>JANZXP010000196.1:20653341-20686559 GCA_027576715.1 Erythroxylum flavicans | reverse complement strand
TTCAGGTGAAGGATAAGAAAGTGAGTAAGTCAGGATACAAGGCAGCACCCCAGCCTGCATGTTATCTTTTGTAGTCTTAAGTTAGATTTTTGAGAACTTATGACTTAGCCACCTTTCAAGTTTTATTGGTTTAAGTGCACTGATGTATTATGACTTGTAAGGTTATTAAAGCTTTGTAAAACAAATATTCATTTGCGGATGAATGAAATATATGTATGATCTACGCATGATTATGAATACTATTAAGTTTCTCTTGCATGTGTTAATCAAATGATTTTGAGGATTTTGAAAAGCAGTTGATATTTATGTTTGTGTATTTCTGACCTGAGAGTTGAATGAATGAGAGTGGTTGAGAATGAGAGTGGTTGAGAAGGAAGATGCAAAAGAAAAATACAGAGGAAGAATATCATCTGTGATGACGTCATCATAAAGAGGCAAGGGAAATTTAGAAGGAGAAGTATCATCTGTGCTGACGTCAGAACACAGAGGAAAGGATGAATGAAGAGTAGGAGTATCGTCTGTGCTGACATCAGAACACAGAGGCAAGGAGGAATAAAGAGTAGAAGTTTCGTCTGTCCTGACGCCAGAACACAGAGGAAAAGATGAATAAAGAGTAGAAGTCTCCTCTGTGCTAACGTCAGAACACAGAGGAAAGGAGGAATAAAGAGTAGAGGTATCGTCTGTGATGACGTCAGAACACAGAGGACACATCACCACACAGAAGATAGAACACAGAGGATAGACCACAGACGATAAGTGGTCAACATAGAAGATAAAAGTCAACTACAGAGAATAGAACACAGAGGATAGAACACAGAGGATGGATCATAGGACAAGGATTATAAGGAGTTAAGAAGTTATATTAGTTAAAGAATATCGTCTCTGTTACTGTAAACAGATTCGTCTGTGTTACTATTCATGGACTTAGTCTGTGTTACTGTTCACAGACTTCTTCTGTGTTACTGTTCACGGTTTATCTTCTGCCATATTTTCGACCCTTCAAAAGATACAATTGGTCTTTGAGGCCTTAATGAAATTGTAGCTCTTGAAGTCCTCTTTCAAACGATCCAAAGAAACCCTAAATTGGATGCCTATAAAAAAGGTTATGCCAATAGCCCCGAAGCAGGTATATGTGTAAAATTGTGGACTCATCAACGCTGTTCCTTGAGGTATTCAGGTTGAAATGGATTATTCGACTATTCGAAGAGCTGAGCTAAGATGATGAACCGATAATGATTAAGGTGTTCTCTATTGGAAATAGCTCAAGTATTATGATTTTCTGCAAAAGTTGGACTTCGAAAACGGGGTCCAACAGTTCATAAGTAACATCAAAATACAGTAATTGTCACACAAGATACCTTGGTGATCTCAAGTCTAAATATCAGTTATACAACCATCATTATGAGAAAATCCATAGACACATAAGTAATATTCCATTTAGGATTTTCATAATCTGGTCAGTTCAGTGAATTATTCTCTAATAATCACCAAGAAATTAGGTTAAGTATCTCCATACTTCAATTTGTGAGATTAATTACTTTCTTCGCAAAAAAGAAACATAATGTGTGCTAGTTTTACTGTTTCAACAATATGCCTTCTTGATGAAACTACAACTAGGAAAATTTAGGAACAATACATAAATGTAAACTGAATATCAAAATTATGATATAATCATAATTTCAAGTATACATTAATTATTCTAAGGATTTTACCTTTAGTATTAAAACATCAAATGTAATTAATACTTAAAGATAAAGAATTCCTTTATTAATTATTTTGTCACTAAACTACAACCAATCGATTGGCTATAGGGCATAAACCAACAATCTCCCACTTGTACTAAGCCAATTGTTTAAGTATCTCATACCATATCACCTTAAGATGATTATTCTACTACAGGGATAGTGGCTTAATGAGAAAATTCTCTAAGATTCTCTATAGTGAGCACTTCTGTAAATCTTACAACTTCCATTATTATCATCATAATTATGAAATTTTGCCTAAATACATCTTTAGATCTTTGATGAGACCTTAACTCCTTTTATAAGTCCAACGGCTCTAATGTTCTCTAGTACATTATTGTCTTGAATAATGCAAGGAACTATATCAAGTTTACTAAAAAACTTACTGATCTAGTTAATCATTTCCACTAAATGAAAATTTTATTATGACTTAATCAACAACCACTGCTACATTGGAACCTTTCCAATCCTGAAATGATATTGTCCTAAGTAAAATAAACCTTAATTAGGATTTACTTATAAAGTAAATATCCTTGTCTTCTTGAACTCAAATTTCAAGTCATACATAGAATAATGGATATCTTTAATACTTCACAAGTCTCTAATATCTTAAATACTAAACATCTTTAGTACATTATCTATGTACTTGGATTTAACATAGGTGAACAACTTCCAATCTATCTCTATAGATCTAATTCCCATAATTAAGTTGTTACCTTTTCTTATCCAATAAGAGTTGTTATTAGATAATTATATTTTCAATAATTGAAAGTTAGAATTATTGTTCTCTATGAGCAATATGTCTTCACATACTCCCATTGAAAAGGACAACTATACTCCCATTAACTTTCTTATAGACATGATAAATTCACAATCACTTTCAAAACAAAGACTTTGAATTAATTATGAAAGTGAATCTTTCAACGTCTCATACTTTAGAACTATACATCAAATGTATCAATAAAAGAACTAGTTCCAGTTTGATTTGAATTTTATCTTACTCCCACTACTTAAGAACCATTATCCTTTAAGTATATATTAAAACAAACTATTTGTTTAATAGGTCTGTAAGATTATATCCAACCTTTGGATATCTCATAACCTTCTATATTAAAACAAACTATTTGTTTAATAGGTCTGTAAGATTATATCCAACCTTTGGATATCTCATAACCTTCTATTATCTAATTCAATTCTAAACTTAATAGATAATATATGCTTCAACTAAGCATTACGTCCTTAAATCATCAACTTTGACTCTTTCAAAGACTTATCATTTCATATCTAATACGAAATCTTATTAATTGATTCAATTGGGACAATTGAGGTAAGTCATTATATTAGGCATTGCTATAGAAGATATATTATTGCATTATATAATATCTTATATTGTATTTTTATCCTTACATAAATCCATTCTTTTATGAAATTTATTTATGAAGGTATTCAGTAGAGAATCTCATTCCCTATAGATAACTAAAATTTAAAACTCACCACAATGAATTCATTGAAGTGCTTCAGCATTCTTAATGCTTAATTTTTACTTAGATTTAAACAGTTTGAACTTTTCAAAATTTTAAATCATTATTTCATTTAATACATATGACTATATCATATAAATCATTAGTAATCTAATTGAATATAAGTATCATCCTTATATGAATTTTTATTCCATCCAATACATCATATGTATAAATTTAAAATTTCAATACCATCATCATCTTTTCACCAAAGGTTGATTTAGTTATTCTTCAACTTTACAAATTTCACAAGTTCCATATGATTCATAATCAAAAGGGTACACATATCCTTGTATGTAACTTTATGATTCTCATTGTGTTGATTTAACTAGAAAGACATAAAAGGATAGTCTCCGTTATCCCACTTTGTATTCTCGCCATTTATATTAAGCATAAGTCTCCTTTGATCCAGCATATACAAACTATTTGCATAAACTTTGATCAACTACTTTGACTTAACAATCTATTTTTTATCATACTTTTAACATTATAATAATGTTGAATCCAACTTCAGTATCAAATACTCTATAAGCATAAGCTAGAAATACATATGATCATTATCATATCTCTTATATGCAAGAAAAGTTATGCAATCATTTTCTTCTAATTTTAACTATTATCATTCTACAACAAATTCCTTTAATTGTCGTCCACAATTATACTTCTAATATGCTAACTTAAGTGAAACAATTCCAACAAGGTACTATACCTTTTAGCTTTACTCTATGCAACCTCTTGCAGCTTGTTAACATGGTGTTGACATATATCTTACATGTTGTCATCAAAGTTTATGAGACATTAGTCTACTCAAAATGTTAATGCATTTTTTCATTCATATGATTTTGACATATCTCTTCCTCAATAAGGATTATAACAAAATTGCATGATGAGTATACAATTTTCTTTTCTAACTTTTAAGAACTATTCTCAAACATAACTTATGTTTAAGAAATTGAGTTCACTAACTTAGTATCAACTATACTAAACAAGGTAAATTTCACTCAAATCAAAAACATAAATGTAAGAAAAACCAAATAATTAATTATATGCCGTCACTACTAAATGAGATTAGGACTTTAATCATGTATTTAGTTAATCCCACTATTTTATTCAAAATAATAGCCCTCACAACTATTCAAAAAGATTATGCTAATCTTTTTAGTGGGCTAGGATCCCATTCAAATTTAATTGATCGTGAGTTTGCTCAACAAACTAACTAAACTTAAATTAGGTAGATAACAACTTTATCAATCACATCTTATGTGACTTCTAGATACGTTAGGTGGCAACTCTTGCCAAAACATATCTTATATGTTATTCACCCTGCTCTAAATTCATGTAACCATAAGTTTACTCATCCAAATCACAGAAACTTAGACAAGTAGAATCCAATATTATGAGACTAAAAGTGGCCTTAAGTTTGCTCAATAAGCCTACAATAAGCATAACTTTGGTTTATTCTTATAACAATAGAAGGCAACAATTATATTCTCAACATGTACTTAATATTTTAATGCGGGATTTTAAATTTATTCATCTCATCAATCACAAAATTGGATGTATTTAAAACATATAATTTAAGATACATCCAATATTTATATCAAACATATAAATAAAGTTTGCAACTTATGCACTCATAATCAAATTACATGCATAAAATATGAAACTTTGATTTTAATATTCTAAAGTAATATTTTCAACTCTTTGAAAAATTACATTAAATTAAACTCACTAATTCCTAAATAAACTAAATTCCTATTCCAAATAAAAATTTATTTTGATTTGTAAAAAATTTTTCAAATCCAATTGGAAACTATTTCCAATTATCTGGAATCCTTTAACAAAATTTAATTGAAAACAATTTTAATAAGTTATGCTACTTATTATAATTTAGAAAAACTCCTTTCTCAAAATTCTATAAATAACACATTCTAATCCAACTAGAAAATTATTTTTAATCTCATTAGAAATTGTTTTTCCTTACTTAAAAACTATTTTCTAATATTAACGAAACTACTTTCTAAATTAAATAAAAACTTTTAAATTTAATTAAGAAACTCATTATATATTTATTTAGAGATTGATTTCTTAATTAATTACAAACTTTTTTAATAGACTAGAAAATTATTTTTCCAAAATATTAAAGAAATCTCATTTTTCTTAATTAATAAATAAAACACTTTTAAAAAATTTAATAAAGAAAATTACTTTTTCTAACAAATCAAGAAACTTATTATTCATAAATAAAGAAACAATTTCTAAATAAATCGAATAATAATTCTCTAAATAAATAAAATCATAAATTTAATTTTTCTCAATTAAATAGAAATAAATAAATTTAATTAAGAAACATCTTAATTAATTAAGAAAACATTTTTCTTAATTTTAAAGATTCTAATTAATTAATTTCAATATAATTGAAACTAGTTAATTTTAATTTTAAAAACTACTTTTTAAAAAAATTAATTAGGAATCAATATAATTATTAATCTTAATCATACAAAAAAATAATTACTTTAGTGGCGAGCATATGTCTTACAAGCACCCGTCGACCTCACAGATGTTCTCCATGTTTCTACAGGTCTCCAACCACAGCCCTCGTCTGTCCATGTTCCTCCAATTGCTTCCCTCACGTCGTTGCCGCCTGCGTCATGCCATCGCCTTCATGCCATCGCCTGCACCGTCGATGCCACCACTATTTTTGTCCTTTTCGTTGCCTTGGTTCGCGTTCGATGGGTGATTAATGCCCATCATCTTACCAATGGTGATAATTGCCCCAGAGATGCCACTAGCCACTGGCAAATTGCCACTGGTTGTAAGACATCACCAGTGGCTACTGCCGCTAGTGATTTTCAAAAACCCAAAATGCAAAGGCAAAAAACCCAAAAAATGCATAACATATAAAGAAAGAAAATTTTCTAGATCCAGAAAATAAACAGCACAATGGCAATACACACATGTATATAGAAAACAATTTTCAAAACCATCATATACTTATATTTCCATAATTGAAAAGGCAAGTGGCGAAAATGAACAGTCATGAAAACATTTTCATCTTAAACAAATAAAATTGAAACAATTTCTAGCATCGTATGAACATAAGCTTAGGCATAAAAGCATAAGGAAAACTGATTCCAAAAATAATCGGACAAAATTGCATAGACAAATAGATGCAAATCAATTGGTTTTCGACTCTATCTGTGGGCATTTCAGAAACAAAACATGCACAAACAAAATTCCAAATACAATCGCACATAAATCTAGACAGTGCGTAAACGCATAAATAAGTGAGCATTCTTCAATATTCCATAATATACACATATACGTTTGTGGAAACAATTTCCAAAAATAAAATAGAGGAAAAAAACACAAATGCTTTTCAAAACATGCGTAAACAAGTTTCCAGAACACATAAATCTTATTCTTGTCAATTAATTAAGAATTCAGAACAGACAAGAACACTCACAAAACAGTAGCATAAACAGATTCAAAATCTTAAAACCTTAATCTTTATCAACATCAATAACAATCAAGCCTCTAAACAATTAAAGGAGGTTTTGATACCACCGTTGAAATCCAACCATGATCGAATCATGGGCGCAATGGAAAACATAATTTTTATAGATTCCGAGCGGATGCCGATATTTGAGTAACTTGAATAAAAGCACTAATGTGAATCATATGAAACCATACTGATTCACTTTTCTTATTGAAATCCTTTAAAAGCTGTTCAACATGTCAACCACGAGCTGTTCAGTTGTCCAGCCTCTAATGGAATCCATAGATTAGCTTCTCAACAACTTTGAGAGGAAGAATGTAAGAGTGTTAGCTCATTTTTCTTTTTTTCTTATTAATAGAAAAATAATTTCGGTGGTTTTGTGTAATTTTATTAAAATTAAATTCCTTAATTATAATTAAATTCATACTCTAATTATAATTAACTTAATTTTAATAAAATCAAATATCTCATATTTGATCTTTAAAGTTTCTCAAACTTTATAATTAAGTCCAACTTAATTAAATTGATTTTTCTTTCACAAGTTGCCCTTTAATGTGTGACCCATTAGGTTCCTAATATATTGGTAATGATTATAAATTATAATTCTAATTAGCAAATAGAATCAGATAAATTAAAACTCTTTTTAATATATCTTTAATTATCCAATTAAACAATTTATAATCATAGGTCAATATTGACGTCTAGTAACATGTCATGACCACCTAAATATCAGGAATGTCAAAGTAGTTTGACTTAACATGTCAATGTATGGTTATGATGTATAATTTAATCTTTTCGTCATCCAATATTCTAATTGGACAGAGTATGGATACAATGTCTACTCTTTTTATCCAATCATGTTCGTTCTTGTTAATTATTAATTGATTTATAATTGATATTTGAAAACTCCTTTTCAAATGTCAATTTACTCTGGCCAGAGAATTCCATAAATTACTACTATTTAAAAACAATGGACCATTCTTGCTAATTACTTTAGAGTGACGAATCCTTTATTAACTTACTCAACTATCTCCATATGTTTCATACTGCATCTAATTACTACCTACTGAATTATCCTAGGACGGTTAATAAGTAGCACCAAAATATAGTAATTTCCACACAAGATACCTTGATAATCTCAAGTCTGAGGATCAAATGTACAGCGATCATTGTGAGAAAATCTACAAAAACATAAGTAATATTCCACTTGAGATTCTCATAGTCGGATAAATTCATTGGCTTATTCTCTAATAATCACTTACAAATTAGTTTATCTCCATACTTTAATTTATGAGATCAATTACTTTCTTTATAAGAAAGAAACATAATGTGTGCTAGTTTTATCATTTCAACAATATCTCATCTTGATGAAACTATAACTAGGAACATTTATGAACAATACATAAATGTAAATTGAATATCAAAATTATGATCTCAACATAATTTCAATCACACGTTAATTATTGCAAGGATTTTACCTTTAGTGCTAAAATATCAAATGTAATTAATACATAAAGATAAAGAATGTCTTTATTAATTATTTTGTCACTAAATACAACCAATCGATTGGCTGTAGGGCATAAACCAACATTACCGTCGTCTTTTTTGCAACTTAAATTTGTAATAACATATTTATGTATTTTAAGAATATTATAAGTTATTATTTATCTATTATTTAATATGCAAGGACATTAGTAATTTATCCACAGGCCATCTCCATGCCAACTACCTATTATTTTATCAGAGGAGTGAAGCAGAGTTTCAAACAATAATAAGATTAACCATATTAATGCTCCGAATGATTTTGACTTCTTTACATTTAGTCGTCATCATCACCATCAACACTCAGTTGAAGTTCTGCTAAATTGCGAGGTTTGGGTTCTATTATATTTTATGTGAGAAATATTCCAAAATTTAGTAGAAGTAGTACTATACCTAATTGCATTCTAAACCTTACATATGTACAGAAAATACAATTGGTTATTCATTTCTAATAAGAAGTAGCTTTATAAGAAAACATCATGACTAAATACAAAAAATTCCATAGCGCAACAAAAACTATAACAATACTCAAGTAAGAACAATTCCATATGTTAATAGGAACCATACTAGTACTTGATACATGTAATACTAGTCTAATATAAAAAATATAATGATTGATTAAAAAAAGTTTCAAATTTACGATCATAATATTATTTGTATGTATAAACCATGCCTTTTTGCCTCAATGCAAATATATTAGTAATCTATTTATCTAATACCATATTTATGTACATAAAAAATACTTCATTAATTACAAATAAGCAAGAAATGCACTTTTAAATGAGAATACATTGATTAAATCTAAAGAATAATATACTTTAACACAAATTATATCTGCACTCAACACATTCATTACCATTAGTATAAAGAAAAGTTATTAAAGCATATTTAAAATAAGTAAAAACTTACTTGAAAAATGGTATATACAAATCATACCCTGTATTAATATAAAATATACTAGTACTTTATTTATTCAATAAAATCTCTATGTATAAAAAAATAATCATCATTTATTACAAATAAGCAAGACATACAATTTTGAATGAGACTATATTTAATGAGTTGAAAGAATATCATGCCTTAATACAAAATATACTAGCATTCAGTACATTCAACACCATAGTCATAAATAAAAGTTACACATACACATTTAAATAAGTAATAACTTCATTGGAAAATAATAATATCTTCTCTAAGTATAAACCACACCTACCTTAATACATACTATAATAGTCCTTTTTGTATCCAATACCATGTTTGTGTACAGAAAATACCATCATTCATTAAAGGTAAGTAAGACGTATACTATAAAATGGAAATATATTAACTAAGTGAAAATAATATCATTCATCAATACAAAATAGAACAATGCTTAGTACATTCAATACTAGGGATATAAATAAAATTTTCTAGTTTCCATCTAAAATAAGTAACAACCTTTGTTGAGAATAAGGAATGTCACATTATAGGTAAGTATGACACATAATTTTAAATGGGAATTTATTGATTGAGCATAAAGAATATCACGCCTTAATATAAAATATACCAGTAGTCAATCATCTAAAATAAGTAACAACTTTAGTGAATAATGAGAATACTATGGCTGGTTTGAAATAATACTCAACATTAATACAACGGAAAAGAGTTGATGCACACTTATGTAATAAACTATATCTTTAAAGTTTTTTTTAATCTAAAACAGTTAACTATAATCTTGTATGGTCAACCATGCTTTTGACACCAAATTTAAATGGACAATTTGAATGTCACTTAAGCGATACATAATTATTTGTCAAAATTTGTCGTTTAAATTTTTTATTGAACATGGTTAAATATACAACCATGTGGTCAACCATGTTCTTGTTAAAAATTTTTATAAGATGTTATAAAGTACTTTCAATGGTAGATGTATAGGCATAAAATTGTATATGTTAAGCTTTTGTTTAACACGATTTACTACATGGGTACATTGATCAACTATGTTTTTATTTAAAAACTTAAAATGGGTATGTGAAGTACAAAACTCAGTATACGAATAGACTTTACATTATGTCCATTTAAGGTTTTGTTCAACATAATTAACTATAAGATTATGCAATCAATCATGTTCTTATTAGATGATCTTCAACCTAGAGGCTAAGAGCTTGGACATTACTTTGTATAGAGTATTGTAAAAGGTTATAAGTCTAAGATCTCTCAAGAATCCAGATTAGAGGATTTAAGAACTAAGCATATATGCATTTTATTATAATTACTAAAGTTTTAAGGGAACTTTAAGCATTTTTGAAAAAAAAAGCATTAAACATATCTAGTGTGGGGACTTTGTTAGGATTGAAACTAAATAAGGACTACTCAATATCTTATACAAAGAAAGGCTTGGTAAGTAGCTCATATTGATCCCTAAAAAATGATCTCAAGTATAAAAGAGTTGAAAATACGAACCAAAGAGAAGCTATTAGGGAAAGTACCTAGCGCTCCTTAAAAGTAAAATGTAACAAGTTTCAATATCATAACTTGGTCATTGATGTTAGAGAGGTAATTTTATTGGTGTTCCTTCTTAAAAGAGAACTCTACAAAAAACTAGTATTAGTGTCCCTGTCCTTAAGCCATTGAATCCTATACTTTTGTTTTAAAAGAAAGTAGTGATTCTCTATTATCTTGGCATAGTTTTAAAGCAAATTTCTCATTCATTTGTTTTAAAGGATCGTAATGGCTTTATAAGCTCATTTTTCTTTTGACGAACTAGTTCTATGGCAAAGTCTAGCTCTTGATAAGTGTTGAAGTGGTGTCTCAACTTAAGTTCTTTTATTTCCTTCTTTACACATATTAGCTTCTTATGGCATCTAAAAGATACATAACTTGAGATGTTAAGAGACATACCCTTCTCAATAGCTTTATGAAAACCATCAATGTTGAAGAAGAGGTTGAAAAATCTGAAAGGAGATATTCTTTTCTGGTAATTGAATATATTATGGACCTTTATGGGAGGTTAATCTAAAAAAACAATTATTGAACGCTACTTTGCTAACTTAGAACTTCTCAATCCATAAGTGATTAATTAATTGCATATCAAGCTTCATCCTTATAATCCAATCCCCTTTTTCTTACCACCCCATATAAAAAAAGTTCCCTTCAAACTTAAGGTCAATCACTTCAATGTTATATAAATCAGACCTAAATTCATTACAAGGTTTCCTTAAGATCATGTTCCCCTTAACTTCTAAAGCAAGGATAGCGCTATTGAAGTCCCCAATAATCAACCAAGGACTATTGATGAAGTCATAAGCATTACTGAGATCATCCCAAAGAGATATCCTATAGAATACAAAATTAGAAGCATATATCAACAAAAATCAAACCATTTTGATACCCTATAAGTTTAACATATAAATGAACTTGACCAAATGAAATGCAGCTAATGACTTCAAACTTATTTGGATCATAGGAAAAAATAGTTCTCCTATAGTAGTGAGCATCATGACTAGAAATAATCTTCCAAATCCAACTACTAAAACCATAGATTAACACAATTAGTAGCTATAAGTTTATTTTCCAAAAGGCCAATAATCACAGGCTCTATTGAATTTAAGTAGTTAAACATAATTTGTATATTTAGGGTTGTATAACTCTCTAACATTTCATGCCAATATTGACATTAAAGGATTTTGGTGGTTATAGCAAAAGTTTTGAACTTAGCCTTATAACCTAATCTTCTTCTTTCGGTAGCTATAGAATCATCATTGGAAATGTTGCAATAGTAGCTTTTAGATTACCAGGATTTAATGGCTCTTTAGCTATGTTGTTGGATCATTCTCTTTTACTACTTAGAGTATTGCTCATGTTAGGTTCCACATACTTTTCCATTAAAGAGAGGTTAGCCTTGCAGTTAGATACAATGAAAGACTCCTTATTAGTTATCTTCATTGATCCTCCTTCTCCATTGAGTTATCCTTATATATGTTATCAATCACTAATGCATTTGAAAAGATAAAATCTCTAGAAAAATTAATGTACAATTAAAATTATGAGGATTGTTCCTACTTATAGTTTCATTGAAACAATATATTGATGGAATGGTCCTTATTATAATGGTTATGTAATTGTTCTTTGGAGTTGAGATTATCAAAGTATCTTATTTGAGAATTTATTATGTTTTGATTCTATTTAAAACCTATTTTCCTTAAGATAATCGGTTGATAGTACTTGGATATAATACGAATTGTAGATAGTTAAGTAAAACAATAAAGAATTCATTACCCTAAAGTAATTAAAAAGAAACTTCAACTATCCTTGATTAGCAATAATTTAAAAAATTCTCTCTTGGTGAATTGAGATTTAAAATGATTATTTTCAAATATCAATTATAAATCATTTAATAGTTAGCAAGAATAAGTACGACTGGATTTAAATGGAGTAGATAGGCTTTAAATAGAGTAGGTACTAATTAGACAATTTCTGTCTAATTTGAACTTTAAAGGATAAAATGATTGAATTATAACATTATAATCATGTATGCATAGGTTAAGTCTATCCACTTTGATGTTAATATTTAGGTGGTCATGAAATATTGGTAAATGTAAATTTTGATCTATAACTATAAATTGTTTAATTAAAAATTCAAGATGAACTAAAAGTAATTTTAATTTATTTAATTCTAATTACGTATTAGAATTATACTTTATAATGATTTTCAACATATTAAAAACTTAATTTATCATATTCAAGTGGTTAATTGTAATAATAAGGAAAAAGAATACTATTAGTTGCACTTTTATGCTCACTTTATTTTTAATGATTCGTCCCCCTATTTCTATTCTTAGCTTTTTGAATTCCTCTCTCTATTTTTCTCATTCTTGTTTCATTATTTTCTTTCTTCATTTTGACTTTTTTTTCTAATTTCTTCCTTCACTCTTTGTTTTTTTATGGCTCTCTCTTTGTCCACTCTTTCTAAATTATTTTGTTCTCTTTTTTCATTTAATTTCCCCAAGTTTTAGTCATTCTTTTTTCTTTTATTTTTGTGTCATCCTACCCTTTTTTTCCTGCCAACCTTCTATTATGTGATCTATCTCTCACTAGTACGTTTTGCTTTTGTTTTTTGTTTGCTTTCTCTCACTTTCTCAGTTGTTTCATCTAATTTTTTTCATTTATTGTTCTTTTCTGTTTGTGTCCAACACCTTTTTTTCCTATTGTTCTTTCTCTTTAAGTTTCCATTTCGTTTTATTTTTTTAAATTGTTTCCCACAAACCTCTCTCTCATCTCTTTTTTTTTAATTTTCCTATTTTGTCATTTCTTTTATCTTTTCTAAATTAATTAATTAAAAATTATTTAATATAAATTTGCAACAAACAATAATATAAAAAATCCCTAAATAAATTCAAGTTTTCACAATAAAAAAGTAAATTTAATTTATAATTATTTAAACTAATTAAAATAACTTATAAATGAGAAAATGTATTAACACAATGGAAAATTGATACAAATTAGACATGAAAAATGAAGTCAAATCAAAATGAATAAAATTCAAGATAAATATGATAAATTGCAAATAAATAAGAAGTAAAATATATTGAATATGATTATGATAAAATTAATTATAAATGGATGGGGTCAGGCTAAAGTGAAGCTAAATGGATGAAATCAAGTACAATTAATGCTAAATGAATGCAATCAAGCATATTTAAAGTTAAATGGATGCAATCAAACACAATTAATTATAAATAGATTTGATTAAGCATAATTAAATCTAAACGAATACACTTTTAGCTAATCAAAACTCAAAATAGATTTGAAGTGATGTAATTATATAAAATTTAAACATTAAAATTAATCAGGCGAAAATTAAATGTATGATTGGAAGAATATTATATAACAACATACATCTTTAGGAAAAAATCAAAATGTAAAGAATTTAGGAAAAATTGGCTAAAAGATAGGGAAATTTGAGTATCCTTTATTTATCTAATTTATATAAAAATTAGAACTAAAAAGTTTACAAAGTTTCATAAAAAGGATAAATAATGATAATTGATAATAATTTTAGAAACTACACAAAAGTTTAAAAATTGATTAAAATCAATATGAAAAGTGATTGAATTAAGATGGGTAATGATATCGGTAATGAAAATTAAGATTGGCTTAAATATTCATTATGTAATGAAAAGAAAATTATAGAATGAGATGTAACCAACTTAGTGGTTGCTATACATCCCAATATAAGAATATAAGTAAGTATACCTAGCATCTTACGCTATTATAATGATAAGTAGAGGTCAATCCCATGAGGATTGTATAAGTAAAAAGTCTAACTTTCTTACTATATTCTAATCAACAATTAAAAATGATAAATTAATTAAAACTAAAACTAAATTAAACTAATAAATTAAATCTAAAACTAAATTGAACTAATAAATTGAAGAACCACTAGAAACAATCTAACAAGTAATCTATAAGAAGAATCATATAGTAATCACACCTAGAATAGATTTTGCCCCAGCTTCATTTTATACCTTTGATTCAACTGTTTATAGATTCTATCTTCTGGTCTAACAAAGTTTTCTATTATAATGAACCATCAGCTACCAACATATAATTAGCTATCCCTCGATTGATTAACCAACATAACTATATAATATCTAAAAATTCATTACGTTGTTTGAAATTTCACAAAAGATTATCATAATATCAAAAGGTTTATGTAGGTCTATTATAGTATAATCGTTAATATATATGTCTAAGTTAATCCATATATAAGTTCTTTCAATAATGTTCAAGTATAAGATTTTACTTATATTTGACTTTCATTAAGATCAATATATATAAATCACAAATATAGAACTCTTTATTTGTAAAATTGAAATCAATTCATCCAGGAATAAGCTAGGGTTTCATTTAATCTAGATATAAAAAAATATGTAACCAACAACTAATCATCTTTGAAATAACGAAAACAATAATTAAAAGAAAAGAATACCTCATGTAACCCTAACAATGATCTTGATCTCTTAAAGTGATTTGCTTTCTTATAATGATTTTGATCTTCTTTAAATGTTGAAAAATGGATGCAATGTAACATCCACATGCCCCCTAGGAGGATATGCAAATGCCACACAAAGCAGAACCAAAACATACCAAACAATCCAAAACACTTCTAGAAATTTAAGCAAACATACATTACATATCATTAGGTTTCATTGTAAACAAAAAATATCAAAACATAATGTACTATTCCAAATATATGCCATCAGTTCCAAATCCATCATGTAGTAAGGTTATTACAAGTTAATTATAGGATATTACAAACCTTATCCACAAATATACAAATGTCACATTACATTAAAATGCAACTTAAACTAAAACACAATTATACATCTTCCAAAACAAAACACGTCCTTCTTTGACCACTACGGTTGTCTTTGTCCTAGTCCTTAAACCTTCTTATCAGAACCTACAGGGAGGCAAAACCATCGTACTAAGCATAACGCTTGGTGGGGAATAACTAAATATAATGTTAGACGACTGTTAAATATAATGTATAATGGCGGCTGTTTCTAACAGTCGTCTAACATTCACATATACAGATTCTGATCATGTCAGAAATTATGATTCATCATCACAAAACATTCTTGCATTAAAACAAACTCATAAATATCAGAACAAAATGTATAAGTATCAGAATTGAATATCAGAACAGGATATAATCCTTTCAGATCAAAAATATAACTTGTATCATAATAGAATATGTTTTGTATCAAATTAATGATTATCATGTATCAGATCAGAACTTTTTTTATATCAAACTGTAAATGTATCAAAATATAAAACAAGTTAGCTTGCTAATCCTTTTAACAAAAGTGGGTAACGACACCAAAATAGAAGATACCCATGTTTGGTATCTGAAATAGAAGAGACTTAAGTCTATGAAATAGAAGACACAGAAATGTCTAAAATCAAAAGACACCAGAATGTTTTGCACAGAAGACAACTTTGTGTCTGGTTACAGAAGACACCTTAGTGTCTAGTTACAGGAGCAGCTGTAGACCCTTCTAAGCATGCCTATTTACCCACGACTGGGACTTAGCAGTTTTGAAATAAACCATTTCAGATTTTAGAATCACATGCATAAGATGTAGTGTAAAACGTAAGACTTTATTTCATTTTCCTCAAATTGAACATATACATTCATATTCAATCAAACTTAACATACCTTATGAACATAAACATTTACAACAATGTACCATTAAATATACAATGCATGTTACACCTTACATATAATTACACAAATTTCTAATTTATAATGAATCATATTCAATTCACATCGCATACACCATTTGGAAAACATTTATATTAATAAGGACACATTATTCACTAACCACACATTCTTTAAGTAATTACTTCAATTAACAATACATAACTAAATCAACTTTTACTCAATTAATATAACATCATTTAGGTTCACTTTAAATCTCCACTAAGTTCAATTAAATCATTATTAGGTAATTTAATCTTATATAGTCCGACAATTGTCTAAAACAAACATTTCTCCTTCCTAAGTACTACCCACAATCGTTGTGACAGAAGCTACTGCATCTTTCTATGATCGTGGGATAGGTGTCACAATTGTGGCCTAGCCCATTATCCTACGAATTTCCAAATTTAACACCTTTATTCCAAATTCCAATCACTTTCATTTAAATGCATATATCATATTTCAATTACACCTTATCCATGCTTCAATCTCTTATCAAATTCATGTCCAATTCCAACTCAAAACCATTCACTTAATAGCTGATAGTTATGATTTACATTATGTTTTAGGGTTTAATTGTTAGGTATGAAGTGTTAATTTGAGTGATTAGTGTGTGTTTAGGTTTTAATTGGGTTACTTTAAGTGTTTAACTGTTTTTATGGGTTAGTATAAGTCTTTAAGCTTAAATGTTATGTTTTTGAGATACCTTGATGTGTTTGTTAGTATTTCAAGGTAAACGACAAAGAACAGAGAAGTTTCAAAGAGTTTCAGGCCAAAACTATAGCCCATAATCGTGGTACAATAGGCCACAATCGTGACAGAAAGAGGTGAGCCAATAGAACCCAGGCCACTATCGTGCCATTTTGGTCACGATCGTGACAGAGAGTTCTGAACTAGGCCACGATTGTGATAGAGAGAGTTAGGCATAGGCCATGATTGTGGCCCCGCAGACACAAAAATAGCTAAAAACGTCAAGTTTTGTGGGAATTTTCAGACCGTTTCAACCCCGAATCAACCCTAGGGCTTCTATGGTATAAATAGAACATAAAAGAACCAAAGAGCAACCTTTGAAGAACTTGGATCAGCCACCAAAAAAAAACCCTAAAAGAGAGAACTTTGAGAGATTGAGAAAAAGACGAACGAAGAGAGAAGAGGAAGACAACACAGACATGACATGCTTCCCAGAATAAGAAGCTTCCCGTAGTCGTGGCCTCCCATCATCCAGTCGAGTTCTATTTCCTATGTATTTCAGTTTTGTTTGATTATAGAATTGAGATATATAGTTTGATGTTCAAATTGCAATATGATTGATGTTCTATACTCACCTTTGGATTATTATTTTTGATTTAATGAAATATGATTATTTTATGTGTTTATTAAATTAATTGTGATTTGATTCTGCATTTCATATCTTAATAATAAACTGAGAGAGTGAATTGAGAGAAAATGATTAATTTGGGCTAATGAGAGTTAGGTAAATTAATAGGCTCAGAATTAAATTAAGTTAATAAATCTAGGGTAGAGAGATCACATTTAGGTTTCCAACTGTTTATTAGAGAACTTAAGAACTGATTAGGTTTTGGATAGGTTATTAACTAAGAGATTAAAACTTCCCATAATCTGATTAGGGTTTATGCTTTAAGGTTCAATTATAACTTGAGAGAGAGTAATTGACCCTAGGATCATTTAGAACCATTAATTTGATAAATCGTAATCGATTAGATTGACATTAAGGATAGATAAATTTCCTTTTCTCTCTTTCGGTAAACTCATTAGGTTGAATTTGAGGGTATGTGATCATTGTTCAACAAATCAATCAATATCTATTAATTGTTATTTAAAATTGTTAATCGTCATCGTGAGTGTTTCTATTTAAGTGTTAATTGTCAATTATTGTTTTGTTAGTTGATTTGGTTATCTGATTTAGTTAGTCCTTATGTTAAAATTGATTGTTTGTTAATATTTATTTAATAGTCTCCAACCTTAGATTTTAGGACTTGATCAACCCTCCTCATAGGAACGATACCTTAGGTACTATGTGAATGACTCATGCAATTGCAAAAATATCGAGGTTATAAATATTAAAACTTATTATAGTAAAACGATTCGATCAAGTTTTTCACGCTATTGCCAGGAAGACAATTAGTTTAGTTCTTTATTCTAAGGTTTTTTCATTATCTTTTGTTTTTAAATTAAAAAATAGAGAATGATGTTTAGGGCGTTAAGTAAAGACACATCAAGAAATCTTAGAATGAGAAAGGAGAGATCTGAAGAGCTAGATGCTAATAAGAGATAAAAAAACGATCATGGAGGATGTATACTAGGGAGCAAGGGACATTTTTGGAATTCAATGAGCCCAATTTGGTTAGGGAAATCATCAACCTTATATGCACTCGTACACTTTGGGGTGGCAGAACCATCCTAATTTCTATTGGTCCAACAACGCAAGTACTCACATGGGACATCAAAACCTATTTGAATTTCAACATGATGAATCTAGTTCATAGGATTCCAAGCTGGACAAAATCATGAATAAACTTACGAATATGGAAGAGAACCAGAAGAGGTTGGAAGAGAAGTTTAAGCAAGTAGCAAAAGATCATGCCTCTTCTATTCACAATCCAGAGGTTCGAATAGACCAACTTTCTAAGGAATTTTGTAAGCAAAGTGTGGAAAACTGTTTGTGCAACCTCAAAGTAAATTCAATAAAGCCATGTTAAGCTATCACACTTAGGAATGGGGTAGAGCTAAAAGAACCAGTAAGAAATCAAGCTAAACCCAACCTTAGAGGATACCAAGAAATCGAAGAAGAGGATGAAGAAAAGAATGCCAACCCTCCCTTTTATTCACTAGTTCTTGATATACCTTATTTAAACATCGAAAAATCTTAGGTAGATGTCCATGACGAGAACCCTATCTTTTAGATGAATGATGACCAAGTGACATTCAATATAAATGATGTATTTAAGAATCCAAAGGATAGTAGCTCATTTAGGATAATTGATGTGTTCGAATCTTATGATGAACAAGAGGATGAAGAATAGATGACAACAGACATCGTGTTTGAAGATGCTATATTAGTCTCTATTTGTAAAGTGGAAGAAGTAGAGGAGACGAAGGTGATTAAGGAAGAAAGAGCGCAACTCACCTTTGTACAGGACAAACTGTTGGATTCAATGGAAGAGTCAGTGAGTTTTGTTATTCCCTATTTTGTTGATAGTTCAATTGAAAAAAGAACATTATTGAGCTTAATTGGTTTTCATAATGTTATCGACATCGTCCTTCTAATTATGTTGCAATTTGTAGCTTACTTATAGGCTACAAAACTAATATCGAATGAAAAAGGTTCAGGTAAGTAGCTTATAATTGATCACGGTTGAGTTTTCAAGGATAAAGTATCGAGCTATAGACGTTGAAAGAAGCGCTGTATGGGAGGCAACCCATGGAAAATTAGTTCCTTTGATTATTTTTGTTAGAACATTTGAAATTCCGTAGTTAGGATTATTTTATTTTTGAATAAAATCAAGAAGGAATAAGATTTCAGGATAAAGTGGATGATGTATCAAGCAAGTAAAGAGAGGTAAAAAAAGACTACAAAAGAATTAAGAAGTGAAATTGAAAAGGTTGGAAAAAGAACAAAGAAGACAATTAGAAGTGTGGGAAACTAGCAGGCCATGATCGTGGCCTACGATTGGGCAATAACAAGGGAGGAAGTAATTTCTTTAAATTTTTTACCATTTTACCCTTTTAACCACCTATATATTCAGTTCCAACTTCACTTTTACATTCACTTTCATTTTTACTTTATCTCTCTAGACTTCAAGCCTACAAACGCTCTTACATCTCTCTAAAAAATTTTCAATCACTAAATTCTTTCAAATTCTACCCAATTATGCCGCGCATTAAACATTCAGCCTGACGGGAGCCATATAAACGAGAACAAATTGTAAGATGTGGGAGAAGAAAACAAGCAATAGACTTTGGTGTGCCCTTTCTGATCTATACAGAGGAGGAAGGTACTCGTTTTTGATCCCTTAATGCTAGAAAAATTTTAGTTCCAAAATACTTTGATTTTGACATACTCGATAGGCTAGAGTTGCGTGAAAGGATAGAAAACCTGGCTGAGAGAATCCAATGGGCCCAATTCATAAGATTCTGATTTCCTGTTTATTAGGAGCTCACATTGGAATTCTTCACTGCACTGACTTTTGATCCTAGGAACCCCAAGGAATTATGGTTTAGGTTGAGAGGAAGGGTTTACAAATTGAATGTAGAACTTATGTGCAAGAAATGTGGATTCCCCGAATCCTCCAGCATTGGTCAGTATGAGGATTTTCATCCTTCTCAATATTGGAATGAGCTTACTGGAATTGAGTAATTTCTTGCCAAGAATGCTCATAATAACATTACAAGGTCCCACAAACACTTGTTGCTGCATAAATTCATGTGTTAGCTGGTTTTTGATAAAAACAAAACCAACAAGTGTTCTACAAAGGAACTTTTTATGTTGTGGTGCATGGACTATAGTATTCCAGTCTGCACATCCATACATGTGCTAAATGCCATTGTTGTGACTCCCTGCAAGAGGAGCAACAATATAAGAATGGGGTATAGTGTCTGCCATTACGGAATATTTTGGCATAGACTGTAGTAGGTTAACTGTCTAGTTACTTGAATTCCTAAACCATCACCACTTATGGCGGGCTGAAATCCTTAAGTCCCATAACATGGAACTTGGGGATATCAGTCAAAAGACACATGTCCGGATTAGGGCAAGTTAGGCGAGTTCAAGCTCAGCCCCGCCAAAGTAAGCAGAAGAGTCCAGTGAAGAATCTGAGGAAGAGGAAGAAGAGTAAGGCTGGCAGGAATTTCTAGATGCGATCTCCAAAACTAATAAGACATTTGCAGAGAACACCATAATGATAAAGGAGATGGCTCGAACACAAAGACGCCATAGCTGGGATATCTGTCAGATCCACAGATATTTTGAGACTCTGGGTGTTCAATTGTCGCCTCTGACACCATCACCACCTCCATCTCCATAGGATTTGTGTCTAACCCATTTATTTTTCTTTTTCAAATTAGCCTTCAGTTCTATTTTTATGTTTATTTCTATTCTATTTTATTTTTTTGTCTACTTTAAATTATGTATTTTCTTGTCTTTTATGTGCTTGTTTGCTCTCTTCTCACATTAAGGACAATATGTCGTTCAAGTGTGGGGAGGGTTACGTGTTTTGCTTTTGAATGTGATTGTGCATATGTATGGTAGTTATTAGGTTGCATTTTGTGAACCGTATGAACGTATCAATGGCTTCGATGGAGTGAAATTTAATTAATTTTGAACATAGTCTATTGGGTTGTAAATAATCATTTGCTCGTAAAATGAGTGAATAAGGAGTCTTTGGATAAATATACAACTTAATTAGGATTTAGTGTAAATTTAGCACCCTATAGGTTGTCACATTCATTCATAACTTGAGGCCTTTCAATTTTTAACTAGTATTTTTCAAGGAAATGAGTAGTTTAAACAACAAGGTAGGCTATTGAAAAATTGTATTTTTTATTAAATAAATCAATATTCTGTTAGCCTTCAGGTTATGAATAGAGCTAGTAGCTAGTTGAAAATGTAATATAGCTGAGTAATTGGATCAATATGTATCACAAATGTGTGCCTTCCAGTTAAAAAGCTGTAATGACATTTCTACTAAGCTGTTTAATAAAAACATGACTCAGTTGAGTAACTAGATTGAAATTCATTACCAATGTTTTCCTCCACGTAAAAAGACTAAGTCTATGTTTAAAAACGGAAAAAAATATTATAGTTCCTTAATAAAAACCTACCAAACTTGTAATAAGTTTAACTTTTCATGAAAACATACTTAGGAACAGTTAAAGAGTCTGAAGGACCAAAGAATTATTAATGTGTATTTACAATTGAAAAGGTTAAATAAATTAACACTTAGATCTCGATTAAATTGTATATTTAGTTCAAAACCCCTAAACATAGATTTTGCATGTTAATAATTAGATATAACTTGTATGATTGTGTTTAAGATTAAGTTTATTTCATGAAGTAAAAGCCATTGCCTCATTGTTGTATTATGTTATTTCATGAAGTAAAAGCCATTGCCTCATTGTTGTATTATGTGTTATGTGTTTGTTGTTTTGTTTGCTTGAGGACAAGCAAACATCTAAGTTTGGGGATGTTGATAGTTGTGATCTGCATTGTGCTTGAGGATTTAATTTATTAGGTATTTAGTATTAATTTGAGTGTTTAGTGTTTATTTAGGTTTCAATTTTGTTAGGTTATGTGTTTAATTGTTTTTATGGGTTAGTATGAGTCTTTGAGCTTAAATGTTATTTTTTTTTGGTACCTTGATGTGTTTGTTAGTGTTTCAGAGTAAACGGCGAAGAACGAAGAAGTTTCGAAGAGTTTTGAGTCAAAAACACGGCTGATAGAACCCAAGCTGCGATCGTGCACTTTAGGCCACGATCGTGACAGAGAGCTCCATACCAAGCCATGATTGTGCACTTTGGGCCACGATTGTGACAAAGAGGGTTAGCCGTTGGCCACAACCTGCGTCAGGCTGACACAAAGCGAGACTTTTCAGACCGTTTCAACCCCAAATCTACCTTAGGATTTCCAAAGTATAAATATAACATTAAGGAATAGAAGAAGCACCCTTTGAAGAGCCTTTTTGTATCAGTCAATTTTGAAACCCTAGAGAGCATATCAAGAGATTTGAGGAAAGAGACGAAGGAAGAGAGACACAGAGAAAAAGCTTGACGCAAAGTACTTCCCAGAATAGGTGGTTTCTTGCCGTTGCTGCCTCCACAAGTCTATTCCAACATTATTTTCTGTTTTTATTTCAATTTTATTGATGTATAGAATTGGGATAATCGTTGAGAATAGTTGTTGTTGAATGTCGATTTTTGTCTAAACTCACCTTCGGGATTTTGATTCTTGAGATTAATGAAGTTTGATTTATTGTGTTTTTCATTAAGTTATTTATGATTCAATATCTGTGCTTAATAATTCGATAATAAACTGAAAGGGTGAACTGAGTGAATATCATCAAATTGGGCTAACGAGAGTTAGGTAGTTTGATAGATAAGAATTGAATTAAACAGGTGATATCATGTAATAAGAGATCGAGCATAGTTTTCTAGTAGGTTATTAGACAAATTTAGAACTAATTTAGGTTTTAGGTAAATTGGAAATTGAAAGATTACAATTCTATAATTTAAATTAGGGATTATAAATTAGAATTAAAGATTATAACTCAAGAGAGAGTAATCCGCCTTAGGACCGTCTAGACCCGATAATTCGATAATTCTATAATTGATTAGATTTTCATTAATTTCGGATTAAAACCCCTTTTTCTCAAATGGTAGTTTCTAGGTTGATTCTGGATTGCACTGTTCAAAATTGCTATTTTGTTTTTATTTTATGAGTTCAATTCTTGAAATTGATTGTTGATTGATTAATTTTCTGCTTAGTTGTTTATTCAGTTAGTTGTGAAATTGAGTCAAGCCTTAGATTTTAGGATTAGATTAACCCTCCTCGTGGGATCGATACCTTAGGTACTACATGAAAGACCCGTGCGCTTGCAGAAATATTGAGGTTATAAATATTAAAACTTAGCATACGTAACCTTGAGATCACTATCTTCTCTGTAATATGGTTTTACCCTAGATAAATTGCCACCCAAAATCCACACTTTTATCCTTCATAAAACAACCAAGAAACCAGATCATAGTGGTCTTCATCTTGCTGCCGAAATCTAGCTCATTTTTACCTTAAAATTGTATTAATTTTTCTTGCTTAGATGGATATGTTACCTTGATGTTTTGAGCTGAAATTGGAAGCTTAATAAATAAGTAGAAATCTAATCTTTGTGGCATGTTTAATAGAATAAGAATTATGATTGATTTGGAATGAAATGTATATGACGGTGATGATAAAGTGTGCTGGAATATGTTAGATGAAGTTGGATGTTTTTCTGCTTTGTTCTTGGTGTATGAAAGCCGTGGGTTATAAGTTGATAAATAGATGATTTGAAGTATAATTGATGATGAATTCATGTTAAAGATAGGTGTTAATAAAGTGTTGTCAAATCTGTAAAAGTTAAGACTACATATATGATGGTATAAAGTGAATGGTAATAAAGCAAATGAGTAGATTTTTGTGGAATTTAATGTAATCAATATGGAAGCTAGACTAGCATGAAATGAAGTAGCTTTATAGGGCATAAATTTTGGAAAAATTCAAGTAGTGATGTTTCTAAGTATGTGAAATTTGTGGAGAATTGAGGAAGAAAGACTGTGCACGATCATGGCCTTCAGTGCACAATCGTGGCCTATTTGCTTGCCTTCTATCACGATCGTGGCAAGGTCCCCCACAATTGTGAGCCTAGTTTTGGATTGATAATTTCTATTTTGTGTACAAGTTGAACCAACTAAGAAAAAAATCACTCTAAATTGGTGTATTTAGACTTGATTAAGGCTTAGAATAAACCTAGATTGTTGCTTGATTAATTGATTAAAGAGCTTGGTATGTTGAGGTTGATAATTGAAGTTATAACATAAGAATAGATTGATGATATTAATGTAACTAATCTGGAAATTTATGAGTATTATATGAATGAAGGTGTTCTTAGGAAAGTAAATCTGATCCAAAGAAAGTGAGCAAGGTGTATTAGGTATAAATGAATGAGAAATTTGATATTGTGTGATTATAATGCTAGAAAAAGGATTGGAGAATATGTGAATGATGAATGTATAATTGACGATATTAGAATAATAAATTTTTGTAAAGGTGTAAACTTAAGTGTAAGCAACACATATACATGTTATAATGTTTGAATGATCAATACTTGTGATTAAAGATATATGTAATAACTCAATTTCCATTTTGAGGGCTAGAGCATTAGTTTTCATTGGAATTCATGAATTTGCATTTCATTCACATGCATATCATTAGCATATACATATTTGAAATATGAACTAGAATACATTACTTATTCCGGGGTATGAAAAGTTTAAAATGTTCATTATGTAAATTGTATCATGTTTATGCCTTGAATTTTAGTATGATTGATTACAAGTAGTAAATTTGGAATTAATTGATATAATTGGAAATTTGAGGGATTATAATGTATATTTAGTCTAGGAAAAATACCAAGTGATAAGATAAATTGATACATGAAAATTAGAATGATTAAGCCTATAATTGAGTGACATTTGGCATTAATCAATATAGGACAAATGGACTAGTAAGTTGATGACAAATGACATTGATTAATGGACAAATGGATGCTGTACTTAAATGACATGTTACTTAGCTTTAATGGTAACAAATGGCAGCTCCTATACTTGATAAATGTTGAACATGCCTTTAGACATGTGGCCATTTCATTAGATGACACCTAACACCTTAGTTGTAACATTCAACAGAAGCAAACTTGGTTTAACTCATTTCTTATTCTTTCTTCATCAAAACTCTTTTCTTTCACCCCCCCTGAACTTGCTTATGGTTATGCCTAATTGTTGCATAAATAATCCATGTTTTAGCCTCACAAAGTTAAGTAAAAGATTAGCTTAAAGTTGCCTTACTAAACCTAGTTGAAATCCATCTAAATTTTACCTTGAACGTGTGATGTTTCTACTTACTTGGAGTATTGGATTGGTTTGATCTTTTGAGCTAGAATTGGAGTTAAACATGTAAGTAAAAGATGAGTGTTTATAGCATGTTATGATAGAGAATTGATGATGATGATGAATTACATATGATGTTAATGATTGATTGTGCTGGAAAGTTCTGCTTGAACTTAGGTACTTTTCTATTCTGTTTTTGCATGTAAGAAAATAGTAACTTAAGGATTGTTGCATGGATGATTTAAGTTGGGATTTAAGGTATAATTAATGAAGAATTCATGGTAAAGATAGGTGTTATTGAAGTTTTCTTGAATCTAGAAATTAGAGCTATAGGTCAAATTTTGGTTTCAATTTCATCTTCCTCTTTCGATCTATTTTACATATCTTTAAAGCACGAATTTGAACAAACTCAAAGAATAAAAGTTGTAGATATAGGTCTTATCTTGATCTCTGTGAAAGTGGCTTGATAAAATAGTAACTAGAGCTTTAGTTATGCTTGTTTTTCTAATACTGCCTGTGACAGACTCCTGTGCATAAACCTTATATTATTTCCTAATGTTTAGGGACTTTAGAGGTCGAATTAGTCAAAGTATAAAACATGAAAAATAATTATTGATTCTTATTAATGCTTTTGGGAAACATTTTGGTTAGAAAATATCCTGATAAGTTTATGTAGTTAATTGAAGTCATAACCTAAAGAATGGACTGTTTTGATAAGCTTGAGTTCAAATCTGGAAATTTTGATTTGTTTAAGGAATAAATGAGTTCTTTTAATGCAAACATGATCTTAAGAACATGATAAATATGTATAAGGTATGGATGAATGGGCATTGAAGAACATAGGGTAATTATGAATGAGAATTGAGTAAATGTATGAATCTATATTGCTGGAGAAAGTTTGGTGAATGTATAGATTTAGCTTACAATTTAAAATAACAATTGTGTGTGTTATAAGAGGCTTTTGATCACAAAAAATGTTTAAGGATAAGTGTAAAATATGAGTTGATAATGATATAAAGATGTTCTCATGAGTGTAATGTGACTCAAAGTATATAAGTGATGAATTGGGAATGATTGAATGAGAACTAGGAAATTGTGTGAGTGTATAATCCTAAGAAAAGAGTGATAAATGTGTGAGCGATGAATTGAAAGTGATCAAGTGTATTAAGGTATAAACGTAATTGCAAACTAAATGACGCACAAACCGTGATGAATCTATAAGTATGAATTGTGAATAAGATTTTATACCCGGAATAATCAATTGAGCATGCATTAAACATGATACATATACATGTGTAACTTTAAGCATTCATTTGATTAATCAATTAGTAATCTGTACATATGTGTATTGATTTATTTAGAGGCACACATTGAACGACACCATCCAGACATCGTCGGCACGTTGAGGCAATAGCTAACTGGAGTGCACTATGAGTTAGCCTAGTTGTGTAATGCTTTTGTTGGAAGTGTATGTATATTGGGTAACCTAGATGTGAGATTTCGATTGGTAATGTGTTATGTACAAATTGTGATGATTAAACTTAATTCCTCTATATTGAATTGATATTGATATAATTGTGATATTACTGATTTCGAACTATTGATTGTCCGAGGAGTTCAATATTCAGGACTGCATTGTGAGTATTTGTGATTTGAATGTGAATAAGGAAATTGAATGCTCAACTATTTGTTGAATGCCAGACTTAGATACGATGAACTGTGAAAATTGAATGTGATCGTTGACTGGAAGTGATTGATGATATATTATGTGAACTATTATACTACATTACATGATGCATGTTCACATAAAGGAGTTGTGACCAGATTAGCTAACGTGAAAAGAGCTTTAAACTCAATTATACACATCAGAGCCTTAGGCTTAACAATTAATGAGCCTGGTATCTACAACAGATACAGGACAATACTGAAAAGAGCCCGGTATCCACAACGGATACAGGATAGTGAAATAAGCACTCAGTTACCAATTAAAATGGAATGAGTCTCATTTGCATTTGCATTTGTATCTTTAAATGTGTCTATGATATTGATTGCAAATGAATGTTGAACTATGTTATGTTGATATTGAGATATTCTTATGACTTTGATGGTGATATGAAGAATTGTGATAAATGAGTGTTATGTTCTGAAATGATTACATGATATTCTTGCATTCAGAGTGTACTTTTGGAATGACTTAAAAAGTGATTGTTTTTATAAATGCTTCCTATATTATGATGCAAATTGTAGAATATGAGTTATAGCTCTGAATGGAGTGTTACTTTGATTGAACTAAATGTTATTCATTGGTATATATGTGTTATGTTTTGAGTGAATACATCGATGATGGTTCACTCATTGAGTTCACAAAACTCATCAAAATTTACAACATTAATTTTCAGGTACTGAAAGGAGACCTTGCTAGTAGAGTAAGCTAACTGAAGTTTAGTACTATCCATTTTGGATTAAGATATCGTTCAAAGATCTAGTTAGCTGTCATCTAAGAATTTTGGATACA
The DNA here is from genome assembly GCA_027576715.1 of Erythroxylum flavicans. Lineage (NCBI taxonomy): Eukaryota > Viridiplantae > Streptophyta > Magnoliopsida > Malpighiales > Erythroxylaceae > Erythroxylum > Erythroxylum flavicans. Next base: position 20,657,839 of record JANZXP010000196.1, on the reverse strand, counting down.
GTACTTTGTATAGTTTTCATTTCATGTAGAATCTTTTGTTTAAAGCAGTGTGATCACAGACGGTTTCTGTATTGTAAATATATGAATAGTTTGTAATGAAATAATAGTGTAAAACATGTTTTGTTAATAAAATGAGATAAGTTGTTTTTATGATTACTTCTGATGTGTATGATGCCATATTAAGTGAATATGACTGCTCTAACATGCTATTCCTGTAGGGTATGTGCTCGGATATTCTTAAGAATTTCGAGCATATGTCCTATGGTAGTGGTGTGTTACAATTTTTGGTATCAAAGCATAGTTTGGCATCCTTAGGGATATATAAGAGCATTTCGACATGATATATGGTGAGAAATTTTTATAGTGATCACGAGTATCATTTGATATAGGTCATGCATTATAGGAGATTGAGCCACAGAGTCAGCTGACCTTGAGTCCAAAGGAGCCAATAGAGAGTTTCCGGTAACTCAGTCAGAATAGAAGTCTCCGAGAATTCCTGAGAGAAGGGAGAGAAGGTATGATAACTTGCGAAAGCAAGGGTTGTAGACTTCTATGGAAGTACAAACCCTGAAGAGGAAAAAGATTGGTTGGAGAGAACTGAACCGGTGTTCGATCAGATGGACTGCGAGTTCGATGAAAGATTTGATTATACAGTCTCGTAACTACAAGGTCCAGCATATCGGTGGAAGAAGATTGCTCCTGGTAGTTCCACCCGACCGTGTAAACTAAAGTGGGAAGACTTTCTGAAAGTTTTCAAGGAGAATTATATGCCAAAAATCTACCTAGACTGGAAAATGAAGGAGTTCCTCGATCTGAAATAAGGGAACTCTATAGTAGTCGAGTATGAAGTGCAGTTCAATGAGTTGATGGGGTATGCTACAACCTTGATCCCAGCAGAGGAAGCCAAGTGTAGATAGTTCGAGGATGAGCCGAATATGGAAATTAGAATGAGGCTAGACATTACCAATCTGAGTAGTTTCGATGAACTGAGAGCTGCTTCAGTCAGAATTGAACAGTTGCTAAAGGATTGACGAACAGAGTATAGGCAGGAGCCCAGAATGAAGAGATCTGGAGAATTTCAACCTGAATCTAGTAGAAGATTTAGTAAACACCAGAGCAGACAGCCATGATCACAATAGAGATCGAGACAGTGGGGGATTAGGCCGAGAGGTCGCTTTGGCTATTCAGGCAGAGGTTAGTTGTTTGAAGGGCAGACATATAGCAGGTAACCATCACAGATGCCCAGCTGTGAGCACAGTGAAAAGAAACATGGTGGGGAATATTGGAGGTTAACGGGAGCTTGTTTACGTTGTGGCTCTCATGAACATCAGCTTAAAGATTGTCCTGCAATTTCTGGAGCACAGTCTGGAGTGAGAGGGGGCTTAGTGACTGAGACGACTGTCCAACAAAGTAGAGCCAGTGAAATGGGACAGGGAGGTAGAGGTAGAGGCAGAACCAGTTCCACAGGTCCTAGTGTTAGGACTGAAGTGCAGAGTAATCAGTCACAGTCCCAGCCCAGAATTTTTACTATCACCAGATAAGAGGCTCAAGACTCCCTAGATGTCGTTACAGGTGTGTTACATGTATTTCAATTTGAGACATTTGCATTGTTAGACCTTAGGTCTACACATTCATCCATCACCCCACATCTGGCATCTAGACTGTATTGTAAGAGAGAGATACCGAAAAGTAGTTTAGTAGTGAGTACTCCGGTAGGTAATACTACACTGAATGGGTAGATATGTAAGGAGTGTATTATAGGAATCGATTAGGCAGAGTTACAGGCTGACCTGATAGTACTATAGTTAAAGGAGATGTATATCATTCTAGGCATGGATTGGCTCACTGCTCATAGGGCTGTGATGAACTGCTATACTAAGGAGGTGATCATTGAATCCCCTAGTCAGCCGAGAGTAGTGTTTCAAGGTAATAGTCAAGTAGTGCCAGCCAGGCTGATTTCTTCGATAAATGCCTTGAAGTTGATCCGAAGTGGATGTGAGGCTTATTTAGCTAACACTCGTATTGGGCAGACAGTTCAGGATATTCCAGTTGTTAGGGATTTTTCAGACGTGCTTCCCAGTGAGTTATTAGGGTTACTCCCAGAAAGAGAGACGAAGTTCACGATTGACCTTGTTCCAGGTACCGCTCCCATATCGATTCCTCCATATAGGATGGAACCTGTGGAACTTAAGGAGCTCAAGGCCCAGTTGCAATAACTGTTGGATAAAGGTTTCGTCAAACCCAGTATGTCACCATGGGGAGCTCCAGTGTTGTTTGTGAAAAAGAAGGATGAGACATTGAGGCTATGTATTGATTACTGGCAGTTGAATAGGGTGAAAGTGAAGAATAAGTATCCTTTGCCGATGATAGATGATTTATTTGATCAGTTACATGCAATATTGGCTTAAGCTTCAGTATAGCTACTAATGCTTCATTCTGCCCTAAATTCAATTCAACATTTAATGCCCTCAATTATACTAGGTTTGGTAACTTTGAGGCTTGTATTAGTGCCACATTGCTATTAGACTTTCTACTTAATGCATCTGCTACCACATTGGCTTTACCATGATGATATTCAATCGTACAATCATAATCTTTCAGTAGTTCAATCCATCTCCTCTGTCTTATATTCAATTCTTTCTGAGTCAATAATTATTTCAAGCTCTTATGATATGTGAATATCTGAAACGTCTTACCATACAGATATTGTCTCCAAATCTTTAAAGCAAATACCACTGCAGTCAATTTTAAATCATAAACCGGATAATTGAATTCATGAGACCTCAACTGTCTCGATGCATATGCAATCACTTGGCCATATTGCATTAAAACACATCCTAGCCCTTGGTGTGAAGCATTATTATATACTATCTATCCTCCAGATCCAGATGGAATTGCTAACACCGGTGCTATAGTTAACCAATATTTTAACTCCTCAAAACTCCTTTGGCATTCATTATTCCATCTGAAAGGTACATCCTTTCTCACAATTTTTGTCAAAGGGGCTAAGATCAGTGAAAACCCCTCGATAAACATCCTATAATATCCTGCTAACCTAAGAAAACTTTGAATCTCAGATACATTCCTCGGGGCTTCCCACTTCATCACTACCTCAACTTTCTTTGGGTTGACCTGTATGCCTTGTCCAGACATTATGTGACCCAAGAACACTACTTAATCAAGCCAAAATTCACATTTACTGAATTTGGCATATAACTGTTTCTCCCTCATTATCTATAAAACCAATCTCAAATGTTCTGTATGTTCTTCTCTACACTTCGAATACACCAAAATGTCATCAATAATCACAATCACAAAGCGATCTAAACAGGGTTGAAATACCTTGTTCATTAATGTCATAAAAGCCATCAGAGGATTTGTTAACTCGAAAAGCATCACTAAAAACTCAAAGTGCCCATATCTGGTCCTGAATGAACTCTTTGGTACATCAGCTTCTGCTATCTTCAATTGATAATACCCTGATCTGAAGTCTAGTTTAGTAAACACCCGAGCTCTTTGTAACTAATCAAGCAAATCATCAATCCTCGACAATGGGTACTTATTTTTCACCGGCACCCGATTCAACTACCTATAATTAATACATAACCTCAATGTTCCGTCCTTCTTCTTCATAAACAATATTGGAGCTCCCCAAGGTGACACACTGGGTCTTATAAAACCCTCATCTAATAACTCCTATAACTGGGTCTTCAGTTCTACTGGCGCCATCCTATATGGAGAAATTTATAGAGGAGTGGTACCTAGAACAAGGTTAATCGTGAACTTTGCCTCTCTTTTTGGGAGTAACCCCAGTAACTCACCAGGAAACACGTCTGAAAAATCCCTAACAACTAGAATATCCCGAACTGTCTGCCCAGTACGGGTGTCAATCACGTAGGCTAAATAAGCCTCACATCTACTTCGGATTAACTTCAAGGCATTCATCGAAGAAATCAACCTGGCTAGCACTGCTTGACTAATACCTCGAAACACTGCTCTCGGCTGACTAGGGGATTCAATGGTCACCTCCTTAGTATAGCAATTCATCATGGCCCTATAAGCAGTAAATCAATCCATGCCTAGAATAATATCTATCTCCTTCAACTGTAGTACTATTAGGTCAGCCTCTAACTCCGCCTGATCGATTCGTATAATACACTCCTTACATATCTCCCCAATCACTATAGTACAACTCACTACTAAACCACTTTTCAATATCTCTCTCTTACAATGCAGTCTAGATGCAAGATGCGGGGTGATAAATGAATGTGTAGACCCAAGGTTTAACAATGTAAATGCCTCAAATTGAAAGACATGTAACACACTTGCAACGACATCCGGGGAGTCTTGAGCCTCCTGTCTGGTGATAGCAAAAATTATGGGCTCGGATTGTCGCTGATTACTCTGCACTTCAGTCTTAACACTAAGACCTGCGAAACTAGTTCTGCCTCTACCTCTACCTCTCTGTCCCATTCCACTGGCTCTACTTTGCTGGATA
>JANZXP010000196.1:20576776-20604413 GCA_027576715.1 Erythroxylum flavicans | reverse complement strand
TATTAAATAATTAATAATAATATTTTTATATAATTAATAATGAATTATATATAATTAATAATAAAATAATAAACTTTATGGAATAATCATTTTAATACAAGGGGTATAATAGTCATTTATTATATATTACATTCCATTCCATCTATCATCCAAATAATATTTCATTACATTACATTATGAACCCTTCCATTCTTCCCAAACAACGTATCACTATATTACATTCTATTCCATTATAAACAATTCCCTTCCGTTTCATTCCGTTCCCTTCCGTTCCATTAATTAACATCCAATCAAACAGGCCCTAAAACGTAGCTGTTCATCACCAATGATCATATTAGATAGCAAAAACTTTGATTTATTGTTGTCATAAGTTATGACAATCATTTCATTCTTCCCTCTCATTAGGTTGGGGGTAAAAAAATGATTTATCTCTTAATACAATCTTCTTTCTGTTACACGACTCTGTGTGTCTCTTCAAATGAGAGGTTCTACCTTTAGAATTCTTAACTAACCTCTTCTAACAATACTTACATTTAACCTTTTCTACTCCATCCTTTAATCGAGTCTTATTGTAGTGATTTTAAACATCACTCCTCAATGAACTTGCTCCTTCAACCTGAATCATTTCTTCACTTAGTATAGGATTAAAAATCTTTGCTAGTTTACTATCAAGTACTAGATTAGAACTCTCCTGAAAGGATAGCTCATCCACCTGAAACAGTCAACACATATGAGCATTAAAACATCATTAAGTGATGTCAATTATTATACATGTTTAGTCCCTACTGGCACCTAAGAGGGTGAGTGAATAGGGAATTTACAAAATTCAAAATTTTTTCAATTAATATACTCGATTAACAACAATCAATATAAATATGAATGAAGGAATTACTTAATATAAATTAATCAAACAATAATTTAAAAAGGATAGAGAGGAGAGAATGTAAATCAATTTATAGTAGTTTGACAAACAGTCTTTTCCTACCTCTAAGACTCTTCTTTGAATTCCACTGTAATTCTTCTTTCAGGCGAAGAATAACTTTTTTACAATCTTTCTTAGTAAAGAGGAACATCTCTTCAAATCTTCCTCCAAAGTGAAGAGGAACTTCAGTGCTACTTAAATCACCCCTAAGTATAATATTCAAAACCCTAACAAAGTATTACAATTAAAAAAATATCTCATTTATTCACTTGATAACTCCAAAATGGCTTAATAACACAAATATAAAACAATGATGCTCAAATGATTGAAAAACTTTTTCAAATGAGTGCATAAAACACCAAAAACCTAACCAATGAGAAAGCCCCTACTTATAGTTTTTTGGGATCTAAAATAGTCTTTGTTGTGCATCAAAAGATCCGAATTCACTAGTCATTGGGCATTAGTCGACCACTAACCTATACTGGTTGAATAATATGATAGACTAGTCAACTAGTATGTCAACCACTAACCTATATTGGTTGAATAATATGATAGACTAGTCAACTAGTATGTCAACCAATGTTGTTATATAAAACTCTCAATACTTCAAATTTAACAAATTTAACCAAAATTAGTCGACCATTAAGTCATATAGGTTGATCAATTAACCTAAAAACATGATTTTAACAATTTTAAATGTTCAAAACTAATTTTTTAAATCCAAATATGATTAAATCACTTCTCTAAATATTCTTTAGAGATTATTTGAAAGATCAAGATTTTTTATATTAAAATCAGAAGTTTCAATTACTTTTGATGAATGTAAAAACTTATGCAATAAAGTAAGATGTAATGATTATGCATAGTGAGTCTTTTGTATCATCAAATTAACAAAATGAGCTTAAAAATAATACTATAATATGTGAAAATACCTTAATAAGCCTTGATCTTCTTTTATTCTTGTTTTGATCTTCATTTCATTTATTACAATCAACTTTATACACTATTTTCTTAAGTTTATGACTTTATTTTGTTATAAAATTGCATTTCATCAAAATGATAAACATATATTAGTAATAATTATGTTTTTTTATCATCAAAATATAAATTGGAATCTCCCTTAGGTTCAATTTACATTATATTCAATCTCATAAAATATGGTAGCTAACTAATTCATCAAATGAACTAATTGGACAATAATTTATAGTTAATGTTTAAACCCATCTAAAAATCTTAATTATCCTATATTGTTTAAGCTCAACAAAAGACAAATTTCACTTTACTAATCAAATCTCATGCTAACAACAAGGAACATGAGTTAGGTTTTGTACATAACTTTTGTTATAAATTGCTTTTGCACTTATGAATTTTGAAGAAACAAAATTAGTGAGAGAGGCCATTAAAACTAACATGAAGATGTAGCAAGTGGAAGAGCACTTAAAATGCTTCAACAGAAAATGTGGGAGGAAGGTATAATCATCAGAATAACTAAATTGCCTTTTACTTCGTTCTTTAGCAATAATTTCTTCAGCTCATCAAAGCTTAGAATCACAACCAGTGCCTGTACATAATTTAATATGCGGGGCTCTTCTTCCCATTTTTGTTTGTGATATTATTCCTCAATTTTATAAACTTGTTATTCAAATGAAAAAAAAGGAAAAAGAGCTACATGCTAAGCCGATTGACGCATCCCAATAATGAAAGTGAATGCTTTTCCTAATTATATAATTACCTAATAAAAGATGATCAATTAGTGAGCAATGCATATGAATAAACAAGGTACACAAGCAGTCAAAAGGGTTATCCCATGAAAGCATGAACAGCAAAGTCTAGGCTTTGTTCACATGGATTGTTTTAATTATTATGAAGCTAAAGATCCATCATGTAATAAATAAATAAATACATAGGCAGCAACAACTAATTAAGTGATAAAAGAATTGCCACAACAAGTATACTTGTGGTTTGTGGAATTTCCGTAAACTTTTGAATACCATGTGATACATCCAAAGAACTATCATTTAGCCATATGCATAAATTTTAATTATAGTGCTATGTAGAGGACTTAATACATTATGAAGAATCACATAAATATCACAATCAATATCTTTCTTCATTTTTATAAGAGCAACATGCAAAAGGTAAATTGTAATTGATTTTCCTAATAATGGAGTTTCTATGAAGGCTATTGTCTGAAAGGCTAAGAACACGTTTACCAATGGACATGAATTGCTGCAATATAAGAAGTTTTAATGAGAAACACGAAAAGAAGTTCTCTATCCCACCCACCTTAAACAGTTCCAACAATTTTTTTAGGATTATGGAACACTGAGTGGAATGGGAATTGCAAGGAGAATAGAGACTCCAACTTTGTGAGGAAAATGCAGACTAAGGACAGCACTACGAGGAGACTAAACTGCAAGTTGCAACTACGAGGAGAGTGGAAGTGTGAAATTACAAGGAGGCTGGGAGAGATTCAGCGTGAGACGAATTAACCTATAGTGTCGAAGTCTGTTTGAAAAAAAAAGAAAAACCTAGAGGATTGAAAGACCTCATTTCATATACTAATTAAGAGAGTAATAGCAATTGGGATTGACGTAACATTTTTCAATAGTGTGACGTTTAGCAATGTCACGCTGGTATTCAAATTGACACTCTATTTGTATTTATCAACCATTTTTTTTTTGTTTTCTATCTTTTCCTACTTCATAAGAAGATTGTTAACACAAAAGATTAAGGGATAGTTAGTTCGTACAGGAGAATAGTAATAGGAATGGGAATAAATATAATGAAAAAATGGTAATAAGAATGAGAATAAATATAATGAAAAATAAGAATGAATATTATCATTATAATTATGATGGTTGGTTAAGAGGAAGGAATGATTACCATTGCTATTGATAATGGTTGGGTTGTAAAAAATATTAAGAAATAAACTCTTATTATATTTTAACTAATTAATTAATTATATTTTAATTAATTATAATGTAATTAATTAATTAATAATATTATTTTAATTAATTATATTGTAATTAATTAATTGTATTTAATAATTAATTAATTGTATTTAATTAATTAATATTAAAAATATTTTTAAAAAAAGAACTATTAAGTTACTTATAATAGGGCACTTTACAAAATAATGATACCTATTCCTCTAAATTATGAGATGAATAAGGTTTTATTCAAAAATAAGTAATCAAACTAATAACTTTATAACCATACTCTCTTGTCAAACTCAATTATCCATTTTATACTTCTTCTTTTTTTATACCAATTAAACAAGCACACACTAGAATGTAGAACTTTTAATAATCTATAATGAAAAGGGGTTCTACTTAGGTGAAAGTTTCAGTAAAGGAGGATTCACTCAAGTTAAACTCTAGTAAAATGGTTTTCTGTTTTGGCCGAACTAAAAAGGAAACGAAAAGGTTTTCCGGGATTTTAGTTGGCTGGGTACAACCGAATCCGGTCCTTGGAGCCTTCCGTACGGATTTGATTATTCTGCAAGTAGCGGTGGGAAAAGGAAAATGCCGGTGGCAAGACCAGAATCAAATGATCCCAGGATCATAGCTCACGTAGACATGGACTGCTTCTACGTTCAAGGTTTTCTTCCTCCATTACACTTTCTTGTTCTCGATTTTTAAAATTATTGGGTAATTCATGGGTCCAGTTCCAAAATTCTGTTGGCTGACTTTGCTGCAATGTCTTAAAATGTAGTTGAGCAGCGGAAGCAGCCAGAGTTGAGGGGTTTACCTACTGCAGTGGTGCAATATAATGAATGGAAAGGCGGCGCCTTGATTGCAGTTAGCTATGAGGCTCGTAAATTTGGAGTGAAACGGTATGTGGAATGTTCTGTTTACTAACTCTTTTATACTCTCTACCTATTCTGATTTATTTTTCAACTTTTAGCTCTATGCGAGGTGAAGAGGCAAAAGCTGTTTGCCCTCAAATTAATCTGGTTCAAGTCCCTGTTGCTCGTGGTAAAGCTGACTTGAATGGTTATCGCAATGCTGGTTCTGAGGTTTGTGGTTTGGCCTTCTTCTTATGCATATCCTATCATTAGTTCATCTGGAAAGCTTCTATATCTCATGTTCGCAGGTGGTTTCCATTCTTGCAAGGAAAGGGCGGTGTGAAAGGGCTTCAATTGATGAAGTTTATCTTGATCTTACCGACGCTGCAGCAACCATGCTAATAGAAACTCCTCCTGAAAGCTTGGGGATGATAACTCAGGAAACCCTAGAATCACATATTTTGGGGCTTCATAATGAGGTATTAGGACATTTTTTATTTTTATTTTTATTTTTTTCACTTATGATTCTTTTACTCAATGAGTGATTCCTTTAACAAGCAACCATACTTACGCCTTTCACTTCTTTTCTACAAGCTGATTTGCGCATAAGAAGGTAAACACAATAATGCCATAACGTAGTAAATTTTGAAATGTCACAAAATTACCTTCTTTCTGTGAAGATACATTTAGAATGTCCTCCGTTCCATTTGTTTGAGCCTGTAATCTTATTTACTTTGTCTTTTAGTTCTTTCATTTTACAAGAGAACTTTTTCATGTATTTAGAATGGGAATGATGCTAAACAAAATGTTAAGGAATGGCTATGTAGAAGTGATGCTGATCACCGTGATAAGTTATTAGCTTGTGGGGCAATCATTGTTGCTGAACTTAGGATGCAGGTACTAAAAGAAACAGAATTTTCATGCTCTGCCGGCATTGCTCATAATAAGGTATGAATGAGGGTTATCTCTTCTATACCAAGTGTGTTGATTTCACAAATTAGTTTTTGTAACTTGAACTGGATATCCTCAAGTTATCCTTTTGTTTATAGGTTCTAGCAAAACTTGCAAGTGGTATGAATAAACCTGCTCAGCAAACTGTTGTGCCTTCCTCATCTGTAAAAGGTTTGCTCGACTCTTTGCCAATAAAGAAGATGTAAGCTTTTGTCTTTCACCTGTTTCAATTTGTGTACTAGATTTAGTGATGCTACTATCATGTCCTTGTCAGATCTATTAAGCTGAAATACCATACAAGCTTCTTTAAGACACAGAAGCAAAGTTTTCTATCCATGTAAACTTATTGCCTTTTTAAAGTTTTTGGTGGTCTTCCAAATTACATTTCTATTTGGTTGCAGGAAACAACTTGGAGGTAAGCTGGGGACTTCCTTACAAAGTGACTTGCGTGTGAACACTGTTGGAGATCTGCTTCAGTTTTCAGAGGAGAAGCTACAAGATCTTTATGGCGCTAACACTGGGTAATTGTTCTGAAACAAAATTGCTGCAGTCCACTCATGTTAAAGAACTTTCTTTCCACAGTGTATGTGGGACAATATAACCAATGGAAAGTTTTTCAAACTTCTGTTTAAGCTGTTGTCTTAAACCAGATTGGCTTCTGGCTCATTCTCAGCAGGATTCAATTTACGTGTGAACCTTTATTTATCTTCCAGTAGTATTCAATCTATATGATGTTTCCCCTTAATCTTAATAAGCAACATTGTTATCCATTATGTTTCCAATCGTTGTCAATAGTGCATCTGAATTCCTATACATGCATGAACTTCAGTACTTGGCTGTGGAACATTGCAAGAGGCATTAGTGGGGATGAAGTTCAGGTTCGCCTTCTTCCTAAGAGCCATGGTTCTGGAAAGTCGTTTCCTGGACCTCGAGCTTTGAAGACAGTTGCCTCTGTAAGGATTTTATTTCAACCATATGAATACCATAATTAAATTTGTTACACCAGAAAATCCCTTGTTGCTAAAGTGAAATGTTTTATCCGACAATTAAATTTGTTAATAGTGTAGCTTTGTTTTGCTTCAAGTTGATTTGAAATCTGTCTCATCCAAGTTTTTGTTCTTTCAGCATTCCCTTCTGAATATTGCTTTTAACTGTCATCCCTTATGCATTCATGTTGTGGCGGCCAATTATTGCTATAGACATGTATTCTTTGCTGATTATTTGGTGATTCTTTGTTGCTTTTTCAGGTTCAACACTGGCTTAATCAACTTTGTGAAGAACTCAGTGAACGCCTTTGCACTGATTTAGACCAGAATAAGCGGATTGCCCACATCCTTACTCTGCATGCTAGCGCACACAAGGTACTTGTTCCCCCTCCTGATTTATATATGAATATTCAATTTCCAAGAATGCTTTTCTTCGTCTCATAGCAACTCTTGTTGATTATCATTTTCTGTTTTTTAATAAACCTTCAATATTGTTTTTTCTCCCTCATTGTTGGTTACCATGCAGTCTGGTGACTCGGATTCATTCAAGAAGTTCCCGTCGAAATCTTGTCCATTGAGGTATGGGACTGCCAAAATTCAAGAAGATGCATTGAACCTATTTCAATCTGCATTACGAGAATACCTGGGGTGCTATGGAGTTAAGACACACGTCAGTCAAAAAAACAGATGGGGGATAACTGCTCTTTCCATTTCTGCCAGTAAAATAGTTGACATACCCACTGTAAGTTTGATATTACATAAGATTGGGATAGTTCTGAAATCTTGATTTCTTGTATATTCTGGACTTCTGTGTTGGAGATTTTCTTCTCTCCTGTCAAATTAGCTTAGTGATTCACACGCTTTCATGCTATGAGAAGAGCCCTGATTTGACTCGGAATAAGTTTAGCTTTTCTCTATTTCCCTTTTTTCCTTTCTGAACTATTGTTTGCCAGTTTACAATTTTTATTATGAAAATTTCTCTGAGAAGAATAAGAGAACATTTAAAGAACCTTTCTTGATGTGGAAACTGGGATGTGTAAAGCTTCAAAACTCATGGCTGAGATGACCAAAACTACTTTGGTCGCAAAGGCATGGACATCCTGAAGTTGATATTTGCATGATTTTGGATGGCTGCCACAATGGAGTTGGATTTTAAGGGAGGATGGATGTGGAAAGTAGCTTCTGGTCGTTAGTGGAATTAGGTGATATTGAAAACCACAACTTTGCTATTGGTGGTGGTATAACTGGAGCAGTTTAGCATTGATGGAGGTGAAGGGCTCTGGCATTTGTTGCAAGTGTTTACAAGACCTTTCTGAGAAACTTTTTTGGATTCCATTTGAATGATTCTTGCCCCTTCTCCATTTTCAGCAATTAGTTAATTAGTTGATCTTTCAAGAATAAATCGAGGAGTTGTTTTGAACTTGCATTAATTGTGTTTATTTGAACTTGCATTAATTATGCTTATATTAAAGGGCTATGAGATTTGACATTTTACCTTTACATATACATAGGCTTTTTTCATCAATGTTATATTTTTTAACAATTAACTACTAGTCTCTTGATCTTTCAAGAATAAATCAAGGAGTTTTTGATATTTTCCTAATTAAATATTCCTCCACCATTTGCTTCATCAACAGCCTGGTTTTACCTTTATACAATTTTACCCTTGTACAACTGTAGGGAACATATTCCATCACTAAATACTTCAATGGCCGGCATCCTTCTCACACTTCTTTGAAACAGAACCTGGACAATTTCATATCCGAAGCTGCACCTTTATCACCCTCAGGTAATTACAGTCTTGACTCTCTGCTGCTCAAACTTTGCTCAGAACTATTGAACCTTTGTTTTTGTCTGGTTGCTTCTTAAGGCCACTTTCATAATCGTAACGGAGGCAGGGTTGTTTATACAGGAACTGAAAGCTGTTCAGAAGTTGAATCGTCTGAGGTGCAAATTAATAATGATGCCTGTTTGGGTGAAGAACTGAAAAGAACAGATAAAGATCAGGTATAGTTAACATAACTTCAACATTTTCCTTCTAATCAAATTTAGCTTCCATGGTTGTCTGAACATTTGTGATCTAATAATCCTGTGTACTGATTTACATATTCTTAGATGCTAGTTCTATGCAATAACATACCGAAAGGGGCTTAAAGATCACTCTATCTTTTCGCATCTGTCTGATTCTTCGATGATTGTTAACAAATTGACCTGTATAGAAGTTCGAAACCATGATTCATGTCCTTTTACTGTATGCCAATATGGTTTGGGTGGCACAAGATTGTTTCATGTCCAATCTGCTTTCTTGCATGCTCTAAATCTTAGCCTTAAGCTGATTTATCTCCTATAGAAAGTTGCTTGCATTTTTTATGTACTCATTAATTTACGCAACCTTTCCCCATCTAAGAAGATTTGGTCATAACTAATACTTGTACCAGCACTAGTGTAAACTGTTAGAATTTCTTGTCGGGTATTGTGCAATGTGGATATTCTCTAGTGTATCCCAAGTTGAGATTCTAGCGTGGGCAGGATTCGTCTTGCTGTTCTCCAAAACAGGCACAAGATGTTCTAGATCCTTCATCTTCCTTGCCTATGGGTATATACTCCTGTTATTGTTTTAGATTCCCTCCATTTACATTTTCTGATTTCCCCTTTCAACGATAGTTATAAGTTTCAGAAATTTGCTCAGGAAGAAACAGGAGTAACAGAGAATTGTCTGTGTACGATCATAGTTTTGAGTTTACCATGCCTAATAAACGAGGAAAAAAAGTAAATGTTTTGAAGAAAAAGGTGAGCACTAGCACTCATCATATTATAACTCTGCATATTGCAAACTTATAAACCTGTACCATTCAATATGTTTCTGCGTGAAAAGATTAAAGTGATTTCTTTCCTTACGCTTAACAGGGAACAATAATGGACTTCTTTGAGAATCAGAATTCCTTTTGCTGCCTGCCAAAACAGGGGAATGCTGAATCAGATCAAGGTAATGATAGCGCCTTCATCCTTGTTAATCCTGGACTGTTCTTCTTATCTGGTAGTTTAGGTGCAGGCTCTTGTTCTGTAAGTGGTAACTGTTTGGATGGACGTCATATTGAGCTAGAAGATGAGCGCCATCTTGCAGAAGATAGGACCAACCCTGAGAGTTATACTACAGACCAAAATGCTCAACGGGAAAGATGGAGTTACAATATTGATGAGATTGATCCATCTGTGATTGATGAATTACCACCTGAAATCCGAGATGAAATTCAGGTGTGGCTCCGGCCTCACAAACGACCTAATACAGTTAAACGAGGTTCCACCATTGCCCATTATTTCCATCCAACGAAGAACACATAGGACAATTTCAAGGCATATCAACTCTGGAACAGCTATTTTTATGTACAAAAGTCTCATTTAGAATCACAGTGAGATAATTGAGAAATTGAGGTTGGTGGTATGTGGCAGGAAATGACACAAGGTTTTACTACCCATTTTAGAGTTCTAGTTTAATACTGTATACGGCCGTCACCGGCCATTATAAGCAAACGCTATACCTTATGCCCGCTTTCTGTACCAGCTTGCATGTAAAGTTGTCTATTAAATGGTGTTTTTATCTAGATTTCAAGTTTAAAGATCAACTTGGCATCTGCAGCATGTGAAGTTTGCTGCAACAGGTACAACATTTTGACAATAGATATTCTTGCTCGATCAGCCTACCCCAACTCATCTTAAGACGGTTATCTCTCTCTCAAGACACAGAGTCCCCATTTTTTGTTTTTCCGTTTTTGTTTTGGCAAGTAAGATGGTGTATTAGCACTGGAAAAATTGATAGGTGCACAACGGTCAAGTGACACAGCTTAGAGCAGGTTGCTCATATACAAATGAAGGGAACAAGCTGGTTGAAGTCAACATTGACATTTAACAATGAACCATTGAAGGGATGGAGGAATGCGAATTATATAGAGGTTAAAGGCCACAGCTGACTAGAACATTTTGACTTAGGGTTATGGATCCCCTTTATCACTAAAGATTGATCGATCAAAGCAACGAGCCAAAAGCCTTAATTTCTTTCTTGCAAATTTTTGCATTTCTTAAAGAGAGCATCTGCTTCTTAAGTTTGCTGGAAAACATCGATAGCCAGTTTGCTAATTAAGATAGACCAGTTTTAATAAGATGAAGAAAACTTTGCCAAATATAAGCGGTATACCAAAGAGAAGATGGTCATAGCCATCATCGTACAACTGACAGAGAGGTGTGCGGTGCAACTTGCCTTGGTTCGAAGCCTTTCTTTTATTACGAGCCACAAAATGAACGTCGTCTTTAAGAGACATTTCTCGAACCGGATTGGAGAATGCCAGGGATGCACCATGCTATACTCTCCAAGAGCATTTTGAGCTGAGTGATTTGTACCTTTGTATTTAATATACTCTAAGTGTGCTTACAAGTGATAATTACCTTTATGGACTTAAAGGAGAGAAATTTAGAAAAAAATACGACGCAAAACAAAAAATCAGCAATCTTGGAAGGAGGACACGGCCGTGCACTTCTGTGATATCCGGTGATTTCTAATTATGCACATTCCTATGCATGGTTGTGCACACGATTATGTATAACTCAAACAATTAGGTTTTCATATAAAAGCAACATTTCTGAAGCAAATCAGGGAGGAAGCAGTTGACACTATTCTATGACTTTTAGAGGTGATTTTAGAAGCGATTCAAAGCTTAAGGAGCGGGAGACGTGGAGTTTTTATCGAGAGATCGATCAGAACAAAAAAGTAATCGTCTACATTATCAAAATATACTATAGAAAAAAATCAGGGAGATTTAGAATTATGATTATGATGTTTTTTATTTTGAGTTCTATAGATATGAATATGATTTCGTGTTCTCCAAAGTATAGCTAATTTTTCTATTAGTATCTAGGTCAGATGAACCCTAGTTGAATACTTTGACATGTTTTGCTTGTTTTGTTAATGCAATTGAGTTGATTGATTGTTGCGATCCAATTATTTGTTTTATGATTGTCTATTAATCTAATTTCATACTTAGTGATTGAGAAATCCTAAGTTCAATAGATCCACAATAATTGGAAAAAGTTAGTTGCAATCCTAGAGGTAGAACAACATACATCTTTTGGATTAGAGTCAAACATAATAGAGAGATTTATAACATGGTAAATCAATTCTATAAGTTTTAATCTGAGTAATTCGGTTAGAGATCTTAGAATTAGTTGTTAGTAGACTCAAGGTCAGCTACTAACATACCTTAAGAATCTCCACGGTCTAACAATTCCAACAATTCAACAACACAATTGCATGACAAACAATCAATTAGTTAAGGGTTTAGGGGGATTCGAAGCCTAGATACTAATCATTTGATATCGATAAATGACTTAGTGACTTAGCCAATTCTTGCTTAAATTGTGTTGCTTTGTTTACTTTTAATTTCATTAATTCAACCACAATCAATTTGTAGGCTAGATAATAAAACAACATTAATTACTAGTACTTATTGTCTTTGTGGGATCGACCAGTGTTTGCTTGTACTAACTACAACTATATCGTGTACGTGCGGTATTAAATATTAACTACTCACAAAATAGGTCAACTAAGTTTTTGGCACCATTGTCTGGGACGGTGATATTAGGAACACTTTAGTTTAGTTAATCTAGTCATTATTTTTGTTTGTTTGTCGTGTTTTATTTATTTTTTTTACTTTATATGATTTAGTTTGTTTTGCTTTAATTATTTTTTGTTATTTCATGTTATTTAATTTATTTGAGTTAAATAAGGTTATTTCCTTAGTTTAGGCTAGACTCCAGATCGATTTATGATTGGGAGTAATACTGAGAACTTATATGACGAAAATTCTGAGATAGAAAGAATTGTAAGTAGGAATTTTCGTAGAATAAATCTTAGGGAATTTGAACTAAATCATTGAATAGAGGACTTGGAAGGTCACACAGACACTGA
Organism: Erythroxylum flavicans; assembly: GCA_027576715.1. Taxonomy (NCBI): domain Eukaryota; kingdom Viridiplantae; phylum Streptophyta; class Magnoliopsida; order Malpighiales; family Erythroxylaceae; genus Erythroxylum; species Erythroxylum flavicans. The sequence continues at coordinate 20,591,805 of JANZXP010000196.1, read as the reverse complement.
AGAATCACACATTATGGTAGACCAACCATGAACAATGTTCAACTATGCTAGGCCATACTTAAATGACACGGAATCTAGCATCGTGAGATCGACTGTACAAGCAAAAAATTTTGAGATCAAGCCAACATTATTTAGATGGTGCAACAGTCAATCAAATTTGATAAACTCCGAGATGAGGATTCCAATGCACACATCTCTAACCTTTTACAAATATGTGATATTTTAAAATAAATGGTTTAACTATATGCTACATTCGTAACTGACCACCTGAGATCAAGTGGAGGAAAATTTTTTGCTAAAGTAATTTCCTCTTGTGAAGATTGCAAAGCTAAGAAACGACATCTCATCTTATTCTTAAATTGAAGAAGAATCATCGTATGACACTTGGGAGAGATTTAAGGAGATGCTTCGATGATGCCCACATCATGGATTACCTTTGTGGATGCAAATCTAAACATTTTATAATGGGATAAGTCAAAATTCGAGGCAGTTAATCAATGCAGCAACTAGAGGGACGCTGAACAACAAGACACCTGAAGCAACCCAAGAGTTGATAGAGGACATGGCCTTGATTAATTATCAGTGGTACTCAGCTAAAACACGATCCACCAATAGGCCATATGGAGTATACAAAGTAGATGTAATAATGAAACTGGTAAGTCAAGTGGAATGCCTGAGCAAGAAGATAGATAACATTACTATGGCTCCACAAGGAATAGTGAAGCAGTGTGAATCATGTGGGATAGATCACCTATGACAAGATTGTCAATCAGGTTAACCTAGACACATAGACTATTTGGTGAAGGCTCCAAGATCTCAAAATAACCCCTATAGTAACAAATACAATCCAAGATGGAGGAACCACCCCAACTTCTCATAGGGAAATAAGAGACAATAATGGAACAACCCTCTACCTGGATTTCAAGCACAAACATCACAACCAAAGAAACTAAGTATGGATGAGATGATACTAGAACTTATTTAGGATTCAAAGGTGAAGCATCAGCAGATAGAAGCATCCATAAGAAACCTAGAGATAAAGTGTGACCAACTAGCCAAATCGATTGCAAAGATACTGAAAGGGAGTTTGCCAAGTATAGCTGAAATAAATCAGAGGGAAAGGCTAATGGCAATCACCTGGTCTAGTGCGAAGAAGCTTTGCAAGGAAGAAGATGAAGAAATGACTACTGACGGTTACTCTAAAACAGTTAGTGAACCCACTTTGAAGCAAGTCAAGGAATCTCAACCTTCTATTTCAAATTACACTAAACCTTTGGAACCTAAGAGAAAAGAAATGGAAGAAGACTTAGATTATGTCATTGGCTTGTTAAAGAAAATTAAGGAAGAGATTCCTTATGATAAACTCCTTCCCTACACAACAAAAAGCTCAGAATTATTGGAAAAGATCTCATCAAACAGAGAGGAACTAAGGAAGTTGGAAAAGGAAGAGTCGAGTAAGGAAAGCTCCAACGAAGAAGCAACACTACCCCAGAAACAAGCTGACCCAGGGAATTTTTATATTCCTTGTACTATCGATAGTGTAAAATTCGATAAGGCTTTTGTGGAATTAGGAGTGGGCATTAATTTGATGCCTTACTCTTTAAGTAAGACAATGAAATTAGTTGAATCAACATCAACTAGGTTGTATGTGCAAATGGTTGATAGATCAGTTCACCATTTTAAGGGCATAATTAATGATGTACTGGTTAAAGTAGATAAATTCACCTTTCCCATTGATTTCACCATCTTGGACATATACGAGGATATAGAAATGCCCATTGTCTTAGGATGATCATTCTTAGCGACTGCCAAGTCTCTTATAGATGTTTATGAAGAAGAATTAACCCTGAGAATGGGGGATAAGAAGGTTTCATTTAAAGTGTTTGATGGTAAGAGAAATCCTTTTAAATTTGTGGAGGTTATCAAGATGAAGGAATCTTGTGAAAAAGTTATACATAATCTTACTCGCAATAATCCACTTGAGAAGCCACAAAATAAAAAAACAATTAGAAGAATAAACTAAGAAAGAAAGGTGATAGAAAGCACAGTTAGGTAGCTTATTTATAGGTTATGAAGCCAATAGTTAGGCTACAGTTGCATGATTCATTTGAACCACTGTGAGAGGAGAAGGCACGTCGAGCTAACAACAATTAAAGAAGCACTACATGGGAGGCAATCCATGATTTGAATTTATTTTCTTTTATCTTTTGTTTTAAATTAGGTTTTTAGTTTTGTTTTTAAGTGTTTTTCTGATACAAGTTAAGCATCTCGAAGAAATTGAGCATAACTGTTACTTAGGGATAGTTCGTTATGTGTTTTAATGATGACGTGACATTATAGATTACAATTTGAAGTTGCACAATTAAAGCACATTAGAATTTTTCTGCACGTTCAGATGCACGGCTGTGCACTTTCACAATTCACGTTAAAAAATGCTAATTCTTTAAAATTTTTTCATTCTTTTCATTCCCTTTAATAATTGACATTGCTCCTTGACTATCTCAACCTCATTTTTTGGTTTTCCTGCCAATTTTAACAACACCCAAGTAAGTTTTCTTGATACTTTCACTTGGTTATACATTATTTACTAGGTGTTTTGTGTTATTTGCGACCTTTTCAACTGAAAAGGGCTAATTGAGTGATATTGGGATTGTCAGGAAATTTGTGTGTTTAATTGTGTTGTTAGTGTCTAATGATTAGATTCAATCTTTGCCTAATTTTTTATGTCATTTAATATGAGTAATTGCATATGAATTGGGTTTAATTTCAAATCTAATTGTGAAACTTACGACTCTGTCATTTTACGTATGTTAGTTATAAAATTTTTGTGTCAAATTAGGTTTATTAGTCAATTCCGATGTTAAGTAAGTATGGGCTTATGTTTAATTTCATGGGTCTGTGTTTAATTGCCTCAATTTTGCATAATTTTGTCTTTTGAGTTTTTAATTCCACGTTAGGGGTAGAATTATCCTTTAACAAGTAAGTCCTTTAATTTGTTAATTACTCAATTACTAATTTTAATTTTGGAATTAACTAGTTTTTTAGAAATTTTTAATCAACTTTCTTTAAATGTTTAGGCCTTTATTTGTTTTAATTTTGAAATCTTTTCATTGTCTTGTTTTTTGCCATAAGTTGGTTTTTGTAATTTGTACGTTTCGAGCCTAATCAGAATTAAGTGTGGGTTAGAGATTGATAAGTTAGTTTCCTTATACTTGATTTTAAATGTTTCCGGCAAAGATGCCACGCACATAATAGGAGGGAGAGACTTCGAGGAAGAGGCATCGAGATGAATCCTCTACACTAACTCTGCCCCTAGAGAGACCACAAATGCTTACATTCAATGCTGGGGCTTAAGATGATTTGTATCAAAGGCTCAAGGACGAGAAATTTGAAGTCAACTTTTATATTGATTGGGAGGCCTTGGAGTAGGTCGGGTTAACCTAACCAGTGAGGGAGTTGGTGGAGGTAGGCACATGGTCTTAATTTTTTGAAATCATGGAGCCATCTTATAGGGAGTTGACTTTGGGAGTCCTCTCCACATTTAATGTAGAGAAGGGAAGTTATAATGGGGTCACCCTAATATGATTAAGTTTCGGCTAATGGGAGAGAGAAATCAGATGATTATCACACAGTTCTCCATCGTTGTGGGACTATATGACCAAGATTACGTGGAGACACCGCACCACCGAGAGCTGCACATAGAATTGGCATATAGTTGGCCTACATAACACTTCTAGAGTAGGTTTAGCACTGAGGAAGAATACAACCTACGCATGTCAAAGGCTTCGACATTATATAGTTTTAGCACTCAGGTACATACATAGTATTACGAGTCATACGTTGAGTGGTCGAGGTGACAATTGGGGGGTAGATGGTAATATAGATCTACCTTTGGAGCTTGACTGAGCGAGTGCCTATATATTTGGGACTTGCTCTTATCCATTTCATCCGATGCTAAAGTGAGGATAAGAAGGTTGACAGAATTTATGTTGGACCATATGTGACAAGGTTAGCACAAGGGATGAGAATTTTTGATTAGTTATCATCGATGCTAGAGATGACAACTATAGAGGCACTAAATTTGAATATAATGCATATGGTTCATCGACGTCAGTAACCCATGGGATACGTATACTGAGTTGTAAGGTAACTCGATGAGCCATCAGCATCAGAGCAACCTTAATCCTTACCATTACAAACAGGGGGACAAGCACCAAAGGAGTATCATCTAGACCAACAGATTATAGCTCGATTGGAGAGATAGCAAGCAAAACTTGTAGAGCAGATGAGCAGGCTTGAGACTTCATTAGGCCGGATGAGAGACTTGATGGGATCATTAGTAAGCCACTTGGTGTTGCTTGTCTGATTCCACCATCTCACGAGGGAAACTCATCTACAGCTCCTCCGAGTATCAGGATTAGTACCATGAGTACCCATCGTCATCAAATCATCCATGATCACGTGATGCTTTAGATGTTTTGATTTGTATCTTGTTTCCTTTTATTTATCTTTTTTGTATGTTTTAATTTTCTTGTAGTTAATTATTTTGTCCTGTTTAACATCATGATTAATGACACTTTCATTATTATTTTCTTTAGTTTTATTTTTATTTCCTTTATTTCTTTTTATCCTTTTCTTTTCTTTTACTTTTGTAAGGATAAGTTAACATTGAATGGATCAACATTAAAAAATCGTCACAATAAGGAAAGTACCAAAAAACCCTATCACTTGCATATTTAATTGTATTATGAACATTGAGGATAATGTTCAATTTTAAGCGTGGGGATGGGTTAACTGAATTCTGAATTTTTAACTAAATTCTTCAAGTTTATCATGACCCTGATTATAAGTTTTATTAATTGATGTCTTGAATTTATTGAGATTTGTCCACAAATACTATAGAAGATGGTTATAATCAAGTTAATTTTCTAAGTCATATTTTTCGTAATTATTGAAATTTTCATTTCATATTATTTACACACATATATATACTCATATTTTTCATGAGCTTTTGAGCATAAAGAGTAAATTTCATAAAATTTTTAAAGCTTTTGTTATTCTTTCATGTGTGTGTTATCATGTATAGTAGGATAATTCTAGAACTTGCTTTTATTATGCATATTAAGACCATGTTTATTAAATTAGAAGTATTGATATGATGAAGGCACTTAGATTCACCAACTTGCTTTAGCCTATTTCTTTAATTATTACCATACCCTTAATTTGACCTTTAGGAATAACCAAGTTGTGCCTTAGCCTTTATCATTGTTTAAACTCAAATTATAAACCTTTATCCTATTTTTTATTGGAGACTTTTAACTGTTTTGAACCTTAAAGGTTATTTACATTATTTACTTGTTGAGACTTGAAATTTGTGAAAGATCCAATATTTCTTGAATTGTGGAAATGAATGTTTATTGTGAAAAAAAAGCATAAAAAAAGAAAAAAGAAAAAAAGTTTTTGGTACCAGTAGAGTGGCATTTAAAATACCTATGTATTTTGTAAACAAGTCTTATACTATTCCTTTGAGTAAATTTCCTTCACTTAAACCTCTTTTATTATCCCATTCACACTGTACCTAAACCCCATTACAACCTATACAATCACCTTTTGATTTTTGTTTCTAGTTTGTACATAAGTGGTGGAGGTGTGATTCTATTGCAAGCCTACGGTAAGAGTTCTACTATGCATTGATAGAGAGTTTTGATGATTTTCACCCTAAACACTTGACTGCATTGAGTGAAATCTTAGTGAGGATGTAAAGAAATATACTTTTGATTTTAATGTGATTATTGATATGATTACTATAAATATTTCTTAAGACGTTAATTTCAGGACAACTTGACTCATTGTATAATAATTTGGTTCAATAGGATATGATGATGTATAGTCTGAATGGATAGGTTGAGATTGATGATAGATTAATGTTGTGAAATTTATAATTATGATTATAGTTTACTTGAGGGCAAGCAAAAACTTAAGTACGGGGATGTTTGATAGATGAATATTTGATTATATTTTATTACCTATATTTGATGTATTTTACTTGATATTTTATACACTTTTATCGTATATTTGGTATTTAATATACTCTAAGTGTGTTTATAGGTAATAATTGCCTTTATGGACTTAAAGGAAAGGAATTCAGACAAAAACGAGACGCAAAATAGAAAATTAGCAATTTGAAACGAGTGTATGACCGTGCATATTACACGACCGTGCACAACCCAAAAAGTTAGGTTTTCATATAAAAGTGATGTTTTAAAGGCAAATCAGGGAGGAAGCGGATGGCACTATTTTGAGACGTTCAAAGGTGATTCCAGAATCGATTTGGAGTTTAAGGAGCAAGAGATGAGGAGTTTTTCTCGAATGATCCACCAAAACATAAGATCAATCATCTACGTTGTTAGAATACACTATAGAGAACAATCATGGAGATGTATAATTATGATTTCGATTTTTTCTATTTTATCTTCTGTATATATGGATATGATTTCATGTTCGTTGATGTATAGCTAAATTTTCTATTCGTATCTAGGTTAGATGAGCCCTAGTTGAATACTTTGACATGTTTTGATTGTTTTGTTAATGCAATGATGTTGATTGATTATTGCGATCCAATTATCTATTTTATGATTGTCTATTAATCTAATTGATTTGACTTTAATCTGATTTCATACTTAATGATTAAGAAATCCTAGGTTAAATAGATCCACGATAATTGGAAAGATTTGATTGCATTCTTAAAGATAGGACAACATAAATCTTCTAGATTAGGGTCAAATATAATAGAGGTACTCAAAATACAGTAAAGCAATTCTATAAGTTTTAACCCGAGTAATTCAGTTAGAGATCTTAAAACTAGTTGTTAGTAAGCTACTAACATACCTTAAGAATCTCCACAGTCCAACAATTCAACAACATAATTATATGAAAAACATTCAATTGGTTAAGAGTTTAGGGGGATTCGATGCTTAGATACTAATCATTTGATATCGATAAATAACTTAGTGACATAGCCAATTCTTGCTTAAATTGTGTTGTTTTGTTTACTTTAATTTTTTAATTTTAGTTTTATTAATTCAACCACAATCAATTCGTAGCTAGATAATAGAATAACTATAATTACTAGTACTTACTATTCTCGTGGGATCAACCCGTATTTACTACACCATGCACTTGCGGTAGTAAATGTTGACCACTCACGAAATAGGTCAACCAATCCTAGTCTCAATTTTTGAATAAAAGGGAGACATTCATTGTGTGTTAGTCTTAAGGTAATTCACAAGATTTTGAGATACTTAACAATGAGAAACTGAAGCTTGAAATTAGTAAATGCTAGAAGTTTAAATGGTAAACAACTAGTATAAAGAAAGATGAAAGTCTTATTGGCATTTATGGTTAGATCAACTGGTCATTTAAAACTCATGTAAGGCATCTTTAAACACTATATAGCATCAAAATGTCAAAACAAAAGGTGATATTCTATAATAGAAAGGTTTATAAGTTTGATTTTTGAGCAAAGTCTATACTATTTGAAGGACCCTACTTGACAGATGATCCTATAAGTCGATATGAAAAGAATCTCAACACTTAGAACAAAATGTTAAGTTAAGAAGGTGATGTAGCACATCTTAACACTACTAAAAATAACTAGACCTCCAATTATAGCAGCGGTGAGTCTAGGTTAACCCCTCAGAGAGCGTGTGCAAAGCTTTTAAAATGAAATTAATCGGTGTTTAGGTTATGAGGGGGGGGGGGGAGGGTTTGCTTGATTTCAAATAAGAAAATAAAATGAAACTAATATAATGAAAACAAATTAAAGAAAACATTCACAAATGATAAAAAGAGATGAATTCGTTAGGGACCCGATCATCGGTTCAATCTTGACCTGCACACAATTAAACATACTTCATTAAGTTGTTATCTTTTTTGACAATGTATCGTTAAGCTAGTCAAAATAAAAACTAGACTACTACTATAATAGTGGTGAGTCTAGGTCAATCCCATAGAGAGTGTGTGTAAAGTTGTTGAAATGAAATTAATCAGTGTTTAGGTTTAAGTTGGGTTTTGGTTTTAGAAATGAGAAAATAAAATAAAGCTAAATTAACTAACAAAAGCAATGTAAAGAAAACATATAAAAAAAGATAAAAGTGGAGAATTTGGTATGGACCTAGTTCTTTGGTTCAATCTCAGCCTAAACTTTAATTAAACATATTTCAATGATTTGTCATTCTCAAACCTCTCATAGCTACTATTAATCGTGGGTTAATAATTAACTTGAGTCTTTCCTTAGATAGTGTTTAATCAAGATATGATCTTTAATTAAACCTAATCACCAAATAACCTAGGATACGATCCCCATATTCAATTGGGCAATAGCATTACGAATTAGGAAAACTGATTAATCATGGCAACATTCGTGTATGATAAGTCATTTAACCTAGGTTATGTTATCCCTAATGATTACAAATCATTAATTGCTACATATGAATTCAAATATAAAAATTACAGATTATATCCAAATTCTGGCAATTGGATTGTAAATAAATGATCCAATGAACGCATTCAAATCATCTTTTCACAATACCTAATGGGATTTATGTAAAAATACTTGAACAATAACAAGAATATGATTATCCATACACAAAACCCAAATCAATTAATGATAACATAGTTAATTTCTAAAGAGAGAAATAAACAACAAAAACAGTGAAATACACTTAACCTAGGTCTTCAGCATCGATGTCACTTCCAAATTGGTGTCAGAATGTCTAGCCCTCTATGGGTTTATCCCAGTTGAGAGCTTTACCCTTTATCTTCATTAAAATCAAGAGCTACTAAAAATAATTGCTTCAACCCCAAGAAATTGTCCCAGTCGAAGACCCCCTGTAAACTCTCACTATTGTCTCCTAAAAAAACCCTCCCAACACTGCTACCATTCCTTTTTTATTTTAAACCAATGCCTCTCTTGAACGTCTACATTTTGCACAATGTTTGGATGAAATGCTGAGTTTATGCAAATGTTGTTTGTGTGAAATGCAGACAACTACACAAACGCAAACAACATTTACGTGAAATGCACATTGTTGCGTTTTAATATCCTTCCTTTCCCAACTACTGGTGCGTTGTTTTCTTCTTGGACTACTACCTTATTGCTTTATTTGCTTCCACCAGATGCAAGTCGTTTTGGCGTGTTTGCTCCCCATCTGCTGCATGATGTTTCATGCTTCCTTCACTTATCCAAATGTAGTTTTAATGTATTTCTCCTTGCTTCCTTATCTTTCCAGCTACTATGGTTCCACTTCTTTTGAGTTGAATTTGTTTTCTTATTGCTCTAATTTTCTTCTTCTTACTCTATAAAGACAAGTGAATATTAATCTTTGAAAAATGATCAAAATATAGTGTTTTCGACTCACTTTAACTTCTTTACTTCCGAATTGTACCTAAAATCACATATGAGTCAAAAGTGAGTATCTTAAGCAATTTTAAGTTATTAATCGCTAAGTGTTATGGAATAATTGTACAATCAATTAAACACATATCACTTATATCTCTCCTAGCAACTATTAATTATAGGTTAACAATAAGTTATATTAACCTTGATTTTCCCTTAGATTGTGTTTAATGAAGAGATCGAACGACCTAGGATAAGATCTCTACATTGAATTGGACTCTAATATTAAGAATTAGGATAACAAATTAAGCAGGGCAACATTCACACAAGCTCGGGTCATTTAACTTAGGTTATGTTATCCCTAATGATTCAACACTAATAAGAAACACAATAATTACGGGTTGTATCCTTATTGATCCGAAACCATTAGTTGTTAAAAATGAATCTCAACACAACAATTACAAATTATATTGAAGATTTTAGCAATATCCAAACACAATAATTACAAATTATGTTCAAGATTATAACTATGGGTTCATACATAAACAATCTAACGATAACGAGAATAAAGATCATTCATACTTGAAAACCCAAATCTATAAGCATATGATAACATAATCAATTCCTAAGAGAGAAAGAATGACAAACAATGAAAGAATGCTTAACAGAGTTCTTCAAAATTGATATCATCTACGAAACAGCGTTGGGAAGCTCAACCCTCTATGAGTCTCCCAAAGATGTGCTCTGTCATTCTTTTCATCCTCCCGAAACCCCTAAAATGTTTTTATACTGAATATTAGGTTTCTGGGAAAACTGGTCTTTTCTTATGGGCTTGCATGATGGCTCACGGCTTCGAGTCATTGTTGCATGGGCGTGACAAGGAGAGTCACGTCTATACAATATGTGTCATGGGTGTGAGAGATGTCTCACGACCATGAAAAATTGATGCTGGTTGTGAGCTATGTTCTTCAATCTTCACACTCTTCACTTTATGTATTTTCTTGTCTTCTTTTGCTCAAATCATTCTCCTTCTTACTCTATGAAGATAAGTGAGTGTGAGACTCAAGAAAATGACTCAAATATTGTGCTTTCGACTCACTTTAACTCTTTTACTTTCAAATGGTACCTAAAACTAAATATGAAATAAAGTGAATGTCTTAAGCATTTCAAATCATTAATCACTAAGTGTTATGAAATAAATGCACATATCAATTTCATCTACACTTAGCTTTTGATTGTACTCAAGGCAAAACATTATAATCAAAATCATAGAACCAAAAACATTTGCTCACTTCCTATAGTTCCCAAGAATACATAATCTTAAGAAAAGATGAATAACTTTAAAAAAACCATATTAGGAACTCAACATTCAATGCTTCTACTCATGATCAATTAACATTCATTAACTTTAGAAACTAAGCAATCTAGAGGTAGACTTAGAAAAAATGTGTTTAAATAAGATATATTCATGGGTACACTAAAAAACCATTCATGATCATGACATTACATAATTTTGCAAATAATTTTGTTTCTCCACTACTAAGGTTCACATGCATCATCATGAATCAAAGAACTTTTTAAGGTTGTAATGTGGGCAAGGCTAAAGTGAGATGTATTTAGGTAGTATAGTGTAAAAGCCATTAAAGCTAGTGAAAGAAGAAAAACACTCAATGTAACATCAAGCGTAAAAATCAACATTTACTCACAATTGTGTACATTAACTATGATAAATGCAAAAACTAAGTTTCACAACTCAAATTGAAGCTCTCACACCACAAGCCACGTGAATTATAATCAATTAGAAAGAATCACTTATAAAAATTGATGATAACAATAACTTTAAGGAGTGATCCTTCCAAAATAACATCTACCTCATTAGCAACATACTTAAATCGCCCATTTAATACAACTTTAGGAGGAAAGACTAATAATAAATAACTTTGCAAAACATATGCATTTCCTCCTTGATACTTTTATTTAAACACTTTTTCTTTCCTTTTTCTTTTTCTTTTTTTCTTTTTCTTTTCTCCTTTTTTGTTTTTAGTTTGATATAAAAATTGAAAGAAGCTACATCAACTTGGGAATTTCATTGGTATGACATAAAATAGCATCCCAACAATTATAGCAATCCCACATATATGCATACTCTCACACTTATACTTTTGTGCACCCACAATCATCAACAATAAGCTAGTGGTCCATTAGCTTTAAGGCTTGAGTAGGACATTTGGTTAGGTTTAAACCAAGTAATGTGGTTAGCACAAAAAATACATATATAAAGCTCAAGGGGCTTTTCAAAATGGAAAATCATAACGATGTAGGCTATTTGGCTAATGTAGCTCATGCAATAAAGAATACCTATATCATTTTCATATTAATGCATAAGATAAAAATGTGGTCTCAAATAGAAATTTAAGGCAAAGTTAGGATGTACATGTTACAAATAAACAAAATACAATGAGACTGCTATGGATGTGTTAGTCTAATAAGGCTCAAAATCTCATTGGCTTATATTTACCACTAGTCACTACTCTTCTAAAGATAATGCACATTGACCAATCACAAGAGTAAAAGTACATGCTAAAGTTGCCATGGATTCTTCTAGTCAATTCACACTTTAATTATGACTATATAATCCTAGAAGTAATAGAAAAAAGAGAAAATATTTGTTTATTTTATTCTCTCTCTCATTTTGTTGAAAACTTAAAAACAAGTAAGAATAAACAAAAATTAAAAACACACATGCAAATATGAAAGAAATACGAAAATGTAAAGGAAAAGAAATTAACTGCAAGTAGCGCCTTTGTTTATTGTCGCTGGCTTGACTTCTTGTTTTTCCTCATCACGTGAGAAAATTATGATCTTTGGGTGTCACATACGATTTATCCACTTGAGATTCCTTAGGATAGGGCCTTAACTAATGATCATGCATATACATTGGCTTTCCTATCTTTAAATTTCCAAGCTCTACTTAGTCCTAGCACTCTTGGAATATCTCTTCATGCTTCTCTTACTCGTTTACTTTCAACAATTTGTTAGGTAAAGGTAAAGGGTTAGTTTGAAAAATAATTAGGAACTCAGTATTTACCTTTGAGGTAAGTGATATGTCTTTTTCTCCTTCAAGCTTCTGCTCCACTTATTCGACATAAGCAATTCCTTGAGTAGTTCTCTCAAGATTCTCAAGGTCCTCTTCACTCTATAAGGTCCCTACACTAACGTCCCTTGGATACACCTTAGGTTGATATGGCTACTCCTCTTCGCTTTATGATGCTAGGTAGTCAAGAGCTTCATTCATCTGACTCGTTTAGCTTGACACATTCTAGAGTCTAGAAATTATATCTTAATGGAATTGCGTCATATTATGCTAAAGTTGCATCATATCCTCTTGGAACTTGTGTACTCCCTGTTGAAGTTAAATATTGTTAGCAGTCAAAATATTAGGCACGTCTTCTAGAGATGTACCTAAGTTGTGATAAGAAGCTTCTAGTCCATACAAGAATTGCTATGTGTCCTGTATACTATCAAGGAAGTAATTCTGTTGATTATCCCATCCATAACTAAAGTTCATATGATCAGTCCAAACTTGGTTATAAGATTGGGAATATGAGTTATAGAAAAAGTTACTTCCTTCCATAAATTTTATCTTTAACACATAAACACTAAACAAAAAAGTGAAAAGATCATAAAATAACTAAAAAGAAATTAGTTATAAAAAATATGTACAAAACACCAATTAAAATAAAGAACAAAAGCTAAAGCACCACACTCCTTGGCAACGGTGCCAAATTTGAGGTAGCGCATTATAACACTACTTAAACTAACTAGACCTGCAACTATAGCAGTGGTGAGTCTAGTTCGATCCCACAGAGTGTGTGTCTAAGCTTTTAAAATGAAATCAATCAGTGTTTAGGTTATAAGGGGTTTCATTTGATTTCAAATAATAAAATAAAATGAAATTAAACTAATGAAAACAAATTAAAGAAAACATTCACAAATGATGAAAAAAGATTAATTTGTTAGGGACCTGATCATTAGTTCAATCTTGGCCTACACATAACTAAACATACTTCATTGAATTTTTATCCTTATACCTCTCCTAGCAACTATTAATCGTAGGTTAACAACAAGCTCTGTTAACATTAATTTTCCCTTAAGTCATGTTTAATTAAAAGATGCTCATTAATTACACCTATCTATCGAACAATCTAGGATAAGTTCTCTAGATTTAATTGGATAGCTGCATTATGAATTAGGAAAATAGATTAATCAAGACAATAAGCACATAAGCTTGGGTCTTTTAACCTCAGTTATGTTATGTTATCTTTAATGATTTGACACCAATTGAAAACACAACAATTATGAATTATATCGTTAATGATCCGAAACTATTAGTTGCTAAAAATGAATCTTAACATAATAATTACTGATTATATTGAAGATTCTAGCAATATTCAAACATAATAATTATGAATTGTTTTCAAGATTATAACAATGGGTTTATATATAAACAATCTAAAGATAACAAGAATAAAGATCATCAATACATGAAAACCTTAATCCATAAGCATAGGATAACATAATCAATTACTAAGAGAGAACAACAAACAATGAAAGAATGCTTAACCGAGTTCTTTAGCATCAATATCACGTTCGAACAGGCTTTTGGAAGCTCAATCCTTTATGGGTAACCCAAAGGTGTGCTATGTCTTTCTTTTCATCCTCCTGAAACCCCTAAAATGTTTCCTCTGACCTTTCATTAGTTTCTGTTGTTAAAATGATGTTTTTATACCAAAAACTAGGTTTTTAGGACAATTGGCCATTTCTTATAGGCTTGTATGATGGCTCATGACCGTGAATAGGGGCTCACGATCGTGAACCATTGTTGACGAGGAGTGAGAGATGTCTCACAACCATGAAAAATTAATGCTAGCCATGAGCTGTGTTCTACACTCTTTATAACACACCACTACTATAGAGCATATGCCCGAACAGCCAGAGAACATTCAAGAACATACCCTATGAAAATGGCATATTAGAGAAATTACATCAACTTATTATGGCATCATATAAAACATAAGTATTTTTAAAGATCAAAACTCCTTATTTCATTCACAAAATGAAACTTACTTACATTGTCATTACATTTCATAATCCGTGTTTATACAAAACATAACATTTGGGAGTTTAAAGTTCTATACAAAAAGTTCAATATAAAAGGACAAGTTAAACAAAATTATTCTATCTAGACTTCGTAGGTATCGACTGACCAAAACTTTGAGACATTCTTGTTTCCAAAATTGACAGTACTAGACTTCTATTATATCAACTTAAGTTAGGTTTCCTTTGAACTTGAAAATCAACGTTGCAATTTTGATGAGTTTGCGAACTCAGTGAGTGAACCATTATTGATGTGCTCTGTAACATCCCGTTTCCAGTGAACGGGTCGGACCAGAGAAACGGGTCCAAGTGTGGTAAATCAGAGGAATTAGAATAGCACATCTCATGCTCATGCATCTGTGAACAGTGATAGGTGCATATAAAAATTTTATTGTACATGCATTCATGACAATTGTCCCGGTATAAGTGTGAATAAATGAGGAATTTTTGCAAATATGGATTGTGAGTGATAAAT
>JANZXP010000196.1:20547683-20558657 GCA_027576715.1 Erythroxylum flavicans | reverse complement strand
GGGCAAGATCTGGCGAAGATGAAAAAAGAAAGATAGATTTGTTGCGAAGAAATCTCAGAAGAGAGAAGATGGTGGAGTCATCTGAGAAGAGAGAATGGCGGAGGCGAAGAGAGAATGGCGGAGGAGAAGATGAAAAATGAAAGATAATTTGGTGAAGCTGAAAGTCTGTATCCTTATTAACCGGTTTGTTAGAAAACTGGCCAGTTTTCTATCCCAGAGGTTATAAATTAGAACTGAACTGGACAGACGGCCAGTTCGGACTATTTCTGGTCGGACCGGCCGGCGGGTCTGGTCCGGTTTTAAAAACATTGTATACAAAACATCACATTTGACTACTGCTGTCTTATTTATCATATAAGCAGTTTCTCCATCGTCTCTATTTACAGTGCTTGAATCAGTAGAAAAAAAGTCACATTTTGCCTTGCTTCTGAATGTGTCTCCTTTGATGACATACAAATTGTCTTTAACTTCTCTAAGAACAATATTGTTGTCAGTTGAGAGGTCCTGTAAATCACAGTGAGTGGAATAACATTTAAGTACAATTGGTACAGACTTAACCAATTTACTTACTGAAATCAAGTTGTGACTGAAACTAGGAATAAACAACACATTATTCAGCACCAGATTATTGCTCAACACCACATCTCCTTTATACTTCACATCAATAACCACTCTATTTGGTAAATGCACTTTAGTCGGTTTTGTAACCTCAATCAAGTTCTAAAACCATTATTTCCTAGTGCATATATGTGTAGAAGCACTAGTGGCAATTATCCAGTCATCACTCTTAGCACACACAGACATATTTGTATGTGAATTCACTAGCAGCATACTTGCATGCTCAATATTTACAAAATTCATGCATTCTGTATCAACAATCTGTTTGCCTTTCAGAATCTTTGAAAGTTCTTGTTCAATCAGCTTTGTGATATCTACATAATTCTTTTGTCTGCTTGAACTCCCTTTTTCTACTTCAATTCCTTCCACCAATCCGGATAACCATGAATTTTGAAACAAGAGTCCCTCTTATGCCCGTCCATATTACAATGATCACAATGTTTATCCTCTTTCTTCTTCTTATCTTTCTTTTTTGAACCTCCTTTGCTAACATTATTGCCGCAAACAAACATAGAACTATTTTCTGTCGACTCAATATTCTGTATTTCTATGTGTCTTTGCCTTTCAACTCTTGCAACCATAGAGTACACCTTATCAATACTAGGTAAAGGATCAGATGCTAAGGTATGACTCCTAATATGATCAAAAGACTGATTAAGTCCTATCAAGAATTGCAACACTCTATGCTTCATCTCTATTGCTTCTAGTTTCTTGTTTAGTTCACATTTACAGCCATTACACATACATATTAGCATAGGTTCCAACCGATTCATCTCATCCCAACATTTTGCCATTTTACTATAATACACAGCCAGAGAATTATTTCTTTGTTCTGTAACATTAATCTCTCTTTGTATTTGATAAATCTAAGGACCATTATTCTTTTCCCCAAACCTTTCTTCTATTCTATCCCAAAGAATCTTGGAATTGATGCTGTAGATAAAAGCATCAGTAAGTTACTTCTTCGTAGAATTCAAAATCCATTGCTTTATCATACAATCAACCTTCCTCCATCTTTAATATTTTACATTGTTCACTGGTGCAGTCAACGAATGATCAATAAACCCTAACTTATCCTTTGCTTCCAAGAATTCATGACTGAAATACTCCAACTCATGTATTTGGATCCAGTCAATAGTGATGTTACTAACACCATTACTGGATGATCCGAATTGTGTAGTCGATAGGGATCTTCCTTATGAAATTCATTTCTTCCTTCATACATTCATGAATTTGCCATCTGCTAAATTGCTTAGCTAAAACAAATTGCAATCGACTCTTCATATGAGAACAATTAGTAAAAATTTTCACAGCAACAAACAAATTCAATATCTCTCATCAATCTCAACCAATTGGCTCTGATACCATGTTCAAGTATGGAAAGTAAATGAGAGATGATATTGTGAATGAAAAACTTTCATTCATTTTAATAAGAAGTCGTAAGAATACAATGAAGAAGAAAAACCTTATATACAAAGTTAACTACCTATCAGAATACCAAATCCAGCTAAGCATTCTATTACAACAGAACAAAACTAACTTCTCTAACTGTCATTAAATAACTATATACATTTATATTCCAATGATATCTAGTGGCGTTGCCATTAATATCAACCACCAGCAGCCATAAAACCTGAGACAACCTTCTTCTAACTTTTTGCATGCATTTAGCCAGCTTCATCTCTATAAGTTATCTTGAGTAGAGTTATTTCGCCCACCATGAACAATGGCTCAGTTCCTCTCTAAGCTTCATTGCCATTTTGCTTCTGACCATTTCAAGATAACATTTTCTTTTCAAAATATAGTGACGATAATATAGCCATAATGAAGAATTAAAAAAAGTATTTAGGAACTTCTTGTGCCAATAATCGACCACCATGAACAACAGAAAACTAAAATGAGGACTAATTTTCCAGTTAAAACCAAAACTTCCTCATATTTGAAATGAATATATATATGGTTAGATCTATTACGGAATATTTTTAATAACTTCCTCACATTTGAAATAAAATAAAATAATTATATCAACAATATAATGAGAGAAAGTTCTAGTATTTAACTTAAAATTAATCTATAATTCAATTTTGTGTTGTTCATAATAATCAATCGATTGTTCAAATAACAAGTTCCTAAATATACTTTTTTTATTTTGCAATATGGTTATATTATCGTTACTGTTTAGCACATCTAAAGAAGCATAAAAGTACATAAAGTAGGGGTTGGCATAAGAATGATAAGCTTATTTTCTTGCAAATATGGTCCTTAAGTATGCAGTTAAATCAAATGAAACAAAAAAAATCATATCTGGATCAGTATACATAATGTACCCTTGTCATTAATCTAAGCTACCTAGCAAATTTTATAAGAAAACCTATTTATATGGACGAGATCACAACTTCCATAAAAAGGATCAAATGCTATAATTTATGTTTAAATAAATATCAATTAAAATCTCCAATTCTTATAATAAGATTGAATGACTTTAAGGAGATGGCTGAGGACACATTAATGGTTTCTTATAATTGGACACTATCTTTCAAACACCAGGGAAAAGAGTGAAACAAAACTATAAGAACATTTTCCAGGTTGACTACCAAGAGCTACAAAGAATGGAGGAAATTCAACCTATTAATGGGAATAAGGACAAAATGAATATAAAGACTAACTATCCTGATTCCACTTTGGTAATCAAAGCACAAGATGAAGGGAATAAGGAATCAAGCATATTAATTCACTTTAAGAGTCCCTCTCAAGTTGCTAGTAAAGATAAGTAGTCTGATCCAAAAGGAGGGAATGGTAGCAAAATGATGATGTTGCAAAGCTTGAGGGAGTTATGATTAACTGACATTAGAGATATATAGTGTTACTATCATATGCACGCAAATTAAATCATAAATTTTTATAACAAAAACATACTATAGAAAATTAAAGATCATTCGTGCTAGAAATTCTAGTTTATTAATCATTATGTAAGAACAATTTAATATAATGGGTTATGATGATATAAAATTTCATGATAAAAAATAAATTAAATTATGTAAACAATAAAAAGAGAATTATAAATGAAATGAACTTTAGATTATGGTCACTTCCACCATTGGAGTTACAATTGATCATCGATACAAAAAATGTTGTTTCATTGATCATATATTTGATGTGGTATTAAACACTTGTCTTTTCTTAGGATTAGTAAATAGAAAAAATATAATTTAATTAACCCTTATTGTTTAGGTACCTTAAAAACAATCCAAATTTAATTAAACAATAGATAAGAAAAGAAAGATTATTGAAACAAGATAACACAATATCTATAGTTATATTTAATATAATTAAATGCTCTTCCTAGAAGTTAATAATTTTTGACGTAGCAAATTAAAAAATCTTAATTACTGCAAAGATTAAAGGAATTGAACTTTTATGTATTTAATATTTAATCTAATAGTTGATTATTTCAACCAGTAAACTAATCACGTGCATTAGAGATCAATAAAAAAAATCACAAAACAAAAGCATAAAAGAACAATTCAATATATAGAATAGATAACACACTTCCTAATAAAATCTAATTATCTCCCAAAACGTTTCAAAGGCTTCAACTATTTTTATCCAAAGTAAGAAAGTTAGCCAATAATGGCTATAGCTACTACTAACATCTATTGAAGAGAAATAACACTAATGCCTACTAAAAAGAGGTATTTTTTTTGGTGAGAAGATAGAAAATAAAGATTAAAAACTTGATGCGTTTCCTTTTTCTCTTAGGTCCTACTTAACCACTTGAACTCCCCCATTTTTTTGATTTTGGGATTTTCTTATTATGATCTTTTGACTCCAAGAGATTATAACTCCCCTAATTGTCATCCAGACTAGGTAAAGATAAGATTTAAACAAATTCTGAAATGTTTTAATTGCATATTTGATATTTAGAAGTTAGGATTTTGCTAAACGTGCTCATGCCTAACCTTCAAGAACATTGCTATTAGTTTTGTCCATTGATTATGCATCTTATTTTGTGGCTTTTTTAAATTTCTTTTAGCTTTAGATCTGCCAAGAATCATCTGGATACAAAAGATAAGTAAATCTTTAAGATAAATTAATGATCACACATATCATATGGGAAGTAAGGTTCAAAATGACTATCTTTAATGGTCTTATCAATTTCTTCCACACTTTCATTTTTCTTATCCTTGAATAAATCATAGATAAATCAAAATAGTACCACCAACATAGTTTCATCAATCCATTTCTCATGAAACCAAAGAGCATTGTATACATTAAAATTCAAGCCATTCAAGATTGAAGCAACAACACACATCATAGTTAAACTTCGTAAAGAAATATATATAAGGATTAACTAAGACAATCTCATTCTAAAACATGTATAAAGTTTTGGAAAATTTCCTCTTGATTGTCACTCATGTTTAATGTTTAGTTTTTCTTTCAATATCTTTTAATGCAAATATTCTACCTTATTCTTGCTTTTACACCAAATCTCCACTGTTTATAGACATGTATAAATCATAGACTTATTTTAGGTTGTAATAAGGGTGAGCTTGAAGATGAGGATCAAAAGATAAAAAGGGTTAAAACAAAAAATTTAAACATATGTAGAGAAAAACCTTATAATTCGGAACATAATGTTCAACTTACTTATGAATACTTAATTACTTCATGATAAGTAAAGGGTTTGCACATTGTATTTTTTTGCTACTACCATTTTTCTTAGATAAAAATATGAATAAACAGAATAATTTGGATCATAACATAAGCTAGCAGTGATAACATAAGCTTCAATTAAAAACAATTATTAAATTCCTACATTCCTATACATGAAATTGTAAGAGATTTTAGTCTAAATACCCCATTAACATTTATGGTTAGATAAGGATGTTTAATTGGAACATTTAGGCTTGTAATACGATTATAATATAAAAGAAAAAAAGGTTATGGCTCAAAGGGGGCTAATAAGGGATACTGAATTAGGTTAGCTTTTTTTTATCTAAAGTTTTTAAAACAATAAAGGCCTTTTTTTCATTATTATGCATGTAAATATCAATGTTGTTGTGAAATGGTTCCAAGCAAGTTCTAGAGAAATATTTGTAAAGAAAAGGAATGATTTCATTGAAAAAACATGTTACATATAAGTGTAGAACAATGCTAAAAGCAATTACATTGAAAACTTGATGAAAAACATATCTGAAAGGAAGAGGTTACATATTGTTGTTTATTCCAACTCTCTCATTTGACTAGATGATTCCCAAAAAGTTTTATTTTCAGGGATGATTTTTTACTTATGGTTGTATATGCTTAGATGTAATTTGATTGTCTTATGTGATCTTGATGAACTCATTTACTTTGTAGTTTGTGCTTATGTGGACTCTGTTGTTTCTTTCATTCCATACACCATTGAGAAGATAGGATAGTGTTATCTATATTAAAGATGATTTTTTTGGCTCCATTACATGATGTCTAACCATTTAGAGGGAGGATTTCTCACTCTATATGAGGCCATAATGTTTCTCCAAGCTTTGCTAGAGTACGTTCACTAAAAAAAATGGTTGTGAGATTCTAAGCTTTTTTAGCATTAAGTACACCAACTTGGGATATACAAATATTTTCCAAGCCTATCAAAAGTGAGAAGTTTGAGTGTAAAGGCAATATACAGTATATGGGAAATTTTGGGGCAATGATCTTTACCCTAAATTGTTTTATGCCATCCAGCATAAGGACCTGTTTCTTTTTTAAATGTTTTGCTAGATTGCTTTATGTATTTTCTTAAAGGCTCCAATCTCCATATAGCTTAATGCTCATACTAATTCAATATGAATTTTTAACGAAAGAGAGGATAGTTGAGGATGAAAAGTGATTGGGATGAGGCTGATTATACAGATTGCTTATGCTACATTGACATTTGGTTTGATGGTTCCTTGTAAAAAAGCTAGCTCACTTATTTGGGCAAGAGGACAGGAGTCTATAAATCTTGCCAAAAGGTGGTGTTCATTCCACCTCTTACTTGAATTGAGCAAACATTCCTTAATATGTTTATGTGATAACTAATGAATGTAATAATAAGTGAGGAGTTTTTAGTTATTTTAAAGTTCCAAAAGCATTTGTCTTTGAAGTAGTATTTATGCACCCACTTAACCTAAAGAGAATTCCTATCATTTATCAATCTCTAGATATTTTTGGTAAGTAAAATATGTTTTGTTGTTCTCATGGAATTTAACCCTAAGCTTCTTTACATTTTGGTTTGACAGAACTCAACCCATTTGATTATATTTCTTTTATCCTCCGTTCTGATCCTAGACCATAGGTAATTCTTAAAAATTTTGCCTATGGTCTTCTTAATGATCTTTGAGAATACTAAATATGATGCGTAATATTCATTGATAAAGGCTAGTACATATTTGATTAGGGGAGCTCTACTTGATAAAAATAGTTCTTTGCTACTCCAACTGTTGATTTTGCACAAAATTCTTTCAATAAGTGGTTTAAAATCACTTTAGGATGGTATGGTTATAGAGATTAGGGTTTTAAGATAATGAATTAGGAGTTGTTATGGTGAGAAACTAGTGATAGCTGCTATGAGGGGATATAATTTACTAGCACATATGGAAATAAAGATGGACCTTTAGTCATGGTCGATGTTTAGGCCTAACATCCTCTTAAAAATTCGAAGAGATGTGATTAAGGCTAAAACTGAATTGCTATCAGCTTTAGAGAAGAGAAAAACATCATCTACAAAGGTGAGGCTAAGGAAATTTAGCTTCTTACATTTAACATGGAACCTGAATTGTTGAGTTCTTTCTACAAATCTTATCATAAGCTTATTTAAGACTTCTATAACTAAAAAGAATAGGTACGTAGAGATTTTATCCCCTTATTTGATGCCTCTTGTTAGCAAGAATAGTTCAGAAGGCTCCCAATTAACTAGAACATCAAAAGAGATAGTAGAAATACAATGGTGAATCCAGGTGATGAAGTTGTTTCGAAATTCTAAAGTAATTAGAATATTGATGATTAAAGTCCAATTAACTATATATCATATGTCTTTTAGAAATAAGCTTTGATTTCATGATTCTTTTGATCCCTTCTTCTGGCATAGTATTTGAAAAGTTCTTGAGCAATTATGATGTTATCTACAATGTTTCTACTAGGGATGTAGGCTCTTGATGCTTGATCAATGTGGTTTGGTAAAATTTGTTTAATTCTTCCATCTAGAATCTTTGTAATGATCTTATAGGCTATGTTGCAACATGTTATAGGCCTGTAATCATTAAAATTTTCCTGCTTAGTTCCTTTTGGGATTAAAATAATGAAAATTGTATTTATTTCCTTTAACATTTTGCTTCTATGAAAGAATTCCATGACAATATCAATAACTAGTTGACTTCTAATTGAGTCAATTTTATGGAAAAAATTTTGCATTAAGGCCATTAGGAATTGAGTCCTTTTGGGCTCTAGGGATTCTAGAGTTGTGATTTTTAGAATGTGGATGGTTCTACTGATTGAGATTTTCATAAGGCCAGAGCTTGTTTTGTAATATCTCTTATAATGGTCTTGGTGTGGAATGATTGGCAAAGAAGTAGCTAAGTAATTTGGAAAAGTGTTTTAAACAAGCCTTAAGGAATTTTTCTTATAAAGTGAGCATGTTTCCTTAAAATTTGATGGACATAATGCAATTAACAGCTTCTATAGAAGTAATGAATTTGTAAAAAAATGTACAGTTTTTTTCATATACTTCAACTAGTTTGTTTTAGAACTTTGCATAAGTAGTGAATACTTAAATTTGACTGCTTGTGAGAAGTTGTGTAGAGCCTACTATTATTTGATTTTAAGATCCTTGGAGAGGGGGTTTGTATGGAGTTTTATTTGAGCAATTCTAGAGCATTCTTAATAGTGTTTACCAAATGATATGTGTTGCTTATATTCTGCATGTAGAGGAATTTTAGCTAATCCTTAATATCAACTAGCTTCTTAATAAGAGTGTATTGCTTTATGCCGTAAACTTGTATGCTCAATCCTTTTTCCACAGTTTCATTAAAACCTTTAATACTTATTAAAATGTCATTAAATCTAAAAGGAATTCTGATAAGACTTACAAATAAGGATAAATGAACCAAGATAGGTAAGTGATCTAAGAAGCTTGTATTTAGGAATATTGCATTTGTGTGGTGAAATTTTAGAGCCAATTCAGAGTTACAAGACTTCTGTCTAAATTTTTCTTTATGAATGTGTTGTCTTTGTGCTTGTTATTCTAGGTGAAGAAGTTTCACCTAAAAGGTAAGTCACTGACTTAGATATCATTAAGGAAATCCCTTATATCATTGCTAATAACTCTTTGATGACGGTTTCCTTGATTCTCATCAAATGAAATGATATCATTGAAATCTCCAACTAAGAGTGAGGGTTCATATAAAGAGGCAGCTATCTCTCTAAGCTTTTTTTAAAGTGTAATTCTTTAGAAAGGATAGTTAAAAGCCTATATAGTAGTGATGTAGACAACTAAGTTTAGATCTTTGATACATACCTTTGCATGGATAAGTTAGTCAGTCACCAAGGAATTAAGAATAGTGATTTTTGCATCATTATATAGTAGTAAAATTGATCCATTTATATGTGCATCATACTTGAGTAAGAGCTTCAAAGACTTAGGCAAAAAATTCAGTAGAAGGAAATTCAGCTGTTTGATTCTTGATTCAAGAATTCCTAGCATCATAAGCTTATTATTCGATAAAAAACTTCTTAACCGTAAGTTTTTTGTTAGAGAAATTCAGGCCTTTGACATTCTAAGCTGAGATTAGCATGATGATTGATCCTTAACCAAGGATCTTTTCTTTCTATTTATCTTCTTCTTATTGTAGACTTGAAGCCTTCCTCCTCTTGCTCGTGAAGAGGAGTCGAGGTAGATTCTTGGATTGCTTCTTTTATGTTATTCAATAAACTTGGTGGGATATATGGAGAATTGTTTGATGCTGCTATTGTGTTAGGGATTCCATTTATGGTTTCAGGTTGATCTGAAGTGTTGATATTTGATATAAGAGAAGTTTGAACATTACTCAGGCTTGGAATTTGTTCTGCTTCTATAATTTATCTAATTTCTTGATTTTTCTCTATCGAATTCACATAAATATCATCTCTTAGTAGATCTTATAAGAATGTTGATTTAAAGGTTTTCCCATAAGAGTTCCATATTCTTTTGTTCATTTTAGTGGGCTTCCAAGCATATGTTACCTTAATAATATCATGTTACCTTAACAATATCCTCTATCAGCTGTAAATTTTCATCAAGTCTTTGAATAAGGTTTTCTTCAGGTAAATATTTACTAGCATCTATAATTGCAAATACCCTGACATAGTTGATTATGCTAATCTTAGCTATTGTTTGTCCCAAACACATAAGCTTTCTAACATAGCTGGCAATATGGCTGAGACCTGAAGTGGTCCAACACTCCAGGGGAATTCCATATATACTCATCCTAATGGGCACATTAGATAGTTTGATTTCTTTAATGTAGATGCCAGAGGACTAGGTTTGAAAAAGGATAGGCTTGTTCTGAACATGCACTGGCCCAAGCTCCAACACTTTCCTTTCCAGGGTGCTATTATAAAATCTAAAGAAGAAAACATCTTAATTGTTCACAAGAAGCTCCTTGAAACCAAGTTATTTCTAGTTATTGGTTGCCCAAGCTTTCATTGCTAAAAAGGAAATCCTTTTTTCATAAAAGAACCTCTTCTGTCAAAAAAGAACCTTATAAGTGTAGCATTCCACATTTTGGCCCTAGACTTAAGAGGTTCTAGGGGTTGTGTAACCATAAGATTCTTAGAACTTAAACAAAGTGGAACATAAGAAAGTTTAATCAGCTAATTGGATTCTCTTCCAACTTATATCCAGGTACTTCTAGTTACTTCAATTGTAATTAGAGGGTTAGATGAAGCAGGTGAAGAAGATGAAGGTCTGGCATTTGGAGATGAAGAGGAACGAAAGGGATGGTTTGTGGGGGAAGCTATAATAAGAGATAGGACTAAGTTATCATTAACCTTTCAATATGTTGCTACTTTTATTTTTAAAAGATCGAATCCATTAACATACACCTAGACTGATTCCTTTCAAATGCGTTTGATGAAACCAATAGTGGACTATACCAAAACTAACCGACTAATAATTAATATCAAGAAAATCAAAATCATATAAGTAAATATAAAATAAGAAAAAAGCAAAACATGTTTATATGAAAAATAGAAAAATGGACCAACATATAACTAAACCTTCCCCCACATTTGAACTAAACATTGTCCGTAATTTTACTTTAAAAAAATCATTGTCCTTAATGTTACATGTAAAGTAAAAAAAAAATT
>JANZXP010000196.1:20526277-20544530 GCA_027576715.1 Erythroxylum flavicans | reverse complement strand
GATTTTTATTGTTATTTTAAGTTTTATATTGGACTCATATTTATTTATTTTTAGTTCATTATATAATAATAAACATTTGTGTATTTTTTATTTCAATAAAATATTTCATCTTATTTATTATATTCTGGTTTTATAGCGGTTCACTACCGGTTGAACCTCTAAACCTTAAACCTTTCCTTCGACCGGCTTGATCTCCTATCCGGTTTTTAAAACATTGTTTACATAATAGGCTAGGTCGTCCATCTACTTCTGTAATGTAGCATTTTTCATGTTGTAATGGTTTACAGAAATCTCTAACAAACTTGAGTTGTGAAGTATGTCCTATGGCCAAATAAACTAGATTCAATTTTCCAATCAGTGATACTGAATGCTTTAAAATTTTTGACTTAATACATATGGATGTATGGGGTCCTTATGCTCAGGCATCTTTATCTGGAGCATATTATTTTCTCATGATTATGGATGAATATAGTAAAAGCACATAGACTTTTCTTATGGCTTCAAAGTTGCAAGTGAGTCATATCTTAAAGGCTTTCTTTGCTATGGTGAAAACTCAATTTTCCAGCAGTATAAAGATTATGAGATCTGATAATGGCACAAAATTTTTAAGTGAAGACACTCAAACTTTATTGAAAGAAGGAGGTATTCAACATCAAAGGAGTTATCCATATACTCCTCAACAGAATAGGACGGTAGAAAGGAAACACAGACACATTCTTGAAGTTGTAAGGGCTTTGATGTTTCAATCTGGTTTACCAAAGAGGTTTTGGGGTGACATTATCTTACATGCTACTTATTTGATAAATAGGTGGCCTTCTGCATCTCTGGAATGGAAGACTCCTTATGAATTGTTGTCAGACAAGGAACTTAACTATGATATTATTAAATCTTTTGGCTGTTTGTGTTTTGTTACAGATATGTGGCCACAGTAAGATAAATTTGCAACTAGAGCCAAAAGATGTATCTACTTGGGACATTCTGTAGGACAGAAAGGCTACAAGTTATAAGATCTTGAAAATAAAGGTTATGTCACTTCCAGAGATGTCATTTTCTATGAAGAAATTTTTCCTTTCGTTTCTTCTTCAAAAAATTCACAGCAATCACAACAATTGCCCCAAAATGGTGTTATGTAAGTTCCAATCTCAACTTAATTAAGGGATGTAGATTCGATGTTTCATGATACAACTGAACCAGTGGAAGAATTTAGTTCTGTAGGCTCAGACACTATTTTGATAGATCAGGCAGAACAGATGCAGGCATCAACAAATATCAGAAGAAGTTCAAGACCAAGAAATGCACCTTCTTGGTTAAATGATTTTGTAACAAACACTGTTACTTAATCAGGACAGAGGACAATTACTATGAAGCAGCCTACTAATTACACTCCTAGTGCTTATCCTTTTATAGATTCTGCACATTTCTCTTCAGAATACAAATGTTTTATGGCAAGGATTGATAAAGTTGATGATCCTTTGTATTATTCAGAAGCTAAAGGAAAGTCTCAATGTGAGAATGCAATGAAACAAGAGTTAAAAGCTTTGGAAGACAATCAAACATAGGAATTGGTACAGTTACCTTCAGGGAAGTCAGCTATAAGATCAAAGTGGGTTTTTACCTGATGGATCAATTGATAAACATAAGTCAAGATTGGTGGCAAAGAGTTATAATCAAGTGGAGGGTAAAGATGATACAGATAGTTTTTCTCTAGTAGTTAAATCATTGACTGTGAGAATTGTTTTAGCTTTGGTTTCTGCCAAACAATGGATTCTTCATCAAATAGACATCAATAATGCTTTTTTACATGGTTTTATTGATGAAGAATTATACATGTTGCCTCCTACTGGTTATGACAAGGTAAATGGAGGGGAAGTGTGTAGGTTGAAGAGGTCTATTTATGGTTTGAAACAGGCCTCAAGACAATGGAATGTTGAATTGACTATTGCATTACTGGATCTTGGCTTTAAATAATTAGTTCATGACAATTGTTTGTTTGTATATCATGGAGGGACTGATTTTATGGTAGTTCTTGTTTATGTCGATGATATGTTGTTGACTGGTACCTCTAAACGTGTGATCAATACTTTGAAGTCTTTTCTTGACGGAAAGTTTACTATAAAGAATCTAGGACCAGCTAGATACTTTCTTGGATTGGAAATTGCAAGGTCTTCTGATGGCACTTATGTGAATCAGACGAAGTATACTCTGGATTTGGTTTTCGTAGCAGGTTTAATGGATGCAAAACTTGTTACCACTCGGATGTAAAAGGGACTGAAACTTAATACTGAATCAAGAGATTTTTTTTAGGATGCTCAGAAGTATAGGAGAGTAGTGGGAAGGTCGTTATATTTGGGTTTTACAAGACCAGATATAACTTATGTAGCGCACCAGTTGAGTTAATAATAGTTCACTAGAATTGTGCTATGCATGTGTTGAAGTATTTGAAGGGATGTCCTTCATTGGGTTTATTTTATCCAGTTTCAGCAAGTTTTCAACTTGTAATCTACCGTGATGCAGACTGGGCAGCATGTGTAGACGGTGGACATTCTTTAACAGTTATTGTGCTTTTATGGGCCAATCTCTTGTGTCTTGGAAGTATAAGAAACAAGATACAGTTTCAAGATCATTAACAGAGGCAGAATATAGGAGCATGGCGGATGCTGTAACTGAGATTATGTGGATTTCGTATATTCTGAGGGATTTGGAAGTAACAATTCTGCTTCCAGTTTCTATGCATTGTGACAACAAAGCAGCATTGCATATATCTGCTAATCTTGTTTTCCATAAGAAAACTAAACACATTGACGTTGATTGTCATGTGGCTCGTCAACAGACAAAGAAAGGTTTAGTGGCACCAGTTCACGTTTCTTCTTCTCTACAAATAGTCGATATATTTGCCAAGACTCTCAATGCACCAATGTTCAAGATTTTTAAGTTCAAGTTGGGGTTGGTCGATTTCTACCAAGATCCAACTTGAAGGGGGGCTATTGGAATATAAATATATATAGTTATTTAATAATAGTTAGAGAAATTAGTTTTGTTCTGTTATAACATAATGCTTAGCTGGATTTTTAGGTAGTTAACTTTGTATGTAAGGTTTTTCTTCTTCATTGTATTCTTACGACTACTTACTGAAATGAATGAAAGTTTTTCATTCCCAATATATATCTCTCATGTACTTTCCATACTTGAACAGATATCTAGCCAAAAAGAATTGCACAGGGCTTGGAAATGGTACCCATACGAATGCCATGCTGCTCTTTTCTCTTCCTCAATTCTATATTATTTGAAGACTTTCGAGATCAGGGAAATCTCAGGTAAAATTTTTGATTGGTCATACTCGGTACTTGTCAGAGTAATAACACACAGCATGTGACGTGAGAAAACATATTTCAAGTCCGTTCCTTGACTTCCAACGTCTGATCTTCCGTTGTTTGGATTATAAAAGACAAGACACGAGCATCCATGTAGTGCAGCAAGCTAATCTAGATGGAGAAATATTCCACAAACAAACGTTAGTACAGTGGTTGGAATTACAATCAATCGGAAAATTTTGCGCCACAAGACATTTAGTCTACTAGATGGATAGAAAAAATGATAGACCCTTGCTGAGCTGAAAAATTTTGGAATCTTGGTTTTGAAATATGGGCTAGTTCTTGAATTTGATGATTAATGATTAAAAGCAGGTAGGTCCTTTGTGGAAATCTCCCCACTCACAGTATGTCAAACTAGCTGGCACGTACAGCATCTACAACAACAATGGCCAAAGAAAATTTCAAACCAATGATCCACTTGACAATAGAAAACAAGTTCCCTATTTTGTTTGCATATTCACTATCTGATTCGGCCTTGGTTCGGAATCTTAAATAATCCATGATTAAACAGAAACCAACGATTAAGATAATACAAGATGTCCTGGGGAAACTGAAAGTACTTTAAGCTACAAGAGTTCTCGTGGGAATCCCAGAAGAGGTAGCAATGGGATCAGTTAGTGAACATGATACAGAAGTTGAACAAAGGAGTTATTGGAGGTTCAGCAAACAAGATTTCTTACCAGAGGAGTCATTCCAAAGTTGGGGGAGCTATTGTTATGCACTATCACAGACGAGTTCCAGGTTTAAGGACCGCCTCATAAGCCGATCAGATGATGCTAATGAGATTGGAGAACTGAGAAAACAGAGTGAAAATGACATGAAACGCTGCCTCACCTGGTGGGATTTGACCTGGTTTGGATTTGGTTCCGTGGTTGGAGCTGGCATCTTTGTTCTCACTGGTCAGGAAGCCCGTAACCATGCTGGACCCGCCATTGTCTTGTCTTATGTTGCTTCTGGGGTCTCAGCAATGCTATCTGTCTTCTGCTACACAGAATTTGCCATTGAAGTCCCTGTGGCAGGTGGGTCATTTGCTTACTTGAGAATCGAATTAGGAGATTTTGTTGCTTTCATAACAGCTGCGAATATACTCTTAGAAAGCATAGTGGGTGGTGCTGCAGTTGCGAGGTCGTGGACTTCTTACTTCACTACTCTACTAAATCGCCCTTCAAACTCTCTCCGCTTCCATACGAATCTAATTGAGGGTTTTAATTTGCTGGACCCAATTGCTGTTGCAGTTCTAGTAATTTCTGCAACAATTGCAATGATCAGCACGAAGAAAACTTCATTCTTCAATTGGGTGGCAACCGCACTCAACACTTTGGTGCTTTTGTTTGTAATAATAGCAGGCTTTGCTCATGCCGACACATCTAACATGACCCCATTTTTGCCTTATGGGGCTAAGGGTATCTTCCAAGCAGCTGCAATTGTCTACTTCGCCTATGGAGGATTTGATAATATAGCCACCATGGCAGAAGAAACCAAAAACCCATCGACAGACATACCAATCGGATTGCTCGGATCAATGTCAATCATTACTGTGATATACTGCTTAATGGCACTCGCACTGACAATGATGCAGAAGTACACAGACATCGACACAAATGCCGCTTATTCTATCGCATTTCAGAGTGTGGGCATGAAATGGGCAAAGTATCTTGTAGCACTTGGTGCCCTCAAGGGAATGACCACTGTTCTTTTGGTAGGTGCACTTGGACAAGCACGCTATACTACTCATATTGCACGAGCGCATATGATTCCACCCTTTTTTGCACTTGTCCATCCAAAGACTGGAACACCAATAAATGCTACAATTCTCATCACCATCTTCAGTTCTGCGATTGCGTTCTTCTCAAGTTTGGACATCTTGTCAAGCTTGTTGTCAGTGAGCACCCTGTTTATTTTCATGATGATGGCTGTCGCTCTCCTTGTCAGAAGATATTATGTAAGAGAAGTCACACCCAAAACGAACCTGTTCAAGCTCATCATCTTCTTGCTTATCATTATAGCTTCGTCTATGGCCACTTCAGCTTACTGGGGACTGAGGTCCAACGGTTGGATTGGGTATGTAATAACTATTCCTCTTTGGCTCTCGGGGACAACAGGGTTATCCATGACTCTCCCTCAACAGAGAATGCCAAAAGTGTGGGGAGTTCCACTTGTTCCATGGCTTCCATCCTTTTCCATTGCAATTAATATCTTTCTGATGGGATCTTTAGGTTCTCAGGCTTTCATACGATTCGGAATCTGCACGGTGGTAATGCTACTTTATTATGTTTTCTTTGGCCTACACGCAACTTATGATATGGCTCATCAACAACCAAATCCAGAAGGGATGGAAGCTAACAATGACAATGTTGGAGGTAAAACAGAAGCTTGATTGATATTACTGTTTCCTTAAAACTCTTTGTTTTATGATAATTCTCAAGTACGCTGTCATGAATAAAAGTTTTGTTATTGAACAAAGCCCCTTTGATTCCAACCACCATCTAAAACTTGACGTAGTATAAAGAGGAACCAATGAAAACAGTGACTGTGAGGACTCCCCATGAGTCTAAAACTTCAACGTCCTCTCAACTAGAATGTAAAAGGTATTGAAGTCCAGAAAAAACTTCATGGCCATTCTAAAAGTTGAGCGAGCTTTGGATGCATGCCCACAGTCACTGAGCTTTGGATGCATGCCCACAGTCACTTGAGCAGGCCTCCCAAAAGAAAACCCGTTCATGTGTTTCGTCTATAATAATTCCATGCTTCTCTGTAAACATGTTTATTTATTCTACTTATGGACAATGAGCTTATTGATTAATTCCCATTTCTAATGTAATGGGTTGACTTATGCGTGGAGAAAAAGTAACAACATAATACAAGCTGACATACACTCCCCACCATGAACATTAACGGGCATATGATGACAATTAACAAGAGGTCCTGACAAAAAATTTAAAAAAAGACCAATGCTTTGCTGTTGAAATTTCAAAGAAAATAACATGTATAAGACGTAACAATCAAGTTGTTTTATTAATAAACTTGGTTGTTTTACATAGGCAAAATACAAAAAAAAATAAATAGATATGTTAGCCAATAAATACATAAGATAAGATTAAAAATAAACTAAGACCTATTTAAAAAGAATTCTAACAACTCTAAAATTTTGAATTAATTCTCTAACAAAAATATGGACCAAACATCTCATGATAATGTTTTAAAGTGGCTTCCAATAAGTCAGTAGCACCAAGGCCATGAATCTTTGAACTTGTATGTTGGAACACTGGGTTAACATCCTATTGAAGCAAGTTGTCATTCATTTCTTCAAAAGCATGCGAGATTTTATTGTGGAGATATTTCTTGGATGGCTGAGATAGGTTGAACCTATTTCATTTAGATATTTATAGACCCATAAGTGAGACTTCACTTTTTTTTTTTTTTTTGACAATAAATCAAGGAATTTTATTAGGCCATATCATCTTGAATAACATCGACAATACAATCAGGAATCATGTCCCAGTGTTGGAGACTAGCATAAGACAAAGCTTGCTTTGCAAGAACATGAGCAGCTTCGTTGGCTGGTCTCCTGACCCACGCTAATGAACAAGAATTAGCTTGCCGTAACAAATCTTGAATGTGAGCTATAACCGAAGCCCAGTCCGAATATGCACTAAAGCCATGAAGAACAGCGTTAACTAAATTGGCACAATCAGACTCAATATCAACACGAACAAGAGCCCTCTCCTTAAGCCAAGAGAGGACCTCCAATAAACCCACCGCCTCTGCCAAATGAGGAGCCACTAAACCCAACTTATATCCTGAAAATGCAGTCAAAAAACGACCAGACTCATCCCTCACCACTGCAGCAAATGAAATAGCAGTAGCTGCACCATGAACCGCGGCATCATAATTGCATTTAATCCTACCCTCGACCGGCGGTAACCATTTGACACCTGCACTGCTACTTCCCATCGATTGTAGCCGAGCCGCCATTTGTTCCTGTGCATCAGACCATTGGCGATAACAAACATTAGCAGCGGTAACAACACCGTATGGTGACGATAATGAACCAGTCCAGTAACACCTATTACGATCGTTCCATAGAAAATACATAAGAGTAGCCATGGCTCCAAAACGTTCTTGTGAGAGAGAAGTGACTTGGGAAA
The DNA here is from genome assembly GCA_027576715.1 of Erythroxylum flavicans. NCBI lineage: Eukaryota > Viridiplantae > Streptophyta > Magnoliopsida > Malpighiales > Erythroxylaceae > Erythroxylum > Erythroxylum flavicans. The sequence continues at coordinate 20,537,011 of JANZXP010000196.1, read as the reverse complement.
CCAGAAAATCCAACGGATCCAATAAGGTGTGTTGACCAAAATCGAATCCATTCATAACCCAGCAAAGTCGTGGCTTATCACAGTGAAATAAACAATGCATAACAGACTCCTCCTGGCCACAAGCAAAGCAATTGGCATCTGCAATAACACCACGACGAAGGAGAGCTTGTTTAACTGGCAAAATATCGTGCGCGAATCTCCACAAAAAATGTTTAATCTTTGGCGAAAGAGACAATTTCCATAACTGTAGCCAAAAGGAAGAAGGTGGAACAGAAGCATTAGCAAGAGAGCGGCTAATAATGAACTGATATCCAGTCTTCACCGTATACTGGCCGCTGCGAGACCAATGCCATACAAAAGTATCGCCCAAGTTAACTCCCGCCACAGGGATTTTTAATATGTCACCGACATCTTCAGCACAAAATAACCCATTCAAAAAATCCATATCCCATCTACGCTGCTCCACGTCCATTAGATCATGGACCAATAGCTCATCCGTATCTGGTAAGGGGTGAGTTCGAAGGAAAAAATTATCATCCGAAGGCAACCAGGGCTCATTCCAAACATTTACAGATTTGCCATCACCAATTCTCCACCGATACCCATACTTTAAGCAGTCCATAGCAGTAACCAAACTACGCCAAATCCAACTAGGATTATGTCCCACAACAGCATCCATCAACCTCCCATTAGAGTAATATTTAGCTTTAATCGATCTACTGACCAACGAATTCGGTTCTGCAATTAATCGCCAAAGTTGTTTCCCCAAAAGAGCTAAATTAAAAGAGCGAAGGTGACGAAAGCCAAGCCCACCATCTTTCTTCCGTAAACACAACCGCTCCCAACAATACCAATGCATACCTTTACTGTTGCCATTCTGCGATCCCCACCAATACGAGTTCATAATCTTCTGGAGCTCATCACACAGAGAGACTGGAAGAAGGAAGGTACTCATACAGTATGAAGGAAGTGCCTGAGCAACTGATTTCAACATAACTTCTTTGCCAGCTTTAGAAAGAAAACGAAAGCTCCACTGAGAGACACATCGTCGTAGCCTATCTCGCAAAAAGCTAAAAACTTGTTTCTTCCGACGGCCAACCAGGGAAGGCAACCCAAGATAGCGTCCGTGATTAAGCGGAAGAGATACATGCAGAAGAGATGAAATACTATCTTGTAGACTGGCATCAACTTTCGCACTATAATGAATTCCAGATTTCTGGAAATTAATTCCCTGGCCCGAAGCTTTCTCATACAGTGCAAGCAAATCACGAACTGTTGTAGCTTCTGTAATAGTGGCGTCAAAAAAGAAAAAACTATCATCAGCGAACAGTAAATGTGAGATTGTAGGTGCAACTCTACTTAGACGAAAACCATGTATAAGGCCTGTTCGTTCCGCTTGGCTAAATAAAGCACTAAGCCCCTCTGCACAAATAATAAAAAGATACGGAGATAGCGGGCACCCTTGCCGCAACCCTCTGGTCGGAATAATAGGTCCAACCTGATCACTATTCACCTGTACCCAATACTTCACATTTCTGACACACAGCATCAACAATCGCACAAACTTTGGATCAAAACCAATCCTATGCAACATGGCCTGCAAGAAAGTCCAGTCGACCCGATCGTAGGCTTTACTCACATCCAACTTCAAGGCAACACTTCCATGGCCACAATGTCTTCTATTCTGCATTGAATGAATAATCTCGAAAGCAAGGATAACATTATCAGTGATAAGCCGACCAGGAACAAAAGCGGCTTGGAAATCTGAAATAATCTTATGAAGAACAAGTTTTAGCCTATTAGCTAAAACTTTAGCCACAAGCTTATATAAAACATTGCATAAGGAGATAGGACGGAGATCTTTAACGGTAACCGGTTTGTCCAGTTTCGGAATTAGAACAATAGTAGTTTCCTTCAGCTCATCCGGAAATTTCTCCGCACTTAACCAAGTTTTAACAGCAGTACAAATATCAGAGCCAATAAGATGCCATGTTTTTTGATAGAAACATGGATTAAGACCGTCAGGCCCCGGGCTTTTGTCAGGATGCATCTGGAACATAGCCTTCCGAATTTCCTCATCCCGAAAAGGGTTCACTAACACCTCATTATCTGCTGCAATTAAGGAAGACTGCACTGCATCAACAACCGGTTCGATCACAACTTGTTCCGCCTGAAAAAGATTTACAAAATAATTTCGCACTACCTCACAAATAGATTGCTGCTCCTCCTGCCAAACACCAAAATCATCATTAATGCCCAGAAGACGATTACGTTGCTTCCGTTGAGTAGCAGCTTTATGAAAATATGTAGTATTTTTATCTCCGAATGCGAGCCACAAAGACTTAGAGCGTTGACGCCAATACTGCTCCTCCTTAGCCAAAAGATTCAAGAGTTGCTTCTGCAAAGTATGAAAGTCGGCATCATCTGACCTATCGCCGTCCACTCGAAAAGTTCGCAACTGGTTCTGAAGCGAAGCGATATCCTGACGAAACTTCAGTCGCAAGGTATTGCCCCAATCTTGCAGCCTGCCACGACACTGTTTCAACTTCTCTATAAAGATCAAGCAAGCATCATCACGCCAACCATTAGCAACTAAGTCGATAAAATCAGGTTCGGCGACCCAACTATTCTCAAACCTAAACACGTATTTCGACCGAGTAGAAACAGAAGCACATAATTTAAGCAGAAGTGGAGCATGGTCTGAAGAGGATGCAACTAGGTTACGAACAGTGGCTGTAGGAAAAATCAGACGCCATCTTTCATTTGCAACTGCTCTATCAAGGCGCTCTTCTTTTCTATCGACTCCCCTACCATGCCACCATGTAAAAGGATAACCAATCATGCCCAGATCCTGTAACCCACTGTCATTAAGCGCATTACGAAATCCCTCAATAAGCTGAGTAGGATAAGGGGCGCCACCGATCTTTTCTTCTTCTGCAAGAAGATTATTAAAGTCTCCCAGACAGAGCCATGGCAAGGTATTCACACCAGAGAGCTGACGCAGAAGATCCCACGTAACTCTACTACGATTGTGATTTGGAACTCCATAAATACCAGTAAATCTCCATTGGCACCCATTATTATTGCTAACTCTCAGATCAATATGATTAGGAGAAAAGGATATAAGATCAGCCATAACATTAGAAGTCCAGAAAACAGTAATACCACCACTTCTACCGGAACAGTCCACACTAAAACAACCAGAGAAACCAAAACGAGAAGAAAGTTCATTAATTCTAGAACGAGTACATTTAGTTTCAGAAATAAAAAACAAAGATGGCTTATTCAATCTACTAAGCTCCTGCAACATTAATACTGCACGAGAGTTGCCAAGCCCTCGGCAGTTCCATCCTATTATACTCATGGCTGTAGGCGGGCCTACTGAGCAGACTCCACCTCTGTAAGAGCAGTTTCTGGAACGATAGAAGAGACAACAGTTGAAGTGCTCCCAACTACGTCCAGTTGCATGCCTACTGCCAAAGGCGTAACTTCCTCTTCAAGTAAACGAGCTCGCTTCTTTCCTTCTGCCACGTTTACAATCTCATTTTCATTTTGATCCGGCCCGTATTCGAGGATCCCCTGATTTACGAGCACACCAACACCTCTAGAACCCGAGAGATTAGGCCCAATAATATTTCCAGTCGACCAAGAGCTGTTACCTCCATAAACCCCATCGTTGACTTGACCCACGTGCAGGGGATTATTCGAATTAATAAGCGAGATAGCCCTATTTAAACGCCCGGTAGGATTATAATCACTTTGCACATCTGATTTCGAATTTTTCTGCACGAAATCCGGCGATAATCTCGCCTGGAAGGAAAGTGGATTTCCAAATCGATCGCGCAACCACTTATGGTTGTCGGACGTCGCCGGATTCTGCCGTAAAGAAGCTCGCAGCCATGGTCCCCACCCTCGAACAATTTCCGATTCATCATTGTGAAATAGAACCTCACAAACTTGGTCAGAGTGCCCTAGTTTTCCACAGATATAACAAAACATTGTCAGCTTCTCATATTCAAACTCAATCTGGAAAATATCGCCATTAGGTTTCCGAAACTTCTTCCATCTCTTTAGCGGGACACGAACATCAACAGCAATCCGAATCCGCATAAAACAAGCCGAAGGATCTTGTTCAATACGAGGATCATAGTCAATAAACTTACCAATAAAGTCCCCTATTTGACGACCGAACGATTCCGACATCATACCAGGTTGAAGTTTGGTAGCTTTGACCCAGAACATGGCATGATAGAGTTCGATAGTTTTCGGGTCTTTCCCTGGAGGAATCTTAGATAGCAGCAATAAGTGATTATTGAACACCCAAGGACTGCCATTCCAGACACGATTAAAATCGACTTTGTGAAAAAACTGGAACAGAAAAAGCCGATGATCAATCTCAGATATATTAACTCCACGACCCGGTTGCCAGACTGCTGCCAAGGTGGACTTCATAGCCTCATGATTTACTCTCCGATCAGTTAAGAGACGGCCCACCATACAAAGACTATAATCAAACACCTCATCCTGAACCACAGGGACGTCAACAATAGCATCCTCTTCCTCTCCAAGAGAAAGATTGTGAAAGCCATCAATAGTAGATTCACGATTATCAGCCATAATTGGGGACGCGTTCTTGCAAAAGCAAGAGAACTACATGCAGAACGCAAGACTATATATACATCATCATCATCAGAGTATTTGATAAAAGATAACTCGACAATACCGTCTTGTATATGAAAATTAAGAGTTAACTGAACTCCATTCGCCCTTATAAGTGAGACTTCACTTGTTTTTTATACTTTTCGTTGATGATTATTGTAGATGTAATTGAATTTATTTCTTAAGTTAGAAAAGTGAGCTGTTTAAATATTTCAAGAGTTGAAAATGAAACAAACCCAATGACTCAAACAAACACAACTAAAATTTATGTAGAGATTTTAAAAATAAGATTAAGGAATATTCAAGTGAGCCGGCATGTGATAATTGATGAATCTATCAAACCTAATTTAAAACATAGTATACTTTATACCTTCTATGAACACGAAAAGAATCTTTAAAATATTTTAATTGGCGGAATGAGACCTAAACAAAAAGAATAAAGGAAGGGAAGTATTCATGTAATGACTTTCACATAAACATAAATAAACTATAATACAACATTACCTGGGGATTATTTTAGCGAGTATCACTCTATATAAGTATTTATATAGAAATAATCATTTAATTCCTGGTAAAGGTTATTCTTTCTTGTCTTGGTTATTTATATGGATAGATTATATAATTAATATTATTAATCATATATTGGTATCTCATTCTCTCCTAACCACTTACTTTCATTATTAGTTTACTTTGCTCCCCTACTAGTCATAAAAAAAACTCTTTTAAAAAGCATATAGTCAAGTTCCTAATTTAATGGAATTACAACTTCATTTAAAATTAAATCCTATGATTTCACCTACACCCTATCCTTGTTAAATCATGAAATCTCTAACTCACGTATCATATGGGTGCATAAAATTTATGTTTCTAACTTCTATACTTGAAAATTTATTCATTTGAATAACATATTTTTATAATTCTAATTCTATATATCAATTATGAGTGCATAGCCTCTCAACGAAATAAATTCTACAACAACATAAGATGCATATCTTATATTATTTGTCATATTAATCATCGTCTCGATCTTATTATATAAATATTTTCATTCTTAACGCCTATCACAAAGAAAGGTGGCCTTCTTAAATACATCTTGATATGAACTCATATCTACAATGATAAATTGAGATTATGACTTATATTATTCTTATTGGTTGACTATGCACATACAATAGGATTTGTGAGTTATAGTTTCATTAAAGCGTATTTTTCTTTAAATGTTGTACATATGATAGTTCCAAAAACTTAATGTCTAACTAGAATTCAATTGTTTACTCATTTAATTCACCATTTTAGAATTCACATATGAACTTTAAGATGGATAAGGTGAACACGTCATTCTTTATCTTGTGACATTACCATACTGACATTTATGTTTTACGTCTTAACCTCTCATTAACATTTTAATTTTGTCTTATCTTCATTACTTATTAAGTAGTGAAAACAATTATATAAGCGAGAAGGTATCTTATATCTTTCCTATATACTTCTTCAATCTATAATTGAAAATTCACTACTCATCTAAATATTCATTCCAAAAATGAACATTTAGCTTAAAATTAAGCATTTTCATATTTTAAGATCCTAATTTTTAAATAAAATTATAAATAGTTGCATCAAACACTTGATGGATATTTCAAACAAAATATTATCATTAATAGAAACGTTTACCTATGTTCAAATAAAATTAAAAACATATTTTAAAACCTATAATGTCCTTATAACCTAACATATATAACAAATAAATCCTTATGAATTAACTTTTGTAAGATCCATAGTCATTTATCTTATGTGAATATAGTCAATTTTTATTTTATTTTTTAAGCTACTATGTTTTTGACATAATTGTACTTGATATATATTCAGTAGGAAGTCAATCCTACATGTAGATTTCCTTTCATTCCTATCTCCTACCAAATTAGCATTAGTATATCCTTCAACATGTAAATCATTTCCTTAATAATAAAATGTGTAATATGAGATCCTCTTCATACATTTTAATATTCTTTTTATCACTTTATAATGTGTTTGTTAGGGATTTGATTGATATATACTTAACGTCATAGGAAATTTTTCTTAGCATAGCAAAATTCAATAAAATTGTCGAAGTCCTTGTCTAACAGTCAAGCTTAAATGTGCGTTAAAGCTTAAGTTAGCATTCCTTTGTAATCACCAACTAACAAGTTTATTTGTTTTCAAACATCTCACTTTATTCTTCTTAAGTCTTTCACTCACACCCTTATGACATAAATGTTTAATGCAAATCAACAACATGAAATGAAAAAGAGAGACATGACAAATATAATCGTTTATTAATCTATTTATAAAAAAAAATACAAGGACTTGAGTTATTCTACCTTAAAGCACTTTATAATACAACCACCCAAGATCTTCCTACTCAAAGCTCTCAATAATAACTTTCTCTTAAATCTTTTAAATCTCTTCTAGATGATTGATTCTACAATATTGCATAAATAAACTACAAAGGATGCCTTTATATAAACCTTAATATAAATTAGAAACTAAGTAAGCTAAAATACCCACTTTCTCTACTAACCCACCAAATTGGTTGGGAATTATCACTTCTTCCACTAACTTTACCAAGTTAATGTTTATTTATCCACTTTAGGACACTAAATCAACTTTAATACAAAAGAATTATATTTGGAAGTTACACACTCCCATTGCCATGTCATTCAACCACTTTCCTACTGCTTGAAGAAGTGCTCTCAATTTCTTAACCCACTACTTTCACATTCTTATCATGTTTCGTCACATTATTGCCTCTTAAAGACAAGTGCAATGATGAGCCTTTGGTTTAGCCTCTTGAGCCATCTTTAAACATGATCTATCCAAACAAAATCATGGTGGAGTGACATTGCTTTATGACCAAAATCAACAATCTGAGTCATCATATAATAAACCTCATAGGTTTATATACTTGATGACCTCCTTATCAAAGTTAAGTACCTCTTTATCAAAGATAAGTACCTTTATGCATCTTCTAAGTTAGTACAATTTAGTTACGTATATAATATTTGTCCTTACATTATAATTTTTCTTCTTATTGAAGATTTTTTTCAATATGAACTAATGCATATCAATAAGGCTCATTGCGCCCAACATAACATAATTATTGAGGTAGACTTCCATCGAGTCCTCACTTCCCTTTATTTGATCCTTCACAACCATAGAATTCATTTCCTCCTTATTTTCATTGTATTTTAAACATTCTTAAGAAAAGTATAGCCCTTCATAAATGAAATAAGAAATATATCATTTTGATTGTTTCTTCAAATTATAATGAGAAATTTCATAGACCTTCTCATTACCTTTATATGAGACATTTTAATGATATTCGAATGGCTAATGGTATTTGAATATTTACTAAGGAATTTGCATCAATAATAGCATGAGGGAGGTCTTTCATGTTTTGCCTTTGAAGCTTAACTTGTGCACAACCTAGCAGGTTACTTATGAAGTTGAATAACTTATCCTCTCTTAATATATTTTAAATGTTCATCATCAAAGGGGTGAATTTCCTCACATAATTCTTCACCAAATCATCTTGATTTAACTGAAAGCTTTCCTTATAAACCATGAAATGTTGCTAAGGAGTAATAGGTCCATTGGCTTCTTTATTTTCTTCTAAGGGTTAATAGGAGGTCTAGTTACATTGATGTTATTGAGGTTCACATCCTCCACCACAACTTTACGTCATCCACAATATATGTTGTCATGAACAACACCTTTTTGAGTTAAATGCCTTTTCCATGGTATATTATTGCTCTTTAACCCACAAGAAATGTTTGAACTCTTTAGCACTCTACTTGCCATAAAAAAACTTGTGACTCTTGGACCTCCACCAAAGTGCTCTTTAATTGGACTTCTAGTTGATGCCTAGACATAGCACATTTAAACAATAATAACTTATAGTAATCTCTTAATAAACTTTCTATTATTCCTAAAGAGTTGTATTTCCATTACCTATACTTCAGAATGTCCTATGAAAGGAACAATACCCTTATCCATAAGGTTAGAGGACCAATACTTATTTTTATTTTAGCAACTTTTTCTACAAAATTTCTTCCACTAGTCATTGCTCAATATCAAAGCTCCAATACTAATTGTCAAAGGGAATCTTTGTCCACCTCTGCAAAATTGGATAAAGTGCTAAAGTCCTCGTGCGGTAATCAAGTTTAAATTCAATAAAGCCTAACTAAACTTCCTTCATAATCTTTGATAAATGGCACACTCCTTTTGTGTTTAGGTTTTTCACTCACACTCTTATCGTATAACTTTTTAATACAAATTAACCAAATAAAACAAAAAATAGAGATATGATAAAGCTAACATTTTATTAATATAATCACAAAGAAATAGTAAAAATACTAAGTTATTTTTAACTTAAAACACTATAATATAATCGCTTAAGATCATTCTACTTAAATCTCTAAAAAAGAACTCTCTCAAAGTTCTCAACTCTTTTTCTAATGATTAAATGTGCAATATTACAAAAATGAACTACAAAAGATGCCTTTATATAGGCTTATAAAACTAAGAGCCCAACTAAGCTAAACTATCCACTTTCTTTAATAACCCAACAAATTAGTGGGTAGTTATCCACTTTACGCCACCAACTCTACCAAGTTAATAGGTAATTATCCACTTTAGGCCACTAAATCCAATTTATCTCATGAAGAATATGTTTGGCATATGTCCAATCCCATTGCCACATCATCTAACCAATTTCCTATTGCTTGAAGAAGTGATCCCATGTTGTAAGATAGCTCTCTCACTTTCTTTGGCCATAACTTTCATATTTTTATCATGTGTTGCCATAAAATTTCCTCTTAAAGATAAATTCTTTGATGAGCCTTTGGTTTAGCCATTTTGAGACATCTTTGTGCATGGTACATCTAAGCACATTCTTGGAATAGTCATATTACTTTATGATTTATGTTAGCAAAAAAAATATAAGTCAATATATAATAAACCTTGTAGATTTACATACCTCTTAACCTCCTCATCGAAGTTAAGTGTCTTTATACACCTTTGGGTTTAGCACGACTTAGTTGTGCCTTTATCTTCTTATCAAATACTTTGCCAATGCTCACCAATACATGTGACCACTCACTTATTATCGAGCTTTCATCAATAACACCCATTTCTTACTCGTAAGTATTTGCCTTATTCCATCATTAATATTTCATATTTATGTTAGCCATAATACCAAGCATTAGCTAAGCTCACCAAAACTTGCATAATTTTATAATTTGGATTTAAAGGTTTAACACTTACCCTCTTGACAATAAAATATATTCTTAGTCACATATATAAGATAATGTATATAAGACTACAAACTACATTAAAAGAACTTTCTTTATATTCTCCTCTCCTTGCTTGGTCTAAAGACATTACCTATTAATTTGGCTCACCTTTAATAATGAGCCTATCAAATGGATTGCTATCTCATATACAAAATCGTTCAAGAATCTTTTTGATATATGATACTTATGAAGAAATAATTTTTTAGATGATCCTTTATGTTAAGCCTAAGACACCCAAAATAAGACTAGTTTGCGTAACTTTAACTAAAAATTTTCATAAAGAGAAATAATCAAACACCTTGTATGTAAAGAAAAAATATACTTAATAAAATTGAAAAGAATGTCAAAATAATGGTAATTATTTTTCACAAAAATTTCATTTGATCAAAAGATTAATATTACTTCCAAGGGTCCATCTTACCTAAATCTATACCCAACTAGTTTGTAAATAAATAAGAAATAACAACATAAAAATAAGAAAGTACATAAAAAAGAGGTCATCATTATGAATGTTGAATCTTAAATCTTGAATTCTTGGTAATTCTAATTAGATTCCTTGTTCCTTTCCAAGATTGACTTTTTCCTTATTCTTTAACTCTTATAATTGTCATTTAAATGACACTTTTATTCTTTCAAACTCTTTTATGGCCAAAAGTGTAACAGCCCAAACCACCCGCTTGCAGATATTGTCCGCTTTGAGCCTCGGCCTCTCGGGCCTCGCGCTCTCACGGTTTTGTTTTTCCGC
>JANZXP010000196.1:20511871-20526177 GCA_027576715.1 Erythroxylum flavicans | reverse complement strand
TTTCCTAACTTCTCCGATTGACCTCACTTGGGCCCGTTTCTCAGGTCCGACCCGTTCTATGGAAACGGGATGTTACAAAAAGCTCCCTTCTTTTTTGATGCGTGTCGAACACATTAAAAAATAAAACCTAACTCTACGTGCTAAATTTTATAACAGTGGTGAGTAAGGATTGTATCCACATGGAATGTACATGTAAGTTTTGTGATGAAAATAATTGATGTTTAGGAAATAAAGGGGGTTTGGTTTGATGCAATAAGAAAATGAAGTAAAATTGAATCAATGAAAGCAAATAAAATCAAATAATTGAAGATCGATAAAATTGATGAATGCATTTAGAATCTGATTCTCAGTCCAACCTTAGCCTACAAATAAATAAACATACTTCTTTGTTTTTGTTTTTTCACACCTCTCTTAGAAACTATTAATCGTAAATTAACAATAAGCTCTGTTAACTCAAGTTTTTCCTTAGGTTTCATTTAATCAAAATAAGCTCTTTAACTAAACTTAGCTATCGAATAACCTAAAATAAACTCTCTACATTTAATAGGACAACCGCATTATGAACTAGGAAAATTGATTAATCTAGGACCATACAAGCTTGGGTCATTTAACTTATGTTATGTTATCCTTAATGATTTAACGTCATTAGTTTACCACAATTGAATTGAAAACACAAATATTAAGTATTGTATTTAATATTCTAGAAAAGGGTTTTTATAAAAACAATCTAATGAAAGCATTCAAATCATTCTTACAAAAATAACCAAATCATAAGCAAAAAATAACATAGACAATCTCTAAAGAGAGGGAGTCAACAATACACAATGAAAAGATGCTTAAATGCAATCTTCAGCTTCAATTTCACCTTCGAACAGTAAGGAAGAAGACTATCCCTCCATTGATCTAAAAAAAAAGTGAGTGTTCTGCCTCCTTTCATGTTCCAAAAAGATTCATGTTATGTTTGGCTACTCAAATGTCTATTTATAGCAAAAATTAGGTTTCTGAGTCATGCATCACCAAAAATACCACATTCGAAATTATAAATGGCTATAAAAATGGATACATAACCATGTGTCTTGCAGGTCATGTTGAATTCTTCATTTTCTTGCATTTTCTTATCTCGTATTTACCTTAATCCATCTCCTTATTGTTCCACAAAGACAAATGAGTTTAAACATCAAGATGATGGCTCAAGCAATGTGTTTTTAACTCATTTTAATTTTTATGCTTCTAACTTATACCTAAAACCAATTATGAACCAAAATGAGTATCTTAAGTATTTCATAACTTTAATCACTAAGTGTTATGGAGTAAATGTGTAATCAATTAAGCAAAAGTCACTTTTCCACTACCTCTTATTTTAATAATTTAAACCCTAATTTTTAATTCCCAATATGGTCTAACATAGGTTTGTGTTTATGATGTGTTATTTTTTATAACAATATATAACTTTTTTTCATAAATCACCATTGCCAATATAAGAACAACATTGAGACATCTATAGTTCATGTTAATATGACTTGAACTTAAGGGTGTGTTGACTAATCAAAGAGAAATAGAATAATCCCTGGTAAAACATGGCCCAAACTTGGTGGCATTTAGGTGTCATGTTCTTTAGTGTTTCTTGACTTTTTTAAGGTTAAACTAAAACAACCAATTCTCCAAATTCACTCTTTTTCCTTGAAAAGGCAGAAAAAACATGGAACAAAATATGTCTCATTTTGAGTATCAATTCCTTTAAAAAGTGTCAAAACAATAAGCACAATATATAAAAATAGTGTTAAAAATAAAGCCTCTTTATTATACTTCAAACACCCCACACTTAAGCATTTATTTGTCCTCAAAGAAACCAACTTCATCATTCTAACTTAAATAAAAAACAATTCCAAAAAAGTTTTAGACAAATTAAGCATACGAATTAAGATTATCCTTCACTCATTGAATCACAAGGGTCATTAAAATTCTAAGTAACTAAATACAAATATCAATTCAGAAGTTAATTTAATTCACTTCATGATCCTTTGAAGTTCATTCCAATTAACAAAATTTAACTCCATGTAATAAATGAACATACATAATATAAAATGCTTAAACCTATTCATACCTCTTTTAACAAAATACAAAATTAAATGAAGCAAGAGCATTAGGAATGTGTTTGAAAAGCCACCTAGCCTTTAGACACAAGTGTAAAAAACTTATCATGAATAATCTCAGTTACGAAACTAGTTTAATATCTCAAATGGCTACCAATAAAACTCTTTAACTTCAATCTTTTTATTGGTATGAACCTAGTGGAGTGAGACTATTTATACTCATTTATTCATAATTTTTATCTTTTTGGGATAATTAAAATATTTAAAATAAGTCATAATTACTTGATGCATTTACATTTTATACAAAGAATATCATGATGCTCATCATGAAGTTCGCTTAGATTTAACAACCACTAAATATGTGTTATTGAACTTGCTCTTGTTAAGATATTTAATCTTAGATTCAACCTATTACAATTTCCTTATACAAGTGTAGAGTTTGTGACGCTGAAATGTGAAGAAAGGCCTATGACATCAGTTTCCTCAAATCCTTCCACCCTAACTAAGTAAATATTAAATCTCAAGGGGATGCTTCTCTTCTAGTAGTTTAATAGGTTTAAATCAGAATGAGGGTGTGACATAAGAACCATAGATTATTAAAGGAAGGCTTACACTCTAGAAAAGGTTAAAATCTAATGAGAACTTATCAATCCTCTATCTATTTTCTTTCTCAAAAACTAGTATCATTTTTGTTTGTTAGTCTCTATAAAGAAATGCCTTTTGAATTCATATCAGTCACCTGAATTTTGCTTGCATAATTACAGAAGTCATCATAGAAGTTTCTCCAACAAGCATTCCCCTCATCTTCTGAAGGATGTAGTAAGTTATTGAAGTCTTCAATAATTAGTCCGGGATCATTCATCAAGTTACCTATTTCCTTTAGCTTTGACCGTAGTTAGGTTCTTTAAAAAGCACAGTTCATGGAAGAAACGAATGTAATTTGAACCTTTTGGCCCTCCTATTCGAAATGAATATATAGATAAATCAATTGCTTCTGATGGTTGAGTTGATAAGCTCAAACTTATCATGATCATATGCCATTATTATTCTCCCATTATTGTGGCTATAATAATTAAAGATGGTGATCCAATGTCTCTTCAAACTTTACAAATTCTTAAAGTTATTCTCCTTGATTTTAGTCTCCAAAAGACTTACAAGGAAGGGGTTAGTATCTTGAGATAATTATACAAAAGATATTACTCATTATGATATTAAGCTTTTTAACAACTTAGGCTAATATATTCATTTTTTAGAGAATGAGTTAGATTTTTTTCTCTTCGACTTTCTTCTAGAGATACTTTGAAATTATTATCAATATCATTATCATTTTACACCTAAGCTAGTTAGGTGGAAATGGAAAAAACTTCTTGGGCGATTCATGTAACCCCCTAGTGATTGATGTTATCCTTAGAAAATGCTTAAGGTTGCAACTCCTAGTTTTGTATGCTCTTGAGGCCTTGTTTATTATGATCAATGAGATACTGAGTGGTCATTTAATTAGGAGACATGTTGTTATCAGGAGATGAAAATACCTTATCATGTGCTTGGGGCACAATTAATAGGCTAGCAATTAGAATGGAAGCTCAAATTAGCTCCGCTTAGTTGTCATTATTATTAGGAACAAGCTCTTCATCTTGAGCTTTTATTATCAGTTCTTGATAATCTTATGTTTTGAATCGTTTCCATGTTGGAATCTATTCTATTATTTTATACCCTCTGGTTTCCATGAATAAAAGACATAAATTTGATTTTTAAACAACTTATCATTTCATAAAGCTTGAGAATAGGAATTCACTCAAGGAGCTGCTGGTCATTGTCTATGAGAATACAAATCTTGGTGAAGTTAATCCTTCTTATGATAGTAGAAACATCATCCATGCACAGGGGTTTGCCAATGTAACTTGCAAGATGGCTAAACCCTTTATTACTCATTACTCAAGAGGACTATTATGGAAGTTAATCTATAAAAGAACCTGCTTTTGCTTTATATTATAGAACAAGGTTCCTGGTTTCCACGTTTGTAAAAGGAGAGACTTATTATTAAAGTGCCAAAGGCCTTACTCAATAACACTTTAAGTCGATGTTGAGGAATCAAACCTTAATAAAAGCAGGTCATCCTCATTCACCATTACTTCCCTAAGCCTCCCTTATTACCAATAAAGTTAGCCTAAGATTGCATTGTTGGAAAAGATGGATGCTTTTCAAAGAAAACAATGTTGCTTCCCTCATTAAAGCTCCTTCCTTCATAGTTTCTAACTTAGGTGCATTAATTGGTTTGCCCTCTAAGTTGTTAGGGGAGCAATAGTGAAGTTTTAGAGTTAAAGAGGGCTTATCAAAAACCTATAGCCAATGTCTTTTTTCCACTAGAAAGCATTAGAGTCTCTAAGGAAAGAGTGGTAGCAGCCTTAATAGAGCCAAAAGCAAGGGAATTAGGAGGTAAAGGATTCTTAATGGCCTAAGGAGATAAGGCTCACAAGTAAAAGTAGAAATTCTTCAAAAGATAAGGTTAACGAATTCACTTAATTTCTAGAAAAGGAAAAAGAAAAACTAAGCTTGAAAATTAAGAAAACACTTCCAAACAAAGACCAAGACGGAAGACAGGAAAATTTACCGAGGAATTAAACAATTTTCAACTAAGAAGGGAAGGAGAATGAAATAAGGGGGGTAAAAAGGAGAAGCAATACAAGGAGAAACCTTAGAAGAAAGGGAAGACTTGAAAAGCAATAAGGCAATAACACAAGTTGTATTCATTAACCCTAAGCCAAGAGAAACACAAAGAAGAATAAGAGAGAAGACTAAAATATGCAAATCACCAAGGCACTAGAGGAAGGAACTGGTTGAGATTTTCATGAAGGAGCATACAGCGCATATAGAAACTATCTTATTATTCAGCTGAGTTGACATTTATTAAAATTATCAAAGAAGGTCATTTCATATGATTGTCAATTAAGATTTCACCACTATATTAATTGGTATGTAAGATTAAGAGTTATAATATTATTTTTAAATATTATAATTTAATTTAAATATTAAATATATTTTAGTTAATTATCATATTTTTTATTTAATGTATTAATTATATACAAGCCTTTTACTGCATTAAATTTTCTATTATATCCTTTATGATATTAACTAACATAAATTTTGTTCTTCAATAAATTCAAAAAATAGTTGATGTTATTAATCAAAAGCTTGCATTTGTTTTACTATTTTACATTTTTTAAAGATATTTGATGTCGATAAGGTATTTATTTTACCTCTCTTATAATGTTGTCATTTTCTATATTTATGTGTGTGTGTGTGTGTGATCATTTGCTTTCATTTGTAACTAAAAACCAAATTTAATTTTTTAGATACATATATTTTTTAAAGTAATTAATTCATTCAAAAGGTATAATAAGTACACAACGTTTCAAAAAGACAACTCCTGAAGTTGAAGTTAATACATAAATGAAGCTAATTACAATCAGCAGATTCTTAGTAGCAACCTCTTTCTATATTTGCAGATTCATTCTAATATGTGTAGTTACGGTTTGTTTACAAGTAGTAGCTATATATTTGTCTTAAATAGTATTAATTTTGATGAAATTTTTATTTTTATTATTTTTTTTACAACTCTACATATCAGTTATAATTATAATTAAAGCAGAAAAGATTATCTACTATGATAAACTTTCTTTCTTATTTTTGAAGTTGTATATGTAAATTGTCATAATAGAATTAAGTTCTAATAAAACAATCATTTCTATGTTATATATATGATTTACACTGTCAACGTCTGGTATTGAATGAAGATGCTTGACAAAGGGCGATAATTTTTGTTGGCATATTATGTGAAAATTAATAATGTTGCATCTTTCTCCACCTATTCTAATTCTTAACCTTTTAAGCTTAGTTTAGAAATAAAATGAAGCTCTTCAAATTCGGTTGAGGGGCTTATGCTTTCTGGGTACTCAAAGAATAACTTCAACTTGGATGAAGCAAAAGCGAGAACCGAAGATATGTTTGATCGAGTAATCTTATGCTCTTATTAGTAATCTTTATCTCTTGACTTCAAATCTCGTTGGACGATTTATTGTGAAATCAATAACCACATACAACTGCACCACAGAAGAAGAAAGTGGGAAACAGACACTGTAAAGTAGAAAACAGCATACAAGATTTAGCAAAGGAACGATATCATCATTATTCTTCAAATTCATCACCCAATACTTGCAGTTTATTTTATGCATTTGCTTCTCACATTTATTGATACACCTAGTTGATATGCTCTTAAAAACGCAAGCAAAGTTCAGTTTGCAGGAACTTCAGCTACAGAGGAGTACTTCTTCAGAACAAAAACAGGATCTCCAACTTTAACAACCTTCCCCTTCTCCACGCTAGAATTGTCCTTCCAGACCAAGTTCTGCCCAAAATAAACCTGCAATAAAAGGATTTCGCTATTTATATCTTCCTCAATAGGAGATTACAAGAACCATTGGATTCTCTTGTCTCACTTTTCCTTGTGGTTTGACATGCGGACGCAAAATTTTGTCTGATCTGAAAGTCAATAGAGTTTTGGTTGGTTCAGGCCCCGCAATCCCACTGTTTATATCAATTGTAGGTATCTGCAAGCGAAGTTGCCTCGTAAATATCAGATATTGCAGTACAGCAAATCTTTAAGAAGATAGAAAAAAGTAAAATGTTGGAGAGTGAACAAAAAGTAAAATGTTGGAGAGTGAACAAAATTTATGAAGAAAACTGGGATTTTTCACTCCCAAACTTGCAAGCAGTATTGCAGTCCAAATTGCAAGTTAAGATCTTTGACAGATGATATAGAGGCTGCAAAAAAAAAAAAAATTTCCAAGGCACTATATGGAAAATACAAAATCCTCAATCCTCAATCGACAGGCTACTAAATTTTGAATAAATCTATCTGCAGATCAGGAAAGAAAGTGGACCAAAGTTTTTGAGAATTTTGGTCCTCGTGATGTAACAATAAGATCCTGAGCAGCAAACTTAAGGTTCTTCACTACTTAGCTCCACAAAGTAACTGATGTTATATCCAACCAGGCTTAGTCGCAATCCTCTTTTGGAATTCCTTATAATTCCGAGACAAAAGTTACAAAGCAAAAGCATTTATGAACCACAGCATTTGTAAGCAAAAGAGTTTAAGAAGCACAGCAGTTGTAAGCAAAAGAGTTTTTAAGAAACACATCATTTCTGAACAATTTTAAGGATTACAGTTAATTATCATAAGGCCTCATCACCGTCTCCTTATATTATCATCATTTTTCAGAAATGAAGCTCAAGGAGAAGATTAAGCATGAGTTTCATAAGATATAATCGATATAAAAGGATACCTTACAGCGGTCGCATAGCTTGGCACCTTCAAAATTCAACATGTTTATCCTGAATTCCTTCCACAAGTCCTCAGCAAATGGCTCACAACCATCAACTAGAATGCTGCAATTTGAAAGTTAATAGAGAGAGATTCACAAGCCAATCAAAGAAAGTCATCAGAACTAATAGGAACAGAACAAATTAGTACTTGGCCCTAAAGCGGTTGAGTGGAATGGGCTCTTTGGTACGTTCATTTAAGGCATCTAAAGATCCCTGCAAAACATAGTGGCAATCCAGGACCAAGAACTGAGAAATCATATAAACCAATGACCAGTTACATTGTATTTAACCCAACTAACCTGAGATACAAGCAGATACGGGAAGATATCACTAAACATAATGTAATGCGAATAAGTTTCTTCAGGATCTGCAGGTCTAGTCTCTGATTCTGAAGTATTTTCATCAAAAAAATATATAAAGAAGCAGAAATAAGAGATCACCTTTAACTTGAGTTTGTTGAAAACAAGCATCCAATTCATTTCAGGATATACATCCTCAATCTTATCCAAATGCTTAAAGTTTAAATACAAGTTCTCTCATTATGTTTAAGCAACTACGCTAAATATTGCAGTGAACATTCTATTCCAACCAAAGAATTAACATCAACTCAACCTGTATTAAAACGAACTAGCCGACTCGGTTTCCCAAGGTAGTTTGAAAACCATTCTGCTGCTTCATTTCCCTCATCCAATGCTGAACCAGACCATTCCCACAATGAGACACCTTGTGCTACATTATTAGGCTTTGTTAGTGGGATTTTCAGCGGACTCATCCCAGGAGCCTTTATAACTGTAGAAGGGGAAACAACCAAGTTAGTAGCACAGAGAACACCAGCAACTAACAATTTCACAAGTAATTTGGAAAGAGAAAGAAAGAGAAGACAGTTATAGTTGTCAGTGATGCAAATACACCATCTCCAAGGCTTGGGAAGTTGGAATATACATTAAAAGCACAATATAACATTTAGATATTTTGACTTTTAAAAAAAAAACGTGTAGATATTTTGTTCTACAAGAAAAGGCATCCTTGTAACGTAAGAGACTCTGCCATGTTACTAAACTTAAGAAAACACGCGCATGAAATCCATGGCAACTTCACAATTTTAAAAAAATGATCTGTATCCCACAAAAAAAGAAAAGGAAAAGAACACCGCATAAATATTTGGACATCTTTAGATTACAGCCATGGTTGGCCTTAAAAGAAAATTGCTATGGAATGTGTGATATGATATAGAAGGGTAAGAAGCAATCGAATACTTCCTTTTCTCGACTGACAAAATCACAAGGATGTATAATAGGATAGAGAGATTACCCATAAACGAGCTCTTGGTAGGTACCCAATCCTCCGAAAAAGCCTCAAGCGGCAGCTCTACCTCTACGAAAGCCAGCTTGGGTTCAACTCTCAGCGTATATGCCCTTCCTTTGTAATTCACAATTAGCCAGTTTCGATCCCAGCGAAATCCTGAATGTTCAATCACAACCATAAAAAGAAAAAGAAGCAAAAGTTAAAGTTTGCTTGTCGAAGAATTAAACAGAATCAGTTGTGAGGCTTATGTAAAAACTCCAAACATCTTAGTCTAATACTAGTAACACAAATGGGAAAACTGAAAAAATTCAACACAAGACACAAAATGGTTCACACACTGCACCCCAGGATGCATTGCCATTTAACGCTGAAAGAGAAAGTTGACCAAAAAGGTTGTATACTTTGCAACACAGTGTGCAGAGCTGGAGCAAATTAACCCAAACAATTAGAGACAAAAAAATGGTACCGGGTCAAGGGGGATGTACATGTACTACCTACCATAGGGAGTGAGAGGAGCCTTAGGAACAGAAATCCCACGGCAGCTTTTCAATGGGTAGATGAAGATGGATGATACTGCAGCTGCTGCCTTCTCCATGTTCCTCTCTTTCTCTCTACTTGTCAGCTAGAATTATTATACATATAAAGGTATGAATCTGATCAGACAGAGCCAAATGAACCCAACTGATTACTGGTCCCAATTTTTAATTCCCAACAGTTTTCGGTGCTTGTCAGAATCCACAGAAAAGAAAAAAGCAAAAAGCTATTGTTCTTGCTTAATTAAAAATAAATATGCTATCTTTTAATGGTTGAATATGGAGCCGTACCTACTCAATTTTATAAGTATTTGTTTAATGTCTATTTATTAAATAACAAGATGGAAATTGGAATCCATCCATTCTCTCTCTGTCTTTGGAAATTGGAATCCATCCATCCTCTATTTTGTCTTTAGTCTTTACGTGGGTCGTTGAAAAGATAACGAAACCCATGTTTTAATTGTGTGTCATTTAATAGATAAAAGATAAGGAAATCCATGTGTTAATAGTGCCTCACTTAATCTGGTCTACATATCTATTTGAATTTGTGAGTGCCTCATTTTAATCTGGTCTACATATCTATTTGAATTTGTGTGAATACAAAGCTATCATTCATTTCATTTCAACTGTTGTCTTGTCGGTCTTATCTTGTAATAATAAAAATGATAAGCATCTCTGTCCAAGTTCCCAGACCCAGAGCTCACGTCAAGCTCCTCTTTTAACTTACCCAAATAAGTAAAACCAACAAAAATGACTTCTTACACCCAACACCCCATCTCCCCTGCCTCAGTCCCCTTACACACTCTCTCTCTCTCCTCCACTCTTCACGCTCATCAGCACACCAGACTTCCTAATAAATCCTTACCTCCTCAGCCTTTTACACTTACATTTTCTCCAACGTCCCTTTCGCTTTCACGATCACAGTCCTCATGGGTTGAGTCCATTCGCTCCCAGACCCGCCTCGAACTGTTCCACGAAGCCCTTTCTACCTATGTTGAAATGCTTCTTTCCGGTGTTTCTCCCGACAATTTTGCTTTCCCTGCCATTTTGAAAGCTGCCACAGGCCTTCAGGACCTGAATTTGGGGAAACAGATTCATGCCCATGTTGTTAAATTCGGATATCAATCCTCCCCTGTGACCGTAGCTAATACGCTTGTAAATGTATACGCTAAGTGTGGTGAGCTGGGTGATGTGTATAATGTGTTTGATAGGATTACTGAGAGAGACCAAGTTTCTTGGAATACAATGATTTCTGCTTTGTGTCGGTTTGAAGAGTGGGAGCTTGCACTAGAGGCTGTTAGATTGATGTTGTCAGATAATTCGGATCCCAGTTCGTTTACTATGGTCAGCGTGGCTCTCGCTTGTTCTAATTTGCGCAAGCCTAAGGGCTTGTGGCTTGGTAGGCAAGCACATGCTTACTGTTTCAGGAATGACCATTGGAGAACCTTTACGACTAATGCTTTGATGACTATGTATGCAAAACTAGATAGGATAGATGATGCAAAAAGCTTTTTCCAAATGTTTGGTGACCGTGATTTGGTTTCTTGGAATACCATTATAAGCTCGCTTTCACAAAATGAACGCTTCGTGGAAGCTTTGGCATTCTTGCAGTTTATGGTTCTTGAAGGAATTACACCTGATGGGTTCACTTTCGCAAGTGTTCTTCCTGCTTGCTCTTACTTTGAGATGTTACGTACTGGGAAAGAAATTCATGCTTATGCTTTAAAAAGTGGTTGTTTGATAGAGAATTATTTTGTTGGTAGTGCTTTAGTTGACATGTGTTGCAATTGTGAACAGGTTGAAAGTGGTCGTCGAGTTTTCAATAGTATCTTGAACAAGAAAATTGGGGTTTGGAATGCTATGCTTACTGGCTATGCACAAAATGAGCATAATGAAGATGCCTTGGTGCTCTTTATTGAAATGGAAGCTAATTCAGGGCTCTGTCCTAATGCAACCACAATGGCAAGTGTCGTACCTGCTTGTGTGCACTCTGAATTGTTTTCGAAGAAGAAAGCTGTACATGGATATGTCATTAAATGGGGTTTGGAAAGGGACATATATGTTCAAAATGCACTTATGGATCTGTACTCTAGGATGGGGAAAATAGATATTTCAAAGATCATATTTGATAGCATGGAGGTTAGAGACATAGTTTCCTGGAACACAATGATCACTGGTTATATTAGTTGTGGACGTTATGATGATGCATTTCTGATCCTCCGCGAGATGCAAAGAACAGAAAAACAGATCAAGCATGATGGGGTTTGTGAGTCTGAGAAACAAGTTCCTTTTAAACCTAACTCAATAACACTCATGACAGTCCTTCCTGCCTGTGCTTCCTTGGCAGCTTTAGCGAAGGGGAAAGAGATCCATGCTTATGCCATTAGAAATTTTTTAGCATCAGATGTTGCTGTAGGAAGTGCATTAGTTGACATGTATGCAAAGTGCGGTTGCTTAATCTTATCTCGTATAGTATTTGATCGGATGCCCATTAGAAATGCTATCACATGGAATGTAATTATAATGGCTTACGGGATGCATGGGAAAGGGGAGGAGGCCTTGAACTTATTTAGAGATGGAGCTAAGGTTGGGGAAGTAAAACCTAATGAAGTTACATTTATAGCATTATTTGCTGCATGCAGTCACTCGGGGATGGTAAATGAGGGCCTAAACTTGTTCCACAGAATGAAAGATGAGCATGGGTTGGAACCAACACCAGATCACTATGCTTGTGTTGTGGACTTACTTGGTAGGGCAGGTCGAGTGGAAGAAGCTCATGAACTTATCAATACCATGCCTTTTGATTTTGACAAAGTTGGGGCATGGAGTAGCCTGCTTGGAGCATGTCGGATTCACCAAAATGTGGAAATAGGGGAAATGACAGCTGAAAATCTCCTTCAGTTGCAACCCACTGTGGCTAGCCACTATGTACTACTATCCAATATATATGCCTCTGCTGGGTTTTGGGACAAGGCACTCAAGGTGAGAAGAAGGATGAAAGATCTGGGAGTAAAGAAAGAACCAGGCTGTAGTTGGATCGAGTATGGAGATGAAGTACACAAGTTTTTAGCTGGAGATTTATCACACCCCCAAAGTTAGAAGTTCCACACGTTCCTCGACTCACTGTCAGAAAGAACGAGGAAGGAAGGATACGTGCCTGATACTTCTTGTGTATTTCACAATGTTGATGACGAAGAGAAGGAAACTTTATTATGTGGGCACAGTGAAAAACTGGCAATAGCTTTTGGTATCCTCAATACTCCTCTGGGGAAAACCATTAGAGTTGTCAAGAACCTTAGAGTTTGCAACGACTGCCATACTGCTTCTAAGTTTATCTCAAAGATAGTAGACAGAGAAATTGTCCTCAGAGATGTAAGGAGGTTTCATCATTTCAAGAACGGGACATGTTCCTGTGGAGACTATTGGTGATAAAAAGCCCTCGGCGGTTCTGGGCAACATGCCGTTTTCTCCTTGACAGGGATGAACTGGAATTTTATCATCTTTGGTATTGTTTGAAGCTGTTAGGTGCAGGGTACATGAAAATTTAGTCCGACTTCAGAGGTTGGTAGCGCCTAAATTTCTATCTATCCAACTACTGCCTGGTTCTTTCAAAGGTAATAGTCCATCATCAATGATTTACAACATAACTAAACATAACTAATCTTTAATCCGCATATGTATAGATTCACGCCAGATCAGGCCAAGTTTGAGTCTCAAAAGCTCAAAATCCAGTCCATCAAACATGTTCGAATATTTCAAGTATAATCAACATCCGAATGAGTTCAAAGTCAAACTTAAACCTATCAATTTTTTTACAAAAACTCGGATTCAGACTCGGTTTAACTTATTATCATGGTTAAAGTCTTACATTCTCAGCAAACTTGTCCTTGGCATCTCCTTTTGTTTGATTCGTCCCCTAATAATAACAGTTCTATTCTTTTTTTTTTTTGAGTTAGCCATCATTCATATTAAGACTAATTTTCGCTGACACCGATTCAGCCCGTAAGAAGTAAAGTATTAGCTAAATAGTAAGAGATAAAGTGCTAGTCAAATAGATTTATCCATTCTTAAGACTCGAACTTAGAGACCTCTGATTAAAGGATGAGAGTGCTGAACCAGTCACACCATCCTGATTAGTTACAATTCTATTCTTTTTAACTTAACGAAATGAAGGATGCAAAGCCTAGTTTAATTCATTGGTAACGATAGCTTATAGGCTTACAAAACACCCAATCTCCTCATTCTTATCCAACACGACAAAACCCTGCTGAATGACTAGAAGCGGACTCCATGACAGTCATCAAATCTTATTTGCAAGTTGTAACTAACTTTAGGAACCAACTAATATTCTACTTCCTTAAACCCAAAAAAGAAATTAAAATTCTGCCTCAAAAATAACTCCCCATTTGTATCTTTGGAATTAGAATTCCTAACTAGTGGGCAGGACAGTAAAAACATGAAACTTAACATTCCTTACTGCAAATCCAATCTACATTTAGTCTGCACATGCACTAATTATAACAAAATAAGTTCAAATCAAATCCTGCTATCATTTCCCTTTGTTACGTTTCATGGCACCCTTTCCTTGACCCTTCTTCGGTGGTCCCTTTTTGCGAAGTTTACACATTTCAAGCCAAGATAAATCATTGATATGAATTTCGTTTCATATCGACCGGTACCGATCGGTATATATCGTATTGGTCTAAAATTAGTACGAAATTTTAAAGTTTGATACCGATTTTAAATATTGGTCAGTACTAGCTAATTTTGGTTGTACCGGCTAGTACTGGGCGGTATGTAAAATACCGGTCAAATACCGGCCGGTATCGAAAATTTTAAAAATTTTGGGGGACTTTTTAGCAAAATTTTCAAAAATTTTCAAACTCTCCCTTCTTTCCTCCTACCTCTCCTTCCCTCCTTTTTTTCAAAGTTTTTAAAATAATAATAAATATTTTATTACTAATAATAATTATAAATTAAATAAAACTTAAAA
>JANZXP010000196.1:20450500-20481027 GCA_027576715.1 Erythroxylum flavicans | reverse complement strand
GCATGTACAATCATTTACATGTGCAAAAATTCACTATTCACTATTCATGTGCATATATGAATGCATGAACATAGCAAAATAATTTTACACATTCCTAACCCGTTCCAAATTACTATTTTACCCTTCCCATAGGTGAGGGGATGTTACATGTTGTTGTAGGACATGAATAATTTAACTCTTAAAATTAACCATCAAAACTTCTTAAATTGTTAAACCAAGTGAGGATGATGAGAAGGATGAGATGCCACTAATAGATAGAGAATTCAAGAAGAATCTTCACTTAAATCTCTTATAAATAATGTTCAATGTAAGGTAATTATTAATTTTTACTTTAAAATATGTGATTACTTATGTTTTTAGTATAAATCCTTGGTAATGATTATTTAAGGTTGAATTATGAATAAGGTATTTTTTTAGAGTGAACCTTAGATTAGAGACTATATGCAAAATAAGGTCACTAAGTTAGAATTTACATCAATTGAGTTATTATTTCTCCAAATTTTTGAATAAGGATAAATCTTTTTTAATTAGAGGAAAATTATTTTTGACAAGGCTCTTTATATGGTCACATTTTTTATTTATTGATATTTACTTGTTTAATATGTGTTTTAATATTATTTTATTAAAGTTTTGATGCTTTAATTTGAGTTTTAAAGACAAGTCCTTAAGTTATCTAGTTAACTAGTTAAACATTATCTTAGTGTGGTAGAACGGTATCTTCAAAATTTGCTCCTTTTTGCTTTTCAATGAGTTTGTTGGTTTTTTGGTTGTTTATCGAGTCAACCACACAGTCTCATTGGTCAACCAATGTCCTTCAATACTTGACCAATATCTCTTTCATGGAAGATAATTAACTTATGATATATTTGGTCGATATATAAAGTTCAGCCATAACCTCTCATTGGTTAACCAATGCCCTTCAATGATTGCCTAATATCTCTTTCATGGAAGACAATTAACTTATGACATATTTGGTCAATATATAAAGGTCAACCATAGTCGAACAATTTCCCTAAGTAGTCAACAAGTATAAATGATTTAATTCCTCCTCTCTTTTGCCTTGATTTTGTTTTCTCTTTTTCTTGTTTAAGGCTCCTTAAAACCTTAGATAAGTCACTTATATCTTTGGAAAACACCAAACCTCATTGCAAATAGCTACCCCCTTCAATTTTGTCCTCTTTTTGTTAAAGATCTTTACAATTCATATTCTCTTTGGATAAACCCCTAACTTTAGGATTACTTGATATTGCTCATCTTTTCTATAAATTACATGGTTTTTTAAGCGTGATTGCATCATATTTGTCATTTTAGAATTTTAAATTTGACTATGTTATTCCATCATTATTTTTGAAATTTAGGACTTAACAAATTATACATTTTTATTGGACACTACAATTATGTTTTATTTGTTACAATTCTAACGAGTAATTTTGTGAAAACTTACCTTTAGCGTTTAATTGAAATTTTCAACGTAGGCATCATATCAAAATTAAGGATTTTTTAAATTAGACAAAATTCGGGACGTTTCTGTAAAAATTGACCTTTTGTTTTGACTATTTAAAAATGTATTAGCACTCTCTTGTGAGACAGATTGGCAATCTTGATCAAATTCATCTTTTTAACTAAGTTAGCTTGAAGTATAAGACTTTGCATTGTGCATTTTTGGATTTTTTAATGATTCCAAAAAAGTGGGAGAAAAGTTTGGTGATATTAGATTTAGGGAGAATGATAACATTCAGGAGGATTGATGAAATTTAGGGAGAGTGATTTTTTGTTATTTTTATATTCTTACATTTTATATGATACGCTTAAGTAAATTTATGTTATATTCATTCATTAATATTTATTTGATCTTTTGTTCTTGATATTGAATTATGGTCTTCATATTGAATAATGTTTTATGTATGAATTAAGGGGGAGGTAATTATTATCTTAAATTATGTTTTGTGTGATTACTTTTATTATTATTCTCTAATATCATAAAATATTTTTTCATCATAAAAAAAGGAGAGATTGTTGAACCAAAGGAGGTTTCAATTGATGTTTTGAGATGACAAAACATAATTACTACTAACATGTTTACTATGTTGATTAAAAACAATATTAGACCAAAATGAAGCCATAAACTCAAGAAGATATGGCATGAAGTTAATAAACAAAAGTTGAAATTTGCAACCAATGAAATGAAGACTAAAATAATAATAAAAGAAGACCAAGGCTTATCAAGGTCATTTCACATTTTCTATTATCATTTATAATTTTACATTGTTAATTTGATGATTCAAAATACTCACCGTATAATCATTCATCTTACTTAATTGCATAAGTCTTTACATTCATCAAAAGACATTGAAGCTTTTAATTTTAATATAAAATCCTCTTTCAAACAATCTTTAGGGGATATTTTGGGAAGTGTTTTAATCATATTTAGATTAGATAAATTGGTTTTGAGCATTTGAAGCAGTTAAAATCATGTTTTTAGGATAAATGGTCGACCAATATACGTTAAAATTGTCAAATTTGATATACTGTGAGTTTATAGCAATTATCAATTAGTGTATTAGTAAAAAAATATGTGTGCTAGTCGACTACTGTTCCAACACCTAGTGAATCTAATGCTGTAAATACATACTAGTTGACACAATAAATAGTCATTATAACGACTAGTTCTTGGCTTGAATTGCTATTGTGGGTCCTAAAACACTATAAATAGGTGTTTTCTCGTTGGTTTTAGCATAAAAAAGGTTTAAGTGTTGTATACACACATTACAAAGAGTTTTTCAATCAATTAAGCATCATTGTGTCAATTTAGGTGAGTGGATTTTAGAGTTATCAAATGATAAAGTGAGATATTTTGAGTTGTCATATTTGGTTGGGGTAATATATTATTATATTTAAGTGTGATACAAGTAAGATTAAGGTTCTTCCTCATCTTAGAAGAAAAATGTAAGAAGGGTTCCTATTTATCGAGAAAGATTATACAAAGGTTATTG
The DNA here is from genome assembly GCA_027576715.1 of Erythroxylum flavicans. Lineage (NCBI taxonomy): Eukaryota > Viridiplantae > Streptophyta > Magnoliopsida > Malpighiales > Erythroxylaceae > Erythroxylum > Erythroxylum flavicans. The sequence continues at coordinate 20,478,034 of JANZXP010000196.1, read as the reverse complement.
TTATCCTTGAAAGAAGAATTATAGTGAAATTCTATGAAGAGTCTTGGAAGTGAACATAGGAAATGGTTTTTTGTCGAACCACTATAAATCAGTTTGCATTCTTTTCTCTCTATCCTCTTTAAATTATTGTTCAATTGTTTGATTAATTTATATTAAGCAATTTCCTCATACTTATTTATATTGATTGTTTTTAATTAAGTACATTGGTTAGAAAAATTGTTAAATTTTGTGAACACCCAATTCACCCCTCTTGGGTGCCATTATGGACCAACAAATAATTTTGTTTCCCTTAATAGGAAATATTATAGCTTCTTTCTTTTCTCTAAAATTTAAGCCTCTTCATTAAATACCATAATTAGTGTCAACAAATCCCCAACTCCATAATAGATTGTTGCCTATTTTTTAGATTCTAGTTGAATATTCACCAAAGTTACAAACCTAGAAATTTTTTTGTTTTTCTTCTTCAAATCAACTTATGCTCATAAAAACCTTTTCAGTCCCTTATTGATTATTCAACTATAGATCTCCTTTCATGTGATGACTTTTAAAATTATTTGGGCAAGCCTTATGATCTCTATTTCTTGTTCCTTTCTTTCTAATGTTTCTTATTACGTTTTTGTGTCTTGATCACTTTACTAATGTTTCTTAAATGTTTGTATTCTTTCTTTTATTTCAAGGTCACTTGCAAAAGAACCTATCCATAGAGGTTTAATATGAAGAGGTAGCCAAATCAACATGTAATAAGTATTTATGGAAAAAATTATGAATAAAATCTCACTTTCTTTCCTTTAGAATACTTTTATTTTGTTAAAATTTTAGGTTTTAGTTAGTAAACTAACATGTTTCTTTCTTTCTATCTTCTTCAAGGTTTATCATTAAGGAGAGAAATCTTAAAGTATTGAGAGTTGAAACCAAATAGAACATCATTTTGTTTATAAGGGTGTCATATTTTTCCTTTTTACAATTCTTATTCATTATTTATTGTTGTTTCATATATCTCTTCCTTTCTTTTTCTTGGTTACAATTCTTTATTGCATTCATTGTTCACTCAACAAAATTGCCAGACTAGGATTCCATGCTTAAAGTATTTCACTTCTCTTTTTATTTTTCTTTGTACCATACAAATTATAGAAGTTGATTAAAATGCATATTTGCAGTTACCAATACAAAAACTTTTAAAATTAGGTTATGAAGATTTTGAAAGTTTCTTTGTTATTATTGATTCACTTTTATCATTAATTTGGACGACCTTAATTTTGTATCAACACATTTTCACTAGGTTAATTCCAAAATTTAGGTTCCTTAAGTTTTGTGCTCAATTTCTTTATAAAATTTGTGTTTCATCTATTATATAACTTGAGTTGTTCTCTTTTTATGTTTGTGGGCTTAGGCCTCAAATGGCAATCCTCCTTTCAATTAAGGTTACTATTCATTTTTTAAGTTTAACTCAAATTATTGAAACATTAGTCATTCGGTTTACGCCTTTATAGATTTAAGTTTAGCCCCACTTCATTTATCTAGCTCATTAATGATTAGTAATATTTATACTTGAACAAAGAAGGTAGGTTGAGTGTTATTTAGTCTATCTTTTTGCATTGCAAGGAAAGGATTCCATAAAACAAGTCTACCAATCTAAGAAAAAAGGTCTATAAAGGTTTCATACCTCATTTTATATGAATAAGTTGTGATATATTTTGCTACTTTTACTTTTTCTTTTGCAATTAGGTTTTTAAAAAATATTTTTAAAGTAATAAAAAATCCCATTTGGACCCTTTATTCTTAAGAACCCAAACTATTTAGATTTTTCTACTTATAAATTATATGTTTAATATAAGTCCAAATTTTAAAATGAATTAATTTTTTATATTTTAGTTAGATGTTTGTTTATATGCATATTCGATATAAATGTTTCAAAACGAGAGACAAAGAAAGAAAAATAGTTAATGTCATAATATAAAAATAAGTTAATAATCAATAATCAATAATTAAAATAATCCCATAAAATATCATAAATTTTTTCGAGTTTAATGAATATTTTGGACCCAATTAACCATTTGAATTTAAGCCATTTTTCCAAGTCATCCTTTATTTTAGTCCAATCTAATTCTTTATATAATTTTAAAATACAAATTTTATAGAATGTCTTACAAATTTTTCGCCTAATTAGTTTTTAAATAATCTAAGCATCGTTATTTTTTAAAGTTATTTTTGGACCCTTTGCTCAATATAATCAAGTCCTAATATTTTAGTTTAAATGCACGCATCCTTTATAAATTCTCAAAATTTATATTCAATTTGAGTTAATTAAGATGTTTTTATTTTCAATTTTCCATATAGAGAGTGACATCATAGGTCGAACATCAATTATTTTGTTCTAAGCATTAAATGCAATCATACTCTTATGTATTCAACCATACGTTTATTGGCTTCAACATGTTTTTAAGCACACATCCGAACTCATTTCCTTTTATAATTCTTAGAATCTACAGATGTTTTTCAGACTTAAGTAACTATTTAATCAGATAAAATAAGGCATCTAATATTTTTTGTATTTATAATTCAACTCATGAACTTAATTTTTTAATTAAGACTTTCTTTTTTTATTAGATATTTCCTATCTTTCTTTACATGATAATTCGATTGATCAAAATTTTAATTTTTAGTCTCATTCTTATTTATAGTTCAAAAATACTAGGGAAAATATGAGGAATTTGTGGGTACAACATTTTCACAAGAAGTGAAGAACAAGATCCAACAGTTGGAAGGATAGTAAATAAAACTCCTGTCAAAGGTAACAACAACATAAGTTTTATAATATCATGTATGTGAATTTCTAGAGTAGAGCAAAACAAGTTGAGAAATAAGAACTTAAGGTGTTCAATTCAAATAGAAAATTATAAAATATTGATGATAATAAATGAAATTGGCAGTTAACATTTGTTGGAAGGAATTATAATTCCAAGTAAAAACGACTGTAAACTATATAGAATGTTACTAAAGCTAATTAAAAGTTGTTACATGTTGATTATTAATACATTAAGTGCAGAAATGTAAAAAAAAAAAAGTAATCCTATCAAAATGACTCTTTAAGTGTACTCATTTGGGACTTGATACCTTAAACCTATTATTGATGTTTCCAACAAAATGAATGCCAACTTAAAAATACAACCAGTATAAGTATAAATTACGAAAGCATACAGATTCCTAGTCTGTCCAATTTTTAACTAACTTTCATCATAAGATGAGGATTCAACTAATTTTCAAAAGGCTATAAATAGCCAGGAGAAAGATAAGTGGAAGAGAGCTATGGTAAAAGAGGTGGAGTCTTTGAACAAGAATCAGACATGGGAGCTGATGAAGCTTCCTAAAAGAAAGAGGCCTATAAGATGCAAGTGTGTATATAAAGGGAAGTTAGCAGTAGCAAAAAAAGGAGGAGAAAAGTTCAAGATTCGACTAGTAACTGTATATTATACAAAACAGAAGGGGGGTTAATTTTGTGTGGTTCGGCATCTTCCATCAAGATTTGATGATGCTGGTAGTAAGTTCAGATATTCAATTGGGGCATATAGATGTAAAGAAAGTTAAAGCTTGTTCATAATGACTTAGATGAAGAAATTTACATAAAACAGTTGGAGAGATTTAGTCAACCTAAAAAGGCGTACCTGATGTATACATTGAGTGGATTAAAGCAATATGTGTGACAATGATATAAAAGGTCCGAATTGACCACAAGAAATAAGAGTATGATTGTTGTGTCTATATTAAGAACCTTGATTTTTGTATTATTTATTTTTATTCTATTGATGTAGATAATATGTTAATTGTTGCAAAAAGATAGGCACAATATGAATGAATTAAAGACATTGTTGGAAAAATATTAGGATAAAAGTCTTGGATGATACCAAGAAAAGATCATGAATGAAGATTTGGAGGGATAGGAGCTCTTAACCTAACCAAATTGAGAATATATTTAAATCAATTAACCTTTTCTTAGATCCAACTCACCTCTTAAATTAGCTTCATAATGTTTTTAAGCTCACCCCAAATTTATTTCCTCTCAAAATCTACAAATCTTTTTTCATCGTTTGTAAAATGCCTAATACCTTCTCCACTTCTCCTTTATTTTACAATTTGAACCCACCCGATTCAATTTTCTAATTACAAATCTGAATTCCTTTATAAATAAAATTTTCTCATCTCCCCTTTAATTAACTCTATAAGGCGAGCCCATTGATCAATATTCAATTTTCGGTCCATTCTTGTTTAGAGAGTTCAAAAAATGGCGGCAACAATAAAAAACCTAGCACAAATGCTGTATTAGCACCAAAAATTTCAACGTCCCCCTCCGTTACTTCTTGTAACTGAGGAATTTGTGGGTACAACATTTTCATTATAAATGATTCAAGATCCAACAGTTGGAAGGATGGCAGATAACACTCCAGTCGAAGTGGTGGTAACATCCATACAAGGTCTATAATATCATATATGCAGAACTTTCCAGACTGGAACAGAACAAGTTGAGAAGCAAGGGCTTAAAGACGTTTAACTCGCACGGTGACCATAAAATCGGCACTGAACGTTTGTTGGATGGAATGGGATCTCTGTGATCATTCCAAGCACACACGACTACAAGTTATATAGAATGTTAATATCAGCCCATCAAAAATTGTTACATATTGACGATTAAATACATTACAAGATCAAAAGTTAACTATTGGAGGGCAAAATCCAGTCAACACTCAAGCTAAATCTTATTCCAACTCCAACTCTGCCACTTACCACAAATTCAAGAAAACAGTACTCCCTCTTGGCATTTGTCGTTTTAAATCCTTAAGAAACCTAAAAGAAGATGCATTCAAAATGATCCATCAAATATCGAAGACCAGAATGCCCTTCAGTCCTTGTCATTTGTTGCATACCATATTTCTACCACAAAAGCAAGCAACCATAGCTCATTGAATCTACAGAAAATTGTTTTGGTTCTTTACATACCATCACAATCATGTTACACATTATACCTTAAGTGCAGAAGCGCTAGAAAATAAGTAATCATATCAAAGGTGACCCCTTGAGTGTATTCAATTGGGACTTAAACCCATTCCTGAGGATTCAAACAAAATGAATGCTAACTTAAAACTCCAACCAGTACAAGCGTAAATGACGAAAGCATACCTATTCTCAGTCTGTCCAATTCCGGATCACAGAATCCAGATATTCCACAACTTTCTTAGCACTCTCACCATTTTCATCCTCAAAACAACAACAAAACGCCATATCCAGCTCCACAGCCTCCCTAACCCTAGCCTCCCTCAACAAACTCCTACAAACCTTATCCCTCAACCGAGCGCCAGGCAAAAGCCCCAAACGCACCATATCCTTCAAAACCATCAAACCCTCAAGAACCCACCCAACCCCGCATAACCCACCAACCAAAACCCCAAAAAGCAATCTGCTTTCCACCTTACACCGACTCCCAGGTCTGAGCATCCAATGGTACACCTTCAACGCCTCTTTGGGTCTCTTCCTTCTCATGTAAGAAGTGACCAGCATGGTGGTGATAGGTGTAAGATGATGGTGGGCTTCGGGGGTGTGTCTGAGAATGGTGAGAAGGGACATGGATTTAGTCATGTCGGGGAGGGAAGTAAGAGAGTGGATTAGAATCGAGAAAGAGAGGGAATTTAGAGGAGGGTTTGTGAGGAGTGCGGTCGTGGTGAGCTTGATGGCGGTGGTTAGGTGGTTGGAGAGGCATAGGCGTGGAATTAGGAGGTTGATTTCGGTTAGCTCTTCTTGTGTTAACGCTGTCTTGTTCTTAGATACATCAGTTGCTGAAGAATATGGTGAAGTTGTTGATATAGAAGGGAACGGGAAGAAAGTAGTTATGGAATTTGATCGACGGAAGAGGGAATCAAAGTTGCAGCGCTTCAATGTCATCATTTTTCTCACCGTTTCAGAAGTGTGGAACAATTTTAATGTTCTCATCAAGCCGCTCATTTTCTATATAAGTTGTGTAAACTGATATTTCTGCTGATAATGCAAGAAGCTCTCGTAGCTCAGTTGGTTAGAGCACCCGTTTAGTAAGCGGGAGGTCTTGAGTTCGACTCTCAACGAGAGCAACGTGTTTGAACTTTTCCAATGCACTCTTTGATTTTCTTTCCGAGATCTAAGCCTGGAAATGCTTATGTCCTGATTCTATACATCTTAACAGTAAATAACCGAAATTTTGAAAAAAAATGAATAATACAGAAAAAGAGAAATTAACTGTATTTATGAATGACGATAAAAAAGATGAAGAGAGTTAAAGAGAACGAGAGATAGAATTGTTGATGTTTATTGAAATAAATGTTATTTTTTTTTGGTTTTTTTGAGAATTTGCTCATGTATTAATTAGACAGTTCGTAAACTTCCCCTTTTCTCGTACTAAATATATTTATTTATTTGATTCTTTATTAGCTTAAAAAGACTTTTCTTATATTTTTGACATTTCAAGGAATTTATTGTTATTTTCTTTTGAAGTCTCTTACACAGTGTAACTAATAAATTGTATTTCTCACATAATATTATTTATTATATACTTATTTTATAGCAGTTTAATATTGGTTAATCTTTTAAACCTTAAACCGTTTTTTTGACCGGTTTGATGTTTGATCTAATTTTTAAAATATTGGTTATATGTCATTGCAAGTTACTGACTAATTGGAATTAACTTAAAAAAAAAGGGGCTAATGATTGGAATAATAACATTTCTAAAAGCAATAATCTCATTTGGCTACTTAACATAGGCACACTCGTTAACTTTTTTAGTAAAACAATTGCTTGACTGAGGAAACATATAATGCAGAATACAGCAGCTTTCAATTACGATAAGTTGGGCAACATTGGTGTATTACATCTGAAAAGAGAGAAATTACAAAATTTTTAAACAAGAAATTAGAAGGATAGAGATGGTTCTTCAGGACATTTATGGTCATGTTTACTAGTATGAAGAGAAGATGTTCTTTATTACAAATTGGTCATGTTTACTAGTACGAAGAGAAGATGAGGATTAGAATAATAATGGTTTTTCATTTTTCTTAAGTCTCCCTTAGATATCATGATGAAGATGAATAATACGAACCAAAATATTTTGTAATCTAGATCTTTTGGACTAATCTAAATCATCTATGTCTATAGACTGTATATATTTTATTCAATGAAATTAATTACTTTTTCACAAAAAACTCATATATCCCTTTTGTAATTTTATTCATATTGCTCCTCCAAACTACATTTTACATCTTATGCGCAAGTGATCTACACTACCAAAAAAGAAATAGTATATACTTATCCAATGCCTACAAAGACAAGCAAAGAAGAAACTGAGCTTTTTTCTTGTATGAAGTCATCATCCTTATTGAATAAAGGTATATGCAAGAGGAGTTGAAGTGAACCTCTCTATTTTTAGTATAAGAGTTGTCATTTATAAGGAAATGTATAAGTAGTAGGATCACAAATAGTCCCTTCAAAGCAAAGCTTCAGGTCTTGTTTCTACAAATGGTGAAAATTCATATGATAAACGCATTAGTTGGACAATCAATGTAAGAAAGTTTGTTTATCAACTCATATGGTATCTAAACCTTGTCGCAATGGTTGGGATTCTCTTGGAACTTTATTTTTGTGATGCTATCAAATGGCATGTATTGGGACATGATAGTCATGATTTTTGAGTCCATTTAAGACTGTAGGTAGAAATATAAAACTTGATAAGAAACTGGTAAAAGCTTAATAAACATAGATGAGCATACTCAGAGACTATATTTTTAGAATACATACCTAAGGACATCAACTCCACCAACTATAACAACCACAAAGGTAATAAACCATCCATATTTAGATCCACTTTTTTCTGCAGTGTAGACGGATAATTTGAGTGACTTCTTTCAATGCTCGAATTAGATGGATAAAATAATGGAAATAATATTTAAGATATAATTATAACCATCACCTCATGTCAAAATTCATTACAATGAAAATGATATAGAAAATTATCAAGGTATGATCATAATTGAAATTTAAGAAAAATGCATGTGGTCTTCCATAAGAAGTTTGGTAGGAACTGATATTAATTGATTAGAGAAAGCTTAAAAGACTAGGCATATAAAGTGAGAACAAGGAAAGGAAAAAGGGAATGGATTAATGATAAAAATTCAGTATGGATGTTATGTTGCCTCACTCTTTTACACAATGATTGCTTAAAAAATAAAAGTGTTGCTCCTTATCCTCCCTCCTTAAATCTTTTCCTTATATATTATCTATATGGCAATATTTTAGAATGATTCCTTTTGACATTTTATAACTACTTGACCACCTTACCATTCCTAAGCTTTATTACCATAAGCTCTTAGCTCCTTTTTTCCTTTCCTATTATAGGTATGCAACATAGTAGGCCTAACATTACCCTTACCAATAAAATAAACCTTGTTCTTAAGTTTAAATGTTCGAAACTACTATGTTGTTAGATTATTGGCTCCCAAGTGACCTTAAATTCTAGTAGGCCCTCTTACTGGATTAAAACCTAGAGTCTTGAATATTTATTTGAGGGTCAAATATAAACAATATCTATGGAGTAACCTTTTATTCCAACTATTCTATCAAAATTAGAGGTACTTACCGAATGGTTACTTGGAGCTGGGACATATGAAATAGGTTGTAAGGAGGAAAATGTGGGTAGCTCTAACTTATAAGCCATTTGACTGATGCATTTAGTGAATATATAAGGGCCAAAAAGTTTTGAAGCTAACTTCTCATTAGATTGAGTAACTAAGGATTTATTTCAATAATGTTGGAGCTTTAGATACACCAAATCCCTAACGTCAAAAGACACCTCTCTTCTTTTCCTATCAACAATCTACATCATTGTAATATGATGAATGGCAAGTTGGTTTTTTAGTTCCTTTAAAACCACATCCTTAGCCTTCAACCATTCATTAACCTTTGAATTTGGGGAATGGTTGCTTCGATAGCTTATTATAGAAGGCATTTCTCTTCCAAAAACTTCCTTGAAGGAAGAACATTTAGTAAAGGTATGAAAAGTGGTGTTACACCATAATTCGTCGTAGGCTAACCACTTATACCATGTGTGAGGTTAAGAATTGGAAAAACAATGCGGATATGTTTCAGGACGACGATTCACTACCTCAATTTGCCAATCACTTTGAAGGTGGTAAGATGTACTCCTCTTAAGTGTAGTTTATTGCATTCAGAATAACTCAGTCCTAAAATGACTCATGAAAACCTTATCATGATAAAAAGCAATTGATTTAGGAACTTATAAATTCTAGCAATTTGTTGGAAAAGGGTTCAGCCACTTTGGTTGCTATGTATAGATGCTTTAGGGCCAAAAAATGTCCATACTTGGTTAACCTATCCACCATCATTAATATTGTGTCAAAGCTGTCCACCATCATTAATTTTGTGTCAAACCTATTGGATTTCTAACTAATAAATTATATTTCTCACATAATCTTAGTTACTATATATTAGTTTTATAGCGGTTTAATACCAGTTGAATCTAATTCTTAGAATTAAATTGTTATCTTTTTCATATACAACAAGAATTGTTCTTGGATAGTTATATTTTTCAATAATTATATGAATTATTATTCTCTATGAGCAACATGTTTTTACATACTCCTGTTAAAGAGGATAACTATACTTCTACTAACCTTCTTATAGACATGATAAATTCATAATCATCTTTAAAATAAACTCTTTAAATTCTTCATAAAAGTAAATATTTCAATGTCTTGAAGCCTTTCAATCAATGACATTAGTTCTAATTGGATGTTTTGTTATGACATTTGAACCTTTCAAAATTTCATCTTACTCCCACTACATATCTTGAGAAACATTATCCTTTAAGTATACATTGAAACAAATAATTTATTCAATGGGCCCCGTAGACTATATCTAACCTTTTGATATTTCATAACCTTTTATTATCTAATTTAATCCTAAACTGAGTGGGTAATATATGTTTCAATTAAGTATCACGTCCCAAAATCATTAACTTAACTATTTTAAAGTCTTACCATTTCATATCTAATATGAAATCTTGTTAATTGATTTGATCGGAATCATCAAAGGTAAGTTGTAGTACTAGGTGTAACTATAAAAGAAATAAAAATTGTATAATACAATATCTGTTATTGTATATTCCTCTCTAAACAAATCCTTACTCTTATGAAATTTAGTTGTGGAGATTTTTATTAGAGAATCTTATTGCTTATAAAAAGAAAGAACGGGTGCATCTATCTCGGAGAACTAGTTTGGTTTTAAGCTAAGAAAGTCCACCACAAAAGTTATACATCTTCTTAGAAGATTAATCAAATATTATAGGGTAAGATAACAAAACCTACATATGATTTTTATTGACTTAAATAAGGCTTAAAACTGGTTACACAGGGAAATTATGTGGAGGAGTTTAGAAGTTAAGGGAGTTCTTATGACTTATATACGGGTTATTAAGGATATTTATGAAGGTGTAAAAACTAGAGTAAGGATAATAAGAGGAAATACATAAAATTTTGCTATTGATATCATAGTACATTAAGGCTCCTCGTTGAGCCCTTTTCTATTTGCAGTAGCGATGGATGAGCTCACCAAGAACATCCAAGGGGAGATGCCTTGGCAAATGTTGCTTACTGATAAGTAAAGGAGACAAAAGAGGGTGTCAATGTCAAGGTAGAACTTTGGAGAGATATGCTAGTGTAACATACCACATCCATAGGGCATATTCCTGAAAGCATCAAAGAATATTCGGGATATACTCTACGGACATGATATGGAAGCAAACAATTCAGAAAGATTTTTCCACCTTACATAAAATATCATATAGCAGAGAGGCATTTTAATCAACAAATTGCCAGAGTTCAACCTAAATTTTAGAACTTTCCCACATTCAACCTATGTGAAAACATTTCAAGGAAGCTCAACTTTCTTCTTTAATGATCTCAGTAAAGATGTATGGCAAAACATTTTTATTATCCCATTTATCAATTCTCACATTCGTAGACATTTCCAGTATCTGATAACAAGTAAATGCATAGAACTTTTCATTATATTAATACCAAACATGTACATCAGGCAATAATTTAGTCTCAGCATAAATATACATATATCTCAAATATTATTATACAAAAATACATCATAACAAGCTACATATATCAGTTACAAAGTTATTAACACACTATATACAATGTAGCAATGTGTTGTGATATGCAGATTCAAAACTAATATTAGACTCTGTAGTTAATCAAAATTAACAAAAACATAGTGTTTTGTCAAATAAAATCAGCAGATCTTGTGAACAACTTGAATTTTCATGAAAACATACTTAGGGATAGTTACATTTTTGATTGACTAAATAATTATCAATGTTTGTGTGCAACTGATAAAGGGCAATAAATTTAACATTAAGGTCTGAATTAGTTGTATATTTAGTCCAAGGTACTTAGACGTGGATTTCGTAAGTTAGAACAACTTGAGGGATAATATTTGAAGTTAAATTAGTTCGTTAAGTTTAATGTCATTACCTAATTATTGCATTTTTGTGTGTTGTGTTTTGATATGTTGTTGTTTTGCTTGTTTTGTTTTTGGTTGAGAACAAGCAAATGTTTAAGTGTGAGGATATTGATAGTTGTAGATTGCATCATGTTTTGTGGGTAGTTTAGGATGTGCTTAATGGTTAAATTTAATCGATTAGTATATGTTTAGGTTACAATTGTATTACTTAGTTAAATATTTGTGTCTTGAGTGTTTTGTGGGTTAGAGTTTTATGTTTTTGAGGCGTCGTGATGTATTTACTAGTGTTTTAGGGCAAATATAGAAGAACGGAGGAGTTTTGGAGGAGGCCTAAATGAAAAAAGAGGGTCACAATTGTGGCCAATATGCCAGGATCATGACAGAAGCATGGAGGAAGGACCATAATCATGGCCAGTCTGTCATGTTCATGACAGAAAGTCAAATAATGTCACGATCGTGTCCTGCGCAAAAAATAACATGCCCTAACTTTCCGAATTTCATTTTTGGTTACATTTCAAACCTTTGGATCACGAGAAAAGCCGTAGAGTTGCCCTAATTAGAAAATGCTATAAGAAAGAAAAGGAAAGACAGCAAAAGGGAGCTTGCACATCAATCATTTTGGGAAAGCTTCAATGGAGAGAAGAAGAAGATAGAGAAGAGGAAGAAAAGGAGAGAGGAAGCAGGTCTTCCAACGCTGCTACCTTCCTGGGTTATTGGATCTAGTTCTTTCTCCTTTTGATCTTTATTTCTATTTAATTAATGTATGAGATGATGATAGATTGTATGATGATGGATCTTGGATTATTGATTATGTTCTAACTTTTCCTTTGGGATTTTACCTTGATTCAATATTAATATAGTCGTTTTTATGTTATTTTGATTAGGGGTTGTGATTAATTGTGAAATTTGCATATTTCGGTAATAAACTGAGAAGGTGAACTAAACAAAATGATTGGGTTAGATTAATGAGTGTTAAGCGATACAATAAACCATATGATTAATCATATTAATTATTGTGTAGAGAGATCTCATGTAAGACCTGTAGTTTATTGGAGGGCTTAAGATCTAATTAGAGTGGTGGATCTTTCGTTAATTAAGAGATTGCAATTTCCATAATTCAATTGGGGTTTATGATTTAGGGTTTAATAATTATAACTCAAGAGAGAGTTATCCACCCTATAATAGTCTAGAACCGATACCATAATAATGCGTAAATGACTAGATTAGAATTGATGATAGGAAAAATCTCCTCTCTCATAATTTGGTAACTCTTCTTGGTTAATTTCCATTATGACATTTGTGTTGCTCAATTTTAATTTTTTATGTTAAACTTGCGAATTAATTTCTTGATCATCACCTTTTCGTATTTACTTTTCTGTGCAATTTATTTTCATTTTATTAATTTCCTTAGCCTTAGATAACCTAAGATTAGATTAGTTTACCTTCTTCATGGGATTGGCCATTTACATACTACAAATCAAGACTCGTGCACTTGCGATATTTGAGGGCTATAAATTGTAAAGCTTACTTAACATCCAATATAAACCCTATCATAATCCTATGCGTACTAATACATGTTTGGGTAAGGATGAAATAGGTAAAGGAGTTAAGGAAATGGTTTATAAAGGGATGATTAGATATCTCTTGTATCGAACTGTAAGTAGATTAGACATTGTCTTTAACATCTACCTGTGTGCTAGGTTTCAAAGTGATCCAAAAGAATCTCATTTGAAAGAAATCAAACATATTTTGAGGTAACTAAAAGGTTCAACAAATTTATGTTTATGATACCTTCATAGTGTTAATTTTAACGTTGCTGTATATGCTGATGTTGATTATACAACATTTTTAGTTGATAGAAAAAGTACATCAAGTATGACCAATTTCTTAGGTCTTTAATCCCATGAGCATTTAAAAAGTAGGATTTAGTTGCCATCTCCATAACAGAAGCTGAATATGTGTTTGTTTTTATTTGTTGTACCTAACTTTTATAGATTAAGCAATAATTGAAGGATTTTTGTGTTGACATTGGTTATGTTCCAATTTTATGAGTCAACACTAATGCTATAAATATTTTGAAAAATCTTATTCAATTTTCTATAGTTAAGCATATAGAAATCAGAAACCACTTTTTACGTGATAACATTGAGAAAGGATTCATTGAGATGAATTTTTGCAACATTGAGGATCAGATCACTAACATTTTCACCAAACCATTACTAAGAGAGTGTTTTAAGAAAATAATACTATAGTTAGGGATAAACAAAATCATATATCATATATCATATATTGCATATCTTGTTTCTCCCAATGATTGGTTATACTTGGAACCAAGCTGAGGTAGTAATTTGTAAAATTGCATGATATTTTTGTTAAATTTTATCATGACTGCACATATTGTTTTTACGCATGAATGCATGGCTGCTTACAGTAGGATTTAAGAAATTAATCCAATTTGACTCTATGTTGTTACTTGCATTTTTAATTGAGAAATACAACAAGAAATTAGTGATAAAACAGGTCGTCAAGTTTTTTGTTCAACCCAAACTGAGATTAGGACCTACTAAATTTGGATAGATTTTTAAAATCTTTTGAAATCTCATTGATATCTCAAAAAGGTTATGAAATCTTAGCTTTAACTAGGAAACCCACACTCTCTCTAAAACCTTCCATAAAACTGCACTTGCCTTAAAACCTATTTTCTTATTCTCTCTCCATCTCCTCCTCACATAAAAGAACTCCCATCTAGCCAATTTCTTATTCACTCTCTCTCTTCTAAATCTAAAACTCTCTCTCTTTCCCCCTCTCTAATCATCACCTCCATCCTTGATCACCTAACCATGGTGCAAACAAAGAAAACTTCCATGAGCCAATCTTTAAGCTCACCTTCACCCACTTAATCGTGAATTCCCATTTAGTTGACAAGCCTGGTGAAAGTTTTCTAAGCCCTCACCGCAACTCAAACCTTATCGTCGCATTACCCTTGGTCGAGACCCTAAATCACCACCAATCTTTTGGACTTTCAGTAAAAGGAAATTATTAAAGGTTTGTAGGATGAAATAGGGAAAGGAACAAGAGGAGGAAGGTAGTTCAAAAATTGGAGCAAGCTCAAAGTTAGGTAAGGATTTTTTAATTTAAAAATTGAATTTTAAAGAGAAAAGTATTAATAAGAAGGAAGAGAAGAGACGATAAAATCTTCAAGTGCTTTTGTTGAGGAGGAAAGAAATGATCATGACTTGCAAGAAACCCCACTCAATACACTTGAAGAAAAAGATAGAGTAGACAAAGAAGAAAGAGAAGGAACAGTAAGTAAAGGAAAAGGGAAAGCGAAAGCGAAAGGGAAATAAAAAAAGAGGAGAAAAAATAGGAAGTGGAGAAAAGGGAAAAGGAAGAGAGGTCGAGAAGAGAAGAAGAGGAGCGATGAAAGTTAGAAAAAGCCAACTTGACCGAAAAACATATTAAGAAATAACTTAAGAAACTCATAGTAAAACACAATGATAAACAAGCTGCTGAGGGAGATATGGATGATAAAGACGATAACAACGATATCACTTTGGTCATTAAACAACCTTATAAACATCTTCCTCCAATTATTGATGAGCAACCATAGTATAAGAAGACCAGAAGGATCTTGAGGAAGGCCTCGGCGATAGCTTTAGCTAAGGGCACTCCCATAATTAGTGCATCCACCTCTGTAAGAACAAAAGGAAATATGTCATGCTTGATAAGCTCGACTCCAAATTAGCTTACAAAATTGATAGGCTTATTAGTTTTCAAAAGCATGATCAACCTGTCCCCAACAAAGAGCTTTAATTGGTTTCAAAATAATAGGTGTGAAAATTTGGTGAAAAAGATAAAATCTCAAGGTTGAGAGAGGTTTTGATAACTTTTGCTAATTTGGTTTCTATGTTTCTATGATAATTTCTTATGCATACTTGTAGCTATTCTAGCCTATTAATGGTTGACCTATTTTTTTGGATTGTGACTTATGTGTCGTGAACACCAAGTGGGCGTGTGTTAGCCATTGATAACTTGTCCTTTGTTATTGCAGCTCTATGTTTTACTATATTTGACATATGTTTTGTTTTTTATGATGATGCCAAAAGGGGGAAGTAAGTGCATATACCTATGTGCATCCATACATGTGTTTTTGTGATCGTGTTGTGAACTATGTACTTGATAAGTGTAAATTGCATCGTATTTTAGGACATAGTTTGATATGTGTTTAGCCGTTAATTCGATTGTTTTATATGTGTTTAGGTTAGAATTATGTTAGTTCATTAATTATTTGTGTTTTAAGTGTTTTATTAGTTAGTATAAGCTTTTGAGCTTAAATATTATATTTTTGAGGTACCTTGATGTGTTTGCTAGTGTTGTAGGGTCAATATCGAAGAACGGAGGAGTTTTAGAAGACATTAGAGTTGAACTAACAGCCCACAGCTCAGGGAATAGGCCATGACCGTGGCCCTAGCAGACATATAGACACTCACAAATGTCAAGTTTCAAAGTATTTTTTAGACCTTTAGGACCCTGGGAAAACCCTAAGGTAACCCTAAACATAAGAGAATATAAAAAGAACAAAAAGAGACAGAGAAGAGGAGCTTTTGCATCAACCACCTTGAGAAACCCTAGAGAGAAATTATCGAGAGATAGAGCAAGAGAAGAAGGAAGAGAGAAAAAGGAGAAGAAGCTAACTTGAAGTACTTCTCGAATAAGGAAGTTTCCCAACGTCGCTGCCTCCTGTCATCCATTTTAGATTGTATTTCCTGTTCTTTTCCGTTTTATTATTTTATAAAATTGGATTGAACAGTTGATGATAGGATCTAGAATGTCGAGGATGTTATAAACTCACCTTCAAAATTTTATTCTTGAATTAATGAAATCTTATTATTTTTGTGTTTATTTGAAATTGTTGTGGTTTGGTTCTGTTATTGCATAATTCAATAATAAGCTGAAAGGGTGAATCAAGTGAAAAATGATTAAATTGGACTAACGAGAGTTATGTGATTTAATAGAACCAGAATTAAATCAGATCGATAATTTGTGTGGACAGAGATCTTGCATAAATTTCTGATAGTTTATTAGAGAACTTCAGAACTAATTAGGATTTTGAATATGTTTTGAATTGAGAGATTGCAACCTCCATAATTTAATTAGGGTTTATGATTTAGGATTATTGGTTATAACTCGAGAGAGAGTAATCAACTTTAGGATAGTCTAGAACCAATAATCTAATAATTCATAATCAGTTAGGTTAACATTAAAGATATGTAAAATTCCTTTTCTCTCAATTGGTAGTTGTTTTCGATTCTTGGGTGTGTTACGAATTGCTTAATAATTGGTAATTTCATTTTTGATTCTTGATTTGATTGATTGAATTAAATTATCGTATTAGTTTAGTTGCAACTTGAATTTTTGTTATTTGTTTTTAGCCTTAGATTCTAGGATTAGATTAGTTCCCTCCTCGTAAGATCGACACCTTTATACTATGCTAAAGAACTGTTCGATTGCGGATTATCAAGCGTTAATAATTAAAATTTACATATAACCAAACCTCATTCAAGTTTTTGGCGTTATTGTTGGGGAGACAATTAGTTTAATTCTTGTAGTTTAAGGTTTTTTCACCATCTTTTGTGAAAAAAAGAAAAAGAGATAAAAAGAGATAAAAAGAACGATCATAGAGGATGTATATTACAGGGAGCAAAGGACTCTTGCAGATTTCAATGAGCCCCAATTTAGTTAAGGAAATTTTCATCTTTTTATGAACCCGTACACTTTGAGATGATATAACTACCTATATTTTTATCAATGCAAGTACTCACATGGGACATCAAGACCAATTTGAATTTCAGCAAGATGAGTCCAGTTCATCGGATTCCGAATTGGACAAAATCATGGAGAAGCTAACAAACATGGAAGAGACCCAGAAGAGACTGGAAGAGCAATTTGATCAAGTAATAGAAAATCATGCCTCTTCTATTTACAACCTGGAGATTCAAGTGAGACAGCTTTCCCATGAATTTTGCAAGAGAAATATGGAAGACTCTGTGAACAATATGGAATTATATCAACAATATCAATATGAGCCTATAATACTTAGAAATGGGGAAGAATAAGAAGAACCAGTAGAAGACCAAGCTGAACCCTATCTTGTAGAAGACCAAGATACGAGGAAAAAGGATGAAGAAAAGAATAACAACTCTCCATATTATTTCTTAGATCTTATTAGTTGTCTATGAAGAGAACCTCATCATTCGGATTAGTGATGACTAAGTGGCATTCAACATGAATGATGTATTAAAGAATCTGGAGGAGGGCGACTCATTAAAAAAAAAGATGTGTTCGAATCTTTGAAAGAACGAGAGGACGAAGAATAGTTGACAATAGACATAAAGTTTGAAGAAGCTATGGAAGTCTTTGCTTAAGAAGGTAAAGAAAAAGAGGAGATGAGGGCGAATGAGGAAGAACTAAGAAGCTAACGACTCTCCCTCTTACCGGGCAAACTACTAGATTCTATAGAAGATTTAGGGAGTTTTGTTATTCCCTTTTTTTGTTGACAGTTCATATGAAAAAGGACATTATTGAGCTGAATTGGGTTTTATAATTTTATCAATATTGTCCTTGTGATCATTTTGCAATTTGTAGTGCTTAAATGCTACAAAACTGATGTTGAACGAAAAGCGTAGAAGCAAGCAGCTCATAATTGGTCACGACTAAGTTTCCAATGATAGAAGGTCAATCTAATGACCACAAATTAGCATGTTTAGGGTAGATTTAAATTGTTATGCAATTAAAGTTATTTCATTTCCATAAATAAATATCAATGATTCGGAATGCATTGCCTTTCTAATTCTCTTACTCTCTCTGAATCAATTATAAGATAGGAAAGCTAGCTTGACATCAAGCGCATTTAGTCTTTGCCTCAGACACATCACACCTCGGTTACCCTGAGGAGTTTGTGTTTTGACCTTTTTCTTTTCATTTTTGATAGTATTTTATTCTTATTTTTTTCGTTTATTGTGTTTTATTTCCCCTGGTGTGTTTGACCCTTCTCACATTGAGGACAATGTATTGTTCAAGTGTAGGGAGGGTTATGTATTTTTTTTGTTGAGTATGAATTTTGCATATTGTATGATAGTTTGTTTAGGTTGCATGATGTGAATTGTGTGAATGTGTCTATGACTAGGACTTAACATGATAGATTTAGCCTTAAACATAGCCTTTTAGGTTATGAAGATTTATTAGCTTGTGAAATTAGTGACCTAAGTTACTTAGGGCTAAATATGCTGATTAATTAGGATACGATGTTAGTCCATTCACCCTAGGAATTTGCCATACTCATTTATAAGTTTAGGTCAATCAAATAAGTGGCATTATCATTACATTTTCATGAGAATGATTAGCTAAAGCAATAAGGTAGGCAAAATTTTGTGAAAAAATTTGTATAAATTTTAACTAAAATAACTATTCTGCTGACGTTCGGGTTATGAATAGAGCTAGTAGCCAATTGAGAATGTGACGTAGCTAAGTAACTAGATAGACATGCATCACCAATGTGTGCCTTCCCGTAAAAAGACTATAATGACATTCCAACCAAGTAGCTTAATAACAACATGACTTAGTTGAGTAATCGGATTGACATTCATCACAAATATTTGCCTTCGCATTAAAAGACTAGGTTCATGTCCTTAAAAAAATCAACAAAAAAATGTTTTCAAATAAAACCTACCAAACTTATTAGTGGCTTGTTTTTTCATGAAAACCTACTTAAGAATAGCTATACTTTTGTTTTGACTGAATGATTATCAATGTGTGTGTGCAAGTGATAGGAGTGAATAGACTCAATATTAAAATTTTGATTAGTTTGTATATTTAGTCCAAGGTGCTTAGACGTGAATTAGCTTGTTAATGAGTTAGAACGAGTAGAAAGATTGTGTTTATAGTTAAATTAGTTTCGCTAAGTTAAAGCCATTGTCTCATTATTGCATACGCGTGTTTTGTGTTTTCTTGATTTGTTTAAATGTTTTTGTTTGTTTGAGGACAAGAAAATGTTTAAGTATGGGGATGTTGATAAGTGTAAACTGCATTGTGTTTTAGGGCATAGTTTGATATGTGTTTAGCTGTTAATTCGATTATTTAGTATGTGTTTAGGTTTAGAATTGTGTTAGTTTGTTAATTATTTATGTTTTAAGTGTTTTATGAGTTACAAGTTTTTGAACTTAAATATTATGTTTTTGAGATACCTTAATGTGTTTGCTAGTGTTTTAGGGTCAATATCAAAGAACAAAGGAGTTTCGAATATTCGAGCTGAAACAACGGCCCATCGTAATAGAAGCCCAAGGAATGGGCCACGGTCGTGGCTTGTGTTAGGCAGACACGTTGACATTCACAAACGTCAAGTTTTGAGGGATTGTTTAGACCTTTCGGACCCTCAAAAACTCCAGGGTTACCTAAAACGCAAGAGAATATAAAAAGAACAAAAAGAGGCAATGAAGAGGAGCTTTTTCATTAGCCACCTTAAGAAATCCTAGAGAGAAATCATCGAGAGATAGAGGAAGAGAAGGAGGAAGAGAGAAGAGGAGAAGAAGCTGACTCGAAGTACTTCTTGGATAAGGAGGTTTCCTAACGTTGCTGCTTCCCGTCATCCATTTTAGATTGTATTTCCTATTCTTTTCAGTTTTATTATTGTATAGAATTGGATTGAACAGTTGATGATATGATTTAGAAGATGTTCTAAACTCACATTCGAAATTTTATTCTTAAATTAATAAAATCTAATTGTTTATGTTTTTATTGGATATTGTTGTGGTTTGGTTATTTTATTGCATAATTCAATAATAACCTGAGAGAGTGAATTAAGTAAAAAACGATTAAATTGGACTAACGAGAGTTAGTGATTTAATAGAAGCCAGAATTAAATCAAATCGATAATTTGTGTTGATAAAAATCTTGCATAATTTTTCGATAGTTTATTAGAAAACTTCGTAACTAAAAAACTAGTCCACCTGCATATTTTTAAGAAATAGAAAACATGTTTTGAGAAATCGTAATTAGCCCAAATGAAGAGCGGTGAAAATTGAGACCTGCAGCCCAAGCTGTTAAAAAAGAGTTTCAACTCCCAAAGAGGGATTGGTACGGTACTCAAACCACAGCGATGACACCAATTCGTTGATTCCCAAATGGGCTCTCGAACGACCTAAATCCAAATCCATCCAACGTTTTTCATGCTAATAACAAACAATTTGGATTCTATCCAAGGAACTTGGATACTCTGTTCTCTTTCATTTTCTGGCCTGTTATTGGAACTCACAATTCTGCATCATATTATTGTATTTGTCATATCTAAGTGCTTGAGTGGGCAGAAGAGCTTGAAGACTAACTCCACTAAGTATCCCATCGGATCGGACACAATTATTGACTTTGGATTTACATCCAATTATTATGAGTTACTATTATTATTTTAACTTATCTTTTGTGGTAATGGACAGAACAGATTGAGCACATTCTCACATTCTAATTGCCACACAGACGCAGGCGCGCGCAAACACACACAACACACGCACGTACATATATATAGATAGGTAATGGACATAACACAGTGAGCACATTCTAATTGCCAACCGTTATTTATATATATATATATGTATCAGCAACACGATCTTATAATTCCAAGTTCATCTGGAGCTTCAGTTTCCTTCCGATCATGGATTCTCATCAATCCATCTGTTCTGCTTTTCATGTGTGTTTTCATTGTCTACTCGTGTTTCTTCTCACTTCAATTTCAGTACTCAGTAAACCTTGTACTGCTGAAGGGTCTGTCAGATGCATAGAAAAGGAGAGAATTGCTCTCCTTGCCATTAAAAAAGAGCTGACTGATCCTTCAGGCAGGCTGTCCTCTTGGGAAAATCAAGATTGCTGCACATGGTTTGGGATAAAATGCAATAACCAAACTGGTTATATCATCAAGCTCAACCTTAGAAATCCTTACCACTTAATCAATGGTGGAGTTGGTGATCAGTCTGCTTATGAAAGGTCCTGCTTGGGTGGTAAGATTAGCCCTTCTCTTCTCGAGTTAGAATATTTGAGCTATTTGGACTTGAGCTTCAACAATTTCGAAGGCGTGGAAATTCCCGAGTTCCTTGGCAGGTTGAAGAACTTGAGGTATCTCAATCTTTCTTTCTCATCTTTTGCTGGAATGATCCCTTCTCAGCTTGGAAACCTCTCAAGTTTGCAGACTCTCGACCTCTACGCACATTCCTACAGCATCTCAGGCACTTGGGAGCTACGTTCAGATAGTTTGCTTTGGCTCCATGGCCTTTATTCTTTGAGGTGCCTAAATATGGGGTTTGTGAAACTAAACAACGTTGGAGCAGATTGGCTGCATGCTGTAAATAAGCTTCCTTCGCTAGTGGAACTGAACCTCTACTTCTGTGAACTTGGAGTACTTCCACAATCACTAGCCTTCATTAACTTTACCTCAATCTCAGTTCTTGATTTTTCGGAGAACTCTTTCAATTCAGCAATGCCTCCCTGGTTATTCAATCTTACTGCCCTCACAGAACTCTATCTCCGTTGGAATTTCTTTTCTGGTTCCATTCCAGGTGAATTTGCTAGACTTAAGTCTCTGGAAATCCTTGATTTATCTGCCAACTTAAATCTTGAAGGTAAAATACCCAATGAATTTGGAAGTCTAAGTAAAATAAAGATCTTAGATCTTTCAGGTAATATTTTAAGTGGTGGAATTGATGAATTTTTGAATGGTTTTTCCAATAATCTTGAGAATAGCTTAGTGTCGCTCTATTTAAGTTCTAATTCGTTATCAGGAGAACTGCCTAATTCGTTAGGAGTGCTCAAGAGTCTTCAAATTCTTGACTTCTCTAGCAATTCATTTTGGGGTTCTATTCCAACATCAATAGGAAAATTGTCATCCCTGAAAAGATTGGACCTTTCTTACAATTCTATGAATGGAACTATACCAGAGAGTTTTGGCACACTCTCAGAACTAGTTGACGTGAATCTAATGATGAATTCTTGGCAAGGTATTCTACAAGAAGTCCACTTGATGAATCTGAGAAGACTACAGAATATTCGCCTTACAATAGGTAATCATAACTCCTTAGTGTTCAAAGTATCAAATAAGTGGGTTCCTCCTTTCAGGCTTAAATCAATTCAAGTAGAGAATTGTCTAGTAGGTCCTTCCTTTCCAATGTGGCTGCGAATCCAAAGTGAACTCACCTCTGTCACCCTAAGAAATGTTGGAATTTCAGATACCATACCTGAGGAATGGTTTTCGAATTTATCCTCTCAAATCACTTACTTGATTCTATCAAATAACCAAATCAAGGGGGAGTTGCCTACTTATTTGGAATTTCTGAATTTAAATGTAATCGATTTGAGTTCTAATCACTTTGAGGGTTCTCTTCCTCTTTGGTCTACCAATGCAACAGAAGTTTACCTTCAAAACAACCGATTTTCAGGATCTATACCCGAGGACTTAGGTGCTCTAATGCCTCGACTACAAAAGTTGCGTCTTTCTAGCAATCATCTTAATGGTAGAATTCCATCATCGTTGTGTGATTTGAAAGGTCTTCAAATTCTTTCATTGAGAAGCAATCACTTGTCAGGAGAATTTCCTAATTGTTGGTATCATTCCTTTATGTTATGGGCTATAGATGTGTCAGCCAATTCTTTAACTGGTCATATTCCCAGTACATTTGGTCTCTTGCCTTCACTCAGCGTCCTGCTCTTAAGAAATAACTATTTTTCTGGGGAAATCCCTGTTTCATTGCAAAACTGTTCGGGACTAACAAGCATAGACATTGAAGGGAACAAATTTTCAGGCACTCTACCCTCGTGGATAGGAGAAAAGTTCTCTTCCCTTTTCATGCTTCGTGTTGGCTCAAATTCATTCAACGGAGCAATCACACCGCTCTTATGCAAGCCTCCACATCTTCACATCCTTCATATTTCTGACAACCTATTCTCAGGGGTTATTCCAAGTTGTATAGGAAGTATGTCTGCATTGGTATATGGTAATAGCAGTGAGGTATTCGAGCAACTATTAATGGTTGTCATGAAAGGAAGCATCTTTGAGTATAACCACATTATGGCAAGTATAAACAGTATTGATCTTTCGGGAAACAATTTAAGTGGGGGGATCCCTGATGAAGTAACGAATCTTTCTGCACTGCGAATCTTGAATTTGTCAAGAAATCAACTTAGTGGAAAGATAACCAACAAGATCGGAAATTTAGGTCACCTGGAAACACTTGATTTCTCACACAATCATCTCTCTGGATTCATTCCTGAAAGCTTGGGTTCTTTAACTTCTTTGATGAAGTTGAACTTGTCTTATAATGCTTTGGAAGGAAAAATTCCTGCAGGCCTTAAAAGATTTAACGATTCATCAATTTTTTATGGAAACCCTTCACTATGTGGAGTTCCTCTGCCGACTCGATGCTTAGGAGGTCACAGAATCGTGTAGACAAGTGCTTGTAGGAGTGCAAAACACTCCATAATCATGGAAATGTTTCTGAAACAGTAATAGCAGATCTACTTTCCCCTCCCCCCGCCCAGAATAAGTGATTTAAGCTTTCGAGAAAAGGAAGAGGAAGACTTTGAAATAGTTTTTATCTATTTTTTGTTAATAACATTGGGAATACTTTTGTGCAGTATCGTATGTAAGAGAAGGAAATAGCAGTAGCCATCATTACCAAATAAGGAAAATGTGATTTTGTATAGGTAATATAATTAATAGTGATGATGACTAAAGCATGGCCATCTAATTGGTTTCTTAAAGGAAAAACTAAAACCATTTTATTAAGAACTTGTACAGCCAATAATATTGTCCCTAAGCTAAATGAAAAACGCGCGTGTAATGTGAAAATTGAGGTTGACTACCATTGATATCTTTATCCTTCCAAATAATGTATTGATCAACACAACTCTTTATCTGTTTTTGGACCAAATCGAGGATAAAATACCAAGATTCCTGGGGACTCTCTGTAAGATAAAAATACTGAAACTTTATGGGAATTTATTGATCATTTTAAAATTTCTGAAATTTTAGTAATTTTTGCGTTTTTGTTATAATAAACCGAGAGTCATTTGTTCTAAATTCTAATGAGCTTATAGTGAAATTGAAATTTTAGCAATTTTTGTGTGTTCGTTATGATGAACCGAGAGTTATTTGATATAAATTCTAATGAACTTATAGTGAAACTACCTAATTCATTAGAATTTCTAAAGAACTTGTAGTATCTTGACCTTGTCTACAACTCTTTCTAGGATTCTTTACCATCAACCATTGGAAATTTACCAACCTTTGAAAAAGTTGTCCATTATTTCAAACAAAATGAACAGTAGCATCCCCACAAGTGCTAGCTAACTACATATCAAAGCTCACAGATTTATGGTTGATGGCCAACTCATAGGGACGTGCTCATTTAATGAACCTCAGAAGCCTAAAATGGATGGCCATTTCGACTAGATCGATATCAACCATAGTCTTCAATGTGAGTTACCAAGGGATACCTCCTTTTAGACTGGAATACATCTTCATTGAGAATTTTCAGTTGGTTCTTTTGGCATGAGGCTTCAAGTTCAAAGTAAACTTACTCAGGTAACCTTTAAGAATACTGAAATATCATATAGTATATACTAAAAGAATGGTTGCTGAAGCTATCTTCTAAATTGATCACTTCAGATATATTTAATAACCATACATTACACGAAAGTTTCCACAAAAGCTGCAGTTTCCGAAATTAGAAGTCTTATACTTGTGTTCTAATGGCTTCGAGGGTAATCTTTGATTATGGTCTATAATTGTAACTTAACTAGATCTCTAAAACAATCTATTTTTCAAAGTCTATACCGAAAAATAGTAATGGTCTAATATCAAAACTTTGTAATTTGCATCTTTCTGACAATCGTTTGAATGGTTCTATTCCTTCATCTATATGTAAGTTGGTAGATCTACAATTTATTTCTCTCAGAATAATAAAATTCAAGAACTTACTAATTTTTGGGTTGCTATATGTCGAACAATAGATTGTTGGATAGTATCCCCAATTCATTTGGTTAACTAGAATCACTTGGAATGTTGCTATTGAACAATCAAATTTATTAAGTGGACAAATTCAACATTAACTTTGCAATTGTCATATGTTTCATTTCTTAGAGTTTTTCGATGGTAAATTTTTTGATGTTATCCCATAGTATTTGGATAATTTGACTACTCTAGTTTATGAAAACAATAATGAGAAGTAGTACTGGGACTTTCTTTACTAGATGGCTTACTTTAAGGAACGAATTGGAGTTATGACAGGGGAAGTTTGCATGAGCATAAGTGAAAGATAGTATTGCTGAATGTCATAGACCTCTTAGCCAATAATCTCGCATGTGGGGCGCTGTGAGTCTTGAATTTATTTAGGAACAACGTTGATGCTATCATTTTACTGGTGGTATGAAATGGTTGGTATCATTTAATCTATCACACAACCATCTTTCTAGTCAGTACCTGTAAGCTTGTCCCCTTTGACATTTCTAGGTCACTTGAACTTGTCTTTCAACAATTTCTATGCATTAGTTGTTCCATAGATGGAACACCGAGTTTACCAACTCCTAATGACGGGGGAAACCAAAATGGAAGCGATGTAATTGATTCAATGATATAAGGATTTAGTTTACACTTAATTTTTGTGTAAGTTTTTGTGGTGTGTTTGGAACAATTACTTAAGAAAATTGGGCTTCTTTGTGATAATATTTTTTATTTTCTGTTTTGATTGTCAAATTTAGTAAAAAAATCTATTTGTTTGGGTTTTCAACTTCTAGTATTAGATTTAGTTTTTTTTTTCAATTTCCAAGGTTTAAACCACAAAAGTGATTTTGATTTTCTATTTATGTTTTTTCATAGTCTGATTTATTATTAACTAGATATAAATTAAATTAATAATTATTAATAGATATAATTAAATTTAAAATAGCTTTAAAATATATAAATTTTAAATACAATTTTGATTTAATAATTAAAATATACTTAAAATAAATATTAATTTATCAATTAGTTATTTTAATAAAATAAAATAATTATTATTGATAATTTATTAATAAATATTATATAAGAGATTAAAATGAATATAATTAATTATAAATAATTTATTTAAGTTTTATTTAATATGTTATTATCTTCAGTAATAAAAATATAACTAAATTGACAACAACAATCAAACAGTTTTTGTTTTTATTTAAAAGAAAAATGAAAATTAAAAACTGTAATAGGAAAATAAAAGTGCAACTAAACGGCCTAAACGAACCTTTTCCAAATAACCCATTTAATAAAACAAATGTAACAAAACGATCATTAAGAGTATTTAGCATAATAACGCAACCTTTTTTTTTACAGTGGAAGGTGACTAGGCACCAGGGAAAAGACTACATAGCCCCTCAGGTGGGAGACAAAAGAAACGGAAAAATTAATGAACTGGGTCAAAATAGATTTTACATCTGGAGATTCTCGATATCCAACAGCTTTCCCTGACTCTCGTCGGAGACTTTGAGGATTCCGGTGAGGAAGCTGAAGGGTTCAAGCGCCTAACTGATTTGTTCATTGCCGGTTGGGTTGTTATCATGATTTCGTTTGGGTATTGCATGCCAATTGATCTGGTTTGCTGTTCGAGACCCTGTCGGAGATCCATTTCGTCGTTCTGACGGGATGTTGCTGAGAACCTCCGAGGAAGGTCAAGCGTGGTAATCGATGGTAAGTCCCCGAATCCTTGACTGATGATGTATCTCCCATAGGATGAATTAGAAAGACCTTTTTTGCTAAAAAATCAGCTGTGCTATTTTCTATCCTAGGAATGTGGTGAAACGATAGATGATTCCAATTCGGGATTTGCTACTGAATGCGATTTATTAGGGATGAGTTTAATGAGGCATCTGAGTTGTTGTTGAGGAGATTTACTGCCTCTTTGCTAT
>JANZXP010000196.1:20393630-20437371 GCA_027576715.1 Erythroxylum flavicans | reverse complement strand
ATTTAAATTCATTAATTAAAATTTTTATTTAATTATTTATATCTAATTAAATATATATTATTAATAAAATTGTAAGATGATTATAATTTAAATATAATGAAAAAATATATTTTTAAAAAAATTTAATAAAAATTTTACCGATGGAAATATGCAAGATTTCCGTCGGTAATTGTCTAAATACAATACCGACAGAAAATATTTTCCGTCCGTAATATTTCCTAATTTACCGATGGAACATTTTACCATCGGTAACTTTACCGACTGTATTAGAAACATTCCGATGCTAAATTTACATACGAGTAAGCCACCGGTCGATAAATTTAGCGACGGAATACATCGGACAGTCGATAACGTTTCGGTTGATTTTACCGACGGTTTATTTATTCTGTCGGTAATTTTACCGACGGTAGACAAATGTTCCGTCGGTGATTTTAGCTACGGCCGAATCTCTGACGTTTTTGACCGTCGGTAATTTTTTATATCGACGAAATATTTCTCGATTCCATCTGTAATTTCCGTCCCTAATTCACTATTTTCTTGTAGTGAAAAGAGCTCAATGATATGCACATAACTAGTTTCTCTTACGAAAGTGTATTATCCAATCTTAATAGAATATCCCTGGATAAGCATTTGTATGATCAGTCTGTACCTAAATCATTACATGATCATATAGCGTTTAACGATAGACATAAATTTTTAACGCTCATAAATTGTGCTTCAGGTCTCAAGTAAAAGAGAAAATTCTATTCATATATAGTTCATATTCTTAACCAAGAAGGTCTAGCATATCAAGAAAAAAAAATATAATTTTCATGCAAAGCCACACCAAAAGATAATTCAACATTGTTCTCGTTCATACAGGTCTCTTTATCATCAAAATAATAGGAAATATACTTAAAATCATCATAGCCTACTTTATATGCACTTGGAACATTTTCATAATTCTCATAGGCCATATTTACACCAAAAGATCAAGCCATGTGTTAAACTATTTATTAGCCCTTATTATTGCCCAAGAAGAGCTTCCTATTAAACTATTTATTAGCCCTTATTATCGCCAAAGAAGAGCTTCTTATCCTTTATATATCTAAATTAGAGCCATTAATTGCTATCATATCTCTAGAAGACCTAAACATGATATATGTAACACACACATGATTCATATACTCCTAGGTCATCTTATGTGAGATGTTACTTTTATAGTCATTATGGATATATACACAGAGATTTTTCATTAAAATAATAATTGTTAAGTAAACTAACAAACATGGGTTGAAAAGGATTAAGGAAAAAACCGTTAAGGACCCAAGTTTGTGTATATACCTAGAATGTATTTTTTTTTCCTTATAGGTAAATATCAAATGAATTGAACGAATAAAAACAATTGGTTTTGCCTCCATTAATATCAAATGGGGAACAAAAATGGTTGTATGAGTCAAGCAAGGAAATTAGTACTAAATGACTGATTGATAAATAAGTAAGGTAAAAAAAGAAGGTAAGTGATACATAAAAGAAGGCACATAGTTGCTTGCATATTGACAAAATTTGAGCGTATTGACTTAACATATATACTTAAGGGAGGAGAAAGCATTGTAATATGTACCTAAGGAGATAAAGAAAGATTGATCTTTGAAATCAGTATACGAGAATAATGAGAATTTCTCTTTAATTTTATAAATATCCTGACTATAATTTTGCCCTTATGATAAAAATTTTAAAAGGGGAAAGATAAAAGTTATTTTTCTCTTTGATTCTTATAGATTTCTATACTACATACCCTTTTTAATATTCAGAAAAGTGGGAATGAATGTAGATATTAAAATTTGATCATTCATGATGCATGAAATAAGCAAAAGTACATGATTCCAATTTTCTTTATCATAATAATCTTACTCTAGGCAAGTGGACCTATCATCTTATAATAACATGATGATAAATAGAGTATTAATCATACAAGAATAAAGTACGTATCATGTTTGATCCTCCTATTAATAGCTAGTTAATAATAAAGAGTGTGATTGAGTTATTCTAAACTTAAAATTATATTGGATAGATTAAGATGCTACTAGGATCAAAATAAAGTAAGTATTCAACAAAAAAATTAAATAATATAAGCATCTAGATAAGATTTTTATCTAACTTTATCTTATACTCATGATTTAGTTATATAGAGATTCTATAATTAAGAATAATAAAATCTCTTAATCTATTGAATTGCCAACTTTTAGTGTACAACTGTGTATCTCTCGATTGATTAATTGGTGTTTATATCTTATAAACATATCTAAGAGTAAGAATGCACTAAGTTTGTGAAATTTCATAAAAGGGTCTGTACTAATACCAAAATCATTGTGTAGGTCTATTTCTAGCTCCTTATTGAATTTTTAATACCAACTCCTAGGTTTATCTACAAACAGGTTTTCTTAAACATCTGTATGCAAATTAATATCTAATTTAAGCTTTCTCTTATATCTAAATAAAATTAAGATCAATAATGATATTTCATAAACATAGAACTCTTTTAAATAATTAATCCTTGAAATAAAAATAAAAGAAATGAATAATTCATAGAAAATGTTTTCCCTATGAAGATCTCGATCTCTTAGTATAATATGCTTTTTTAGAATATTTTTGGATCTCTCTCTTTATTGAATACAGATGTAAAGTATGATTTAGGATTTTCTTTCTCTAGCAACGACTAACCTTGATTGAAACCTGAAAAGAAACTAAAAAGAACTAAAATAGGTCTCCTCAATTATGACTTTTATTGTCTTTTATTCAAGCTTTCTATTATGGAAATGATCTAAGATATGTCCATGTACTAGGTTGTGTTCTTTACTATTTCTCCATAATTATTTTTAGAGAGGAATATAGATGCTGATATGCTTGTGTTATAGATGTGTACTCCCCTATATCTCTTTTGGCATATGACCTAACGTCTAAACTAACCATACATCAAGTCATGTATTTTATACTTTAGTTTCAAAGAGGAATATTCCTTGGCATATGACTGTATTTGACCTTCTCACCATCTACTTTTGTTTAAAAGAGGGACATGGGCTATAAAATGCTCATATTTGTGACCATCTTTTGCTAAAATTGAATTTTCTTCTTAACATAACTTGTAAAGCTCTTTATTCCTTGGGAAAACTCAATCCCAAGCAATGCATCTTTAATTACCTAAAACATAACATAAAACAGATTTAAAAAAGGTAATTTTATAAGGAAAATATAGCAAAATATTAAGTAAAACACATGTACACTAAATGCAGATCAGCATGCATGTTATACTACTTTAATATAGGATAACTTACTTAATGTCATTTAATTTTCTTAATATCACCAATTATTTAGCCAAATAAGCTCCTAACTTATGATTTTGTTAAAAACAAAATATATTGCTATTAAAGAATTTATTATATTGTAATTAACTAATGTATGAAAGCTCAAGTTTAATGGAACAAAAAAGTGGGTAAATAATTCAATTGAATCAATTGAGCAATCAAAGTATAAAACAAATGAGCAAAGTCAAGCACATATCTAATTTAAGAGAAATTCAAGGAAATTCAAATGAAGAAGCGGATTCAAGTACCTCAAGATGTAACAAAGAATTGTAATCTTTACTGCAATCTTATTTTGATCATGTCAACTAATTATGGACTCAATCATCACATGAACCTTTACATGTAGGGTATAATACATAATCCTTTCATGATAAAGAGGAAAATTGTCTTGCATTTTAAAGAAAAACTGTGGTCTTAAAACAATATTTAAAAACTTTTAAAATAGTTTTAAATCAATTTTTATCAAAGAAAAGAGCTTTTAATCTTTCGTTGAATTAGGGAGTTGGGAGTAGTATTATTTACAAACCTAGTTTATTTTACTTTTTCTTTAGGATTGGATTTTATTTGTATATCCTTATTCTATATTTTATCAAACTATCATTTTGTAATTATTACACAGAACTTTATTTATATGGCTACTATAAATGTTTTAATTGTATTCATTAAGATGTTCATAAATGGTTTAAAATATTAAAAATATTTCAATCATTTTACTATTGAGAATGGAGTTTCTTCTTTATGTTGTAAAATTATTTTTTACTACTGTATTCCATATATGTATTAGTATAGTATTATTTGGATTGTAATGTAAACCAAATATAAAACAAGATTTGATAAGAAATGTTCAACAAATTCAAATTCATTTATCAATATTTCTTTTTTTCCATTTAAGTTCATATCAATAATTCCTTTAGTTGCTTTCATAGCTGCAATTGTAGTGGCTCATCAATAATAAATCTTTAGAATTATTAATGTAATTCAAACCAAATTTCTTTTTATCTTATCACATCCATTTTATTTTAGATTGGTTTTAAGATTATTCGTATATAAGCTCTTTTATTTGATTTACTATCAATATATTTCTTTCATTTGTCCTTGTGAAATTTTTATTTTAGTCAATCCAATTTGTTGATGTTTACTTGAATTGTTTTTTTATTAAAATAAACTGAAATTGATAAGGAGTTATTTGACTATGCTCGAATATATACTTGCTTTGAGTGCCTATTTATTTTCTATTAGTATCTACAGATTGATCACGAGTCAATATTAATTTGGTATTTTTTGAACTTTTTGATAATCTCCAATTAAAAGAAAATATTTTCTCCACTATTGTTCCAGCTATTACAACTTTAAAAGCAACTTTTGGCTAGGCTATTGTTTTATCAATTTATAGTAATAAAAAATCAATTTGTATCAATCAATTAAAATTTTTTAGCAAGTATTATTAATAATATAAAATAAAATATATCTATTTATTAAAGAATATGATAAGAGGCTGCATGGAGAACAAGGTTAGAAATCCATAATAGAATTTGACCGCAAAGTACAAATTAATTATCTCTATGCAAAGGATACTAAACTACCTAATATAAAATGTTTCAAAATCATCCTAAGCCTCCCTTTTTATTTTCTATTGGAATTTCTAGATTATTACATGATGATTTTGAAACTTTCTACGCATATATAGAAAACGAATATACAAATTTAGAGACATACTAAAAACATTATGTTAATGACACCAAAAGGGATATTTAACGAATGGAATTAGGCTATAAATAGAATATAAAGAAATAGAGCCAATATAAGGTTTCCTAATGAAATGAGGCATGGAATGATGACACTACAAAAAAGTTTTAGGATTTATTAAGGGAACTTTAAGCTCATATAGATCATGGCTGAAAGCAGAAATTGTTTTGTATAAGATCAAATCTTCTATTGTTCCTTAGTAGCTTAATGGTAGAGCGATCAGTTGTTAACTAATTGATTATAGGTTTGAATCCTACTTGGGGAGAAATTCTTGAATTCAAAGTGAAAGGGTTCACTTCGACAGTTAATAGTAGGTAAACCGTTCCTCTGTCTTTCTTTCTAATGTATTTTATCTTATTATATCATATTTTGTTATGTGATAGATGAGAATCACCGTCAATGCCTTAGTATGGGTAAGTCTAATATAGTCCTTCATTCCATAGTGTGATGGGGCTATTTATAGCTAATCAATCAAGAATTTTCATATGCAATTGAACTAGCAAATGCATCAAGAATGCAATCATTGATTCTCATAAAAGGGCACAATAACCATGAGCAAACATATTAATGACAAAGAACGTATATTTGCTATGCTACTAATACTTGTACTCACTTTGCTATTATGCCTCAGTTTGGTTGAGGAATAGTTACAGATGTAAGATAAAAAAATTTTGATTTAATTTGAGCATACTATATTTAAAATTTATACTATTAATAATAAATAAAAAGAAAAAGAGAAAAAGGAAGGCCATTTTATTTTGACAAAAGACCTATACCGAAGCTTCATATCTTTGGGTTTACTATCTTGATTATGATTTTCCTACCTCTAGAGGGAAAGTTACTTCCTTTTTTGGTTCTTTTTTAGAGAGGAGGGATTCAAACACTTGACACTATGGTTTGTAACCACATGCTCTAACCATCTAAGCTACAAGCCCTCTTGTCTCTACTAGTCCTGTTATTGGGAGTACCCTAAAAAGGAAACCTTTCCTCTTTCCAGCCATTTCCAGTTAAGAAGATGCAAAGATGCCTCTCTCTTTATAAGAATAGTGTGTTTTAAAACTTGGCGTGGGGAGAAGTTCATAATTGGGTTTTAAATAAGAAAAAGTTTTCATTTTCCTTTTCATATTGAGTGAGTAATAAGAATGAGGGGTTTTAACCTTATTGATATGTGCTTAATTATTTATACATTCACTCTTTAAAAATTAGTGATTAATGCTTTAAAATGCTTAAGACATTCATTTTAGTTCATATTTGGTTTTAGGTATAATTTGGAAACTCAAGAGCTAAAATAAGTTAAAAGCACATTCTTTAAGCCATCGTCTTGATGTTCAAACTCAATTGTCTTTATGAAACAAGAAGGAGATGGATTAGGGTGAGGATTGGATAAGAAATTGCAAGAAGAACAACAATTCAACATGATCTAGGAGATACACGACCATGTATCTACTTACACGACAGTGTATAATCATGAATTGAGAATCTTTAATGTAATACACTGTTGGATACACGGTTGTGTATCAAACCATGTATCTCCTCAGAACCCTAACTTTTCATATAAATGTACATTTGAGTAGCTAAACATAACATGGATCATTTTTGGAATGAAAAGGGTGACTGATCTCCAACTTCTTAGGCATCTATGGAGGGCTAATCTTCCTTTTTCTGGTTCAGAGGGGAAATCAAAGTCGAGGATCACATTTGAGCATATCTTCATTATGTAGTGTTGAATCTCTCGCTCTTTGGGGATTGTTTATGTTATTCTATATCTATTGATTAAGTTATTTGTGTAAGGATGAGCTGAATTCTCTATTAGATCGTTTTTTATATAAACCCATTTCTAGAATCTTAAATATAATACATAATAGTTATGTTTTGGATTCATTTGTGTCAACTAATGGTGTTTAATCATTAAAGATAACATAACATAGGTTAAATGACCCGAGCTTGTGTGGTTGTTACTTAGATTAATTTATTTTCCTTATTCGTAATGCGGTTGTCCTACAAATCTAGAGAGCTTGTTCTAGGTTATTCGATAGCTAGGTTTAATTAAAGACCTTTTTTTAATTAAACATGACCTAAGGGAAAACTAGGATTAACAAAGCTTGTTGTTAACCTATGATTAATAATTTCTAAAAGATGTGTAAAAACAACAATTCAATGAAGTATGTTTAATTGTGTGTAGGTTGAGATTGATCCAAGAACCAGATTCTAAACTCATTCATCAATTTTATCATTTTCTCACTATATAATTTATATTAATTTTGTTAGTTCAATTTTACTTTATTTTCCAACATTGATTCCTTTTGTTACAAAAGCTTTAAATACACTTTCTGTAGATATGATCCCTACTTACCACTGCTACAAAATTATTTGTGCAAAGTTAGGTTTATTTTGTGGTGCATTCGACATGCATCGACACCTATTATCAGCTCAAAATTGAGCTATTTTTCAATAAGACCTCATTTACAATATCTTTAATAAAGTAAAGTTTAACCACCAAGTTTGAGATAAATTAGTGTGGTTCCTTAACACCTAGGACATCTAAATATTAAACTATAAGTGATGAAAGGTATAATTTATTAACTAGTGATTGTGCAACCCCAGTTCTTAACTAAAGGGGACACTAAAGGTCTTTAATCTTCTACCCCTTAGATTGGTAAAGAGGGGGCTGAACTTTTGCTTTTTTCATCTTATCAAAGAGTAAAATAAGAAAAATAGATGGAAAATACCTTATCAAATTGATTGGATTATATAATAATAAGGTTTAAATCTACATGTCTGATAGAATGCCTCAACTACATGCATCATCGCACTTCCACTTGACACCTACCGTAATGATAAATGGCTTGTATTTTTGTGACCTTTTCTTGAATTCTCAAAACTTTTGTCGATCCATCCTTACAATTATAAAGAACCCATTGCTATCCCAGCTGTAATATTGAGGGCTTTAAGGAGTCAAAATATGAGAGCACTCGTCTTAAATTGGGTTACTACTCTAATGTTTTTAATAATTATCTCCTCCGTACTTAACTATATACCATTTATCATGGGCATAATAACCAGTACACCATAGGTGCATCTTTTTTAGTCCTCTTGTACTAGAGAAAATTCCTCTTATTGCTCTAATTCTTATATAATACATGGACCAAACTATCTTATAACATTCTAAACCTAACATACTTAGTAATTTAATAGATGAACAACCTAACCCTTAGAACAAACTATAGCACCAGGTAGTAAAAGATGACATCAAGGTGTTAAACTTTCCCATTGATGTAAGCTTTTAGGAAGATAAACTTATTATCCCTAAAGTAAAATTGATCCATTAAGTGATGACCCTTGCACTTGGTACTATTGAATCATTAAGGCTTGAAAATTTTAGTTATATGACTTAGTATGTGGATAGGTATTGTTTATTAGTATCGATTGGTTAGAATATTCATTAACTGAATAATTTATATCGGTCACATTATTTATTGTCCGAATGCATTATTCATTTGGCTAGAAAAAAAGTTAAAACTAATTAGCTAATGGTTAATTTGAAAAGTTATCAAGAGTTGGATTTCTATTTGACAAAATGTTCGACTAGGTATAACCCCAACTAAAGGATGCCTAGCTAGTTGAAAGTGCGGGTCAAACTAGGTGACCATGCCTAGAAACCAGTTATTATAATACTTAATTATGTGTTTAATGAACATTTAAGTTAGTTTTTGGTATAAATATATAATAATTGAGTTTTGAGAAATTTTGGAAAACTAGAAAGTTTCCAAGAGTCTTGAAAAGTTAGAGTACATTTTTCTATTTTATAACATATATAAAGCCCTAATTTATTAGTGCGAGCAAAAAAGAAAGTGTTTTAGTTGTGAATAATTGTGCTAGTGTAGCAATTGGAAAATTTTCTTCAGATACATATTATGACGATTCATCTAACATTGAATAAGATTTGCAAAAGGTTAATCTTCACTTTATGAGATATATGTCAATTGTGAGGTTTCCTCTCATCTTATAAGAAAAAGATGTTGTATGGAGGATCCTCTTTAATCATTACAATAAAAAGATAGTTAATTACAAAGTGGATTTTGGATAATGGAAGCTGGCCAATGATTATTTGATCGAACCACCGTAAATCAAATTTATCTCTCTTTCCCTACTTTTTTTAATAATGTTTTAATTTTATTTTAATTGTTTATATAACTTTTCCATAAATATTAATTAGTGTTGGACTAAGTAAGGTTCTAGCCATAATTTTAATCATAATCAAATGGTTACTACTAATATTTTTATCTTTGGTGATATTTGTAAGTGATCGGGTTATTGATGTGTGTAAGTTTTAATTAACTAACCTCGATAATCCGCAAGCACACGGTTCGTTTGTATAGTACCTAAGGTGTCAATCCCATAAGGAGGGATAATTTAATCCTAAAATCTAAGGCCAGAATAATTCGTAAAATTCAAAATGTAACGGAACTTAAATAAGAATTGAATTCAAGCAAGCAAATCAATTCAAGAATTAATCACGAAAATATTAATAATGTAGCAATTGCAACACACACTCAAGAATTAACCTAAAGGAATTACCAATTGAGAGAAAGAAAATTTTACCTATCTTTAATGCTAACCTAATTGATTATGAATTACCGGATTATTGGTTCTAGACTATCATAGGGTTGATCACTCTCTCTCGAGTTAAAACGATTAACTCTAACTAGATTATGGAAGTTGTAATTTCTCAATTAACAAGCTATTAAAACCCTAGTTAGATCTTAAGTTATCTGATAAACTATTGGAAACCAATGTAAGATCTCTCTTTGCACAATTTACCAATTTGATTTAATTCTTGTTCTATTAAATCACCTAACTCTCGTTAGCCCAATTTAATTATTTTTTGTTCGATTCACCCTCTTAGTTTATTATCAAATGATGCATGTATAGAATTAAGTCACCATAAATCCAAATAACACATAAATAATCAAATTTCATTCAATCAAAAATAAAACCCCTAAGGTGAGTTTAGAAACATCATCAACATCTAAAAATCCTATCATCAACTATTATTCCATTTCTGTACAATAATAAAACTAAAAATAGTAGAAAATACGAATTGAATAGACAATGGGAGGCAATGACATCGAGAAACTTCTGATTTGGGAAGAAAGTCGAGTCGGCTTCTTCTCCTCTTCTCTCTTCCTTCTTCCCTTTCTCTATCTCTCGATAATTCTCTCTAGGGTTTCTCTAAAAGTGGCTGATACAAAAGCTCCTCCTACCTCTTTGTCTTATTCTTTAAATACCTTTTGTGTTCTCGACAGTCCTAGGTTTTTTCGGGGTCCAAAAGGTCAGAAAAATTCCTCAAAATGACGTTTTTGAGTATCTGTGTATCTACCCTATGTAGGCCATGATCATGGGCTACAACCGAGCCTTTTGTCACCATCGTGGCAAGTAGGCCACGATCATGGCCCATGTCCTGGACTTCTGCCATAATTGGGCATATGGGCTACGATCGTGGGCCAACTCTCGTGCTTCTGTCACGATGCCACGATTGTGGGTCGTTGTTTTGGCCCGAGTGTCTCCAAAACTTCTCCGTTCTTTGATGTCGACCCTGAAACACTAATAAACACATCAAGGTACCTCAAAAATATAATAATTATGCTCAAAACTAACCCATAAAATACTTAAAACATAAATAATTAACAAACTAACACAATTCTAACCTAAACATATACTAAACGATTGAATTAACAATTAAATACATATAAAACTAAGCCCTAAAACCCCATGCAATTCACACCTATCAACATCCCCACACTTAAACGTTTGCTTGTCCTCAAGCAAACAAAACAACGAACACATAAAATCACACAACACACAATGCAATACTAAGATAATGGCTTCAACTTTATGAAATAAATTTAACTTTAAACACAATCCTTCATGTTATAACAAATCACTAACATGCAAAATCCATGTCTAAGGACTTTGAGCTAAATACACATATTAATCTAGACTCAAGTGTGAAATAATTCCCCTTTTCAATTGCACACATACATTAATAATTCTTTGGTCATTCAACTCTGCACCTACTCCTAAGTACGTGTTCATGAAAAGTCAAGCTATTTACAAGTTCAGTAGGTTTTATTAGGAAACATTTTTATTTTAATTTTTTATTCTAATTTTTTATTTTAATTTTTTAATTACTTTTTGTAAACATGGACTTAATCTTTTTATGCAGAGGCAAACATTAGTGATGAATATCGATCCGATTACTCAACTAAACATTAGTGATGAATATCGATCCGATTACTCAACTAAGTCATGTTTTTTATGAAGCTGCTTGGTTGGAATGCCATTATAGCCTTTTGACACGAAGGCACACATTTGTGATGCATGTTAATCCAGTTACTCAGTTACATCGCGTTCTTAACTAGCTACTAGCTCTATTCATAACTCGAAGGACAGTAAAATAATAATTTATTTAAAATTATCAAACATAATTTTTTTATTTCCTACCTTGTTGCTTTAGCTACTCATTTTCATGAAAAAAACTAGCAAGCTACTTAAGTTGAAAGAGAATGAATGTGACAATTTAGAGGGCGACCAATTAACAATAAATCTTAATTAGCTAGCATATTTAGCCAAACAACCCAATTCACTAATTTTGTAAGTTAATGATTCTTCACAACCTAATAGACTATGTTCAAAATTAAATCAATTTCAATCCATATAAGCCATTGACACATTTACACGTCATAAAATGCAACCTGACAAACTATCATACAATGTGCAAAATTCACATTCAAAGCAAAAAACATAATCCTCTCCACACTTGAACAACACTTTGTCCTCAATGTGAGAAGGAGACAAACAAACACAAATAGAAAGGAGAGAAACATAATTAGAGTAAAAATAAAATAAAACAAAGACTAAATTTAAAAAGAAAAGGGTTAGAAACAAAGCCTCACGGTGATGGGGGCAGGGA
Source organism: Erythroxylum flavicans (assembly GCA_027576715.1). Classification (NCBI taxonomy): domain Eukaryota; kingdom Viridiplantae; phylum Streptophyta; class Magnoliopsida; order Malpighiales; family Erythroxylaceae; genus Erythroxylum; species Erythroxylum flavicans. Next base: position 20,425,308 of record JANZXP010000196.1, on the reverse strand, counting down.
TGGTGAGGGAGGTGGTAGTTGAATGCCCTGATCTTCAAAATAACGATGGATACGACGTATATCTTGACTTCAACATCATTGAGTTTGGGCCATCTCATTCATTCTTCTAGAGTTATTAGCAAGTGTATCTTTTAATACCTTGGTGTTCATAGAGATTGTATTAAGCATTTTTTTCTAGCCCGGCTCTTCTATTTCTTTTTCCTTCTCAGACTCCTCACTAGTTGAGTCCTCTTTTGCCTGCTAAGGTGGCACTATGCTTGAAGTCACCTGACTAGCCCTGATTTTTAATGAATCTTTTGGCCGATATCCTGGATTTCCATGTTATGGGACTTAAGGATTTCAGCATGCCATAGATGATGATGATTTAAAAAATCTGGGAGGTGGATGTTTAAACCGCTACAGTCCATGTCACAATACTCAACAATGGCAGAAACCAAGTACCCCATACCTAAATTATTGCTCCTCTTACGTAGAATTGCAACAATAACATTCAACATTTGTGTAGAGGTGCACACTGAGATGCTGTTATCCATGCACCATAACAAGAAAAGTTCCTTTATTGAGCACTTGTTAGTTTTTGACTTATCAAAAACCAATTGTCACATAAATTTGTGTAATAATAAGTGCTCATGGGTTCTTATGATGTTGTTGTGGGAATTTTTAGTATCGAATCGCTCTAAACCAGTGAGTTCATTCCAATATAAGAAGCAAGAAAATTATCGTGCTGATCCATAATGGAAGACTTGGTGAACCCACAAATATCGCATATGATTTCGATGTCCAACTCATAGTTTCATCCTTGTAAACTAAACCACATTTCTTTAGGGTTACTAGGTTCTTAATATAAGGAAGTGAAGAATTCTAGAGCAGGCTCTTGGTAGACAGGATATTGGAAGTGTATGAACTTCACCTATTGAATTCTTTCTGCTAAGTTCTCTACCCTATCCTACAGTTATAATCTATCAAGTGTATCAAAATCAAAATATTTTGGTACTACAACTTGTTTAGCATTGAGGGATTATAAACGAATACCTTCCTTCTCCGTGTAGATTGGGAAGTGTGCTCCTCATCTGTCGCCTCTTCCTTCGCCCTTGTCCCACAACTTGGGTTCGTCCCGATGATTGATTATGCTTTGCTGACTACTTAATGCGTGGCATATTAGCTTGCAAGTAGGTAGACATGGAAAGAGATTGGAAGTTAGGAATTTAGGTAGAGAGAAGTGAGACTGTTTAGAGGTTCTGAACTTAGAGAGATAAAGTTAAAATGAAAGTGAGTGGAAAAAAGTGAAATAAGAAATGAATATATAAGTGATAAAGGGTAAAATGGTAAAAAATTAAATTAAAATTCGCATGTTCCAGTTTTACGCTACTGCAGGCCATGATCGTGGCTTGCAATTTTTCCACCAATTTTATTTTTCCTCTTCTTTTGTCCTTCTTCACTTTTCCGAAATCACTTCTTAACTCTTTATGGCCCTTTCACCTCTTTTTTGCTTACTTCCTCGATCATAAAATTCATGTCAAAGTCCTATGCCTTCCCAATTTTATTGTAACAAAACAACCTAACTACGAACTTCAATCTATCTAAAAAATCAAAGAAAATAACATCAAATTAACAATCCATAGGTTGCCTCCCATACAACGCTTCCTTTAATGTCGGTAGCTTGACGTTATTCTTGTGCTCAAGGTGGTTCGAATGAATCGTGTAATGGTAGCGCAGTCATCGATCTTACAATTTGCATATGAGCTACCCTGCCCTAGATTCCACTTTCCCTCTGATTCTCCTTCCTTCACCTTCTTCTTCGCGATCTTTTCTTTGTAAATGCATTCCCAATATCCTTAATATCTTCCCATTGTCCTCGAGGTTTGGTTTCCCTAATATTAGTTGGAGGTAAGGGAGAACTATTGTCTTTCTTCGACACTTTGAAGGTTATTTGATGCTTCCCGACCCTCAGAGTTAGGTCACCCCCATCAACGTCAATTATTGAGTGAGCAGTGGCCAAGAATGATCATCCAAGGACCATAGGAGTTTCCATATCTTCTCTAATATCCAATATATAAAGTTTGTGGGGAAGATAAATAAATTGATTTGCACTTGGACATCCTTAATAATCCCCTTATGCTGATGATCACTATTCTATCTGCCGTCTTCACTAGCACCTTTGTGGGTTCTAACTTTCCTAACCCTAATTTTTGATTAAAAATATAAAGGTTATAAGTGTTGGAGTAAGGATTTTTTCTCCCTCCTCATCCATATTGAGCTCCCATATAATTCACTTGCTCTGGATTGCTTTCCTTCATCAAGAAACAATCCATCGTATCATGGTCTATTTATCCACAGAGTTCACACTTAAGTTGTAAGGCTTTACCGAAGCTGAGGACGAAGCCTTCATGTTGTTAAACTGACAAGTTATCAATTTTCTCTTACATCTCCGTCATTTGATCAGTAACTACAATTCCTTTTTATTCTCAAAAAATAATGGTTTGTCCACTCTGCTCATTCCTCCATAGGTAGCTATTACTTGCCATCTCCTCTATCAGCTTTTTTGCTTCATCTACCGTCTTTCTCATTAGTGATCCTCCTGAAGTTACGTTAATTGTGCCTCTCGTATGTGGGGTTACTCCATTATAGAATGTTTGCAAAAAAACTTCCTTGGGCATGTTATGGTGAGGGAATTTTCATTGCAAATCCTTGTATCTTTCGCACACTTCATAAATCAATTACCCGTCACTTTGTTGGAAGTCGGTAATTTCCTTGATAATCTTTGTGTTCTTAGTAAGGGGAAAATACTTGTCTAAAAAGAATGAACTAGCTGACCCTAAGTTGTGACATTTGCTGGATTGAGAGAATGATACTAAGCCTTCGCTATATCTCTAAGGATAAAAGGAAAAAGCCTAATTATGATGGCACCTTCTGACATCTGATAGTACTAACAGTTATCACAGATTTCAAGGAAGTTCTCTATTTGTGCGTTAGGATCTTTAGTTGTTAGTCCATAGAACTACATGTTCTGTTGAAGCATGTTTAGGAGGGCTGGTTTAATTCAAAAGATGCTGCTTGTATAGGTGGTCTAGCTACTCCTTGGTTAGTCGCATTGAACCCTAGCCTCATGAAGTCCAAAAAGGGTTCATTGTTGACGTCCTTGGTTCGTTTTGTGGTCCAAATCTTGCTAAAACTCCTCGGTCATTGTTGCTTTCGCGATTTCCTCTTTTTCTTCATGCCAAGCTTTCCTAATGGATCATTCTAATTAAGTGATGTCTAACTCTAAGGTTTTAGCTACACGACTTGATCTTCTCATGACTCTTATGTTTATGTAAGAGCACAATTTCAGAAATAGAAAGAAAGAACGAACAGAAAACAAAAAATAACTAAATGCCTTAAATTAAAAAATCAAACTAATCGCCTCCCCAGAAACAACGCCAAAAACTTGATCGGATAGTTAATGTGTGTAAGTTTTAATTAATTAACCTCAATAATCTGCAAGCATACAGTTCGTTCTCGTAGTACCTAAGTTGTCGATCCCACGAGGAGGGATAATTTAATCCTAAAATCTAAGGCCAGAATAATTCAAAAAATTCAAACTATAATGGAACTAAAATGAGAATTCAATTCAATCAAGCAAATCAATTCAAGAATCAATCATAAAAATATTAATAATGTAGCAATTGCAACACACACTCAAGAATCTTCCAAAGGAATTACCAATTGAGAGAAAGGAAAATTTACCTATCTTTAACACTAACCTAATCGATTATGAATAACCAGATTATTGGTTATAAATGATCCTAGGGTTGATTACTCTCTCTCGAGTTATAACCATTAACTTTAAATTATAAGCCCTAATCAGATTATGAAAGTTGCAATTTCTCAATTAACAGCCTATCCAAAACCTTAATTAGATCTGAAGTTGTCCAATAAACTATCAAAAACCTATGTAAGATCTCTCTTTTCACAATTTATCGATTTGATTTAATTCTTGTTCTATTAAATCACCTAACTCTCGTTAGCCCAATTTAATTATTTTTCATTAGATTCACCCTCTCATTTTATTATCAAATTATGCATGTCCAGAAATAAATTACAATAAATCCAAATAATACATAAATAATCAATTTTCATTAAATAAAAAATAAAACTGAAGGTGAGTTTAGAAACATCATCAACATCAAAAAATCCTATCATCAACTATTATTCCAATTCTATACAATAATAAAACTGAAAATAACAGGAAATACAAAATTGAACGGATGATGGAAGGCAGCAACATCAGGAAACTCCTTATCCGAGAAGTACGTCGAGTATGCTTCTTCTCCTCTTCTCTCTTCCTTCTTCTCTTTCTCTATCTCTCGATAATTCTCTCCAGGGTTTCTCTAAAAGTGGCTTATGCAAAAACTCCTCCTGCCTCTTTGTCTTATTCTTTAAATACCTTTTGTGTTTACAACAGCCCTAAGATTTTGTCGAGGTCCAAAAGGTCCAAAAATCTCTTGAAACTTGACTTTTTTGAGTGTCTGCGTGTCTGCCCTATGTAGGCCACAATTGCGGGCCAAATCTGAGCCTTTTGTCACGATTGTGGCAAGTAGGCCACGATCGTGGGCCATGATCGTGGGCTAACTCTGATTCTTCTGTCAAGATCATGGGCTTTTGTTTCGACCTGAGTGTCTCCGAAACTTCTCCATTCTTCGATGTTAACCTTGAGATACTAACAAACACATCAAGGTACCTCAAAAATATAATAATCAAGCTCAAAGACTTGTACTAACCCATAAAACACTTAAAACATAAATAATTAACAAACTAACACAATTCTAACTTAAACACATACTAAACGATTGAATTAGCAATTAAATACATATCAAACTAAGCCCTAAAATACGATGCAATTCACACTTATCAGTAAGTTAATATATGAAATATCAATTTCAATGAAAGGTAAAGTAAGTAAAGGAGTTAATTAAATCAATTGAGCAATCAAAAGATAAAAAAAGCAAGAGTAATTTAAGAGTGCTTTAAGAAAATTCAAGTGAAAAACCAAGAAAAAGGAGGAATCAAGAACCTTAAGATATAACAAGTAATTGTAACCTTTCTTGCTTCTTTTTCTTATTCATTTCAATAAATTAAGAGACTCATTTATTGTAAGATCCTTTTCTGTAAGCGTATTGCATATATTTTTCATAATTAACCGGAAGGTTTTAAAGAAAACTCTTTTAATCATTAAAACACCTTTTAGGGTAAATGTTAAAAAGGTTTTAAATAAGAGATGGAGAAATGAACAAAAAGAAATATATCCCTGGAATCTGACTGAATTGAACATAAAGACCAAAACAGAATGTCCTTTAAAGAAACACTTATGGATGCTTTGTATTTCCTCCTAGGACATTGTTCATGCTCTTCTCACTAATTCAATGGCTACCTCTCTTCTGAAACTTTCACACCCTCTTAATTGGTACTTACCTTTGTTGCTAAACTCAGTTCTTTCAACACTTTCTTGTACTTGTTACTCTCCTTTATTTCTTCTCTTTTCACTAACTTCCCTTTATATTTCTTAAATGTCTACTCCTTTTAGTTATCTTTATCACCTTAAACCTTTATTTGGTTCTTCTGTACTATAGTGCCCTTTACCCTTCTATGCAATCTTTATCCTGCTGACCTTTATATTACCCACTAGTCCTTAGTTTGATCCTATGGACATTGTTTCTTTCCTACCTTTAAATTCAAACTTAAACTATTCTAATATACTTTCTGAGCTCTATATCTTTAAAGAGCATCCTAATTCTTCTACATGCATAACCTTTAGACATAAACTCAGTACCTATTAGTAAACCATGTGTTCAGGTAACTGGTGATGCCAGACCTTATTTAAAACTTTCTCAATGTTCTCCTAGCGAAACTTCTAAATAAAGGATTGTGTCCCCCTGTGGAACTTTTAAAATCTAGAGCGGATAGATGGAAGTGAACCATTCTTAGTTTTTTCCTAGATAAAAGGATAGCCTTTCTAGTTATGAAGCAATAGGCAATGAATAACTAAAAACAACATGGTTTGTAAGATGTATTTGTGAATAATGAGGATGTGTTCTTTTTAAGTTTGCAAGCTCTGAAGAAGTAAACAAGTGATTCAAGTTAGACCTTGACATGTTTATAACAAGCTATTTTTGCTTTAATTATGGAGACTTGGAATGAAATTAAGGGAAATTAAATAAGAAAACATTCCTATACGAATTTGTCTTCATGATGTCCCTCTCAAGTATTGGACTATAAGTGGTCTTAGTCACCTTGCAAGCTACATTGGCAAGACATGGATCAAGCCACTACTAAGTCAAATGAATTAACTTTTCAAGGATTTGTATCTTGGTTACTTCCATGTTTGATTTACCAGAGGTGATCTCATTCACTAGGTTGAATGAAAATATGGAACCTATGGAGGATCAACTGAAGGTTTCTTATGCATAGAAACCTCAAGTTAAAAAAAAGCAAACTTGGAGACCAACTAGAAGAATCTTTAAAACAAGAAGTCATCAAGAACTAATGGAGATCAATGCTGATGATATTAGTAAGTTAAAACCTTGACGTTAATACTAATGTTCTTATCCTTAATGATATTAGTAAGTTAATATATAAGATCAAGTTTAATGGAAGGATAAAGTGAGCAAAAGAGGTAATTAGATCATTAGAAAAAAATCAAAGAATAAAATAAATGAGCAAAGTAGAGAACATATGCAATATAAGAACACTTCAAAAAATTCAAGTAAAGAACCAAGAGTAAAGAGGAATAAAGAACCTAAAGACGTAACAAATGATTATAATAGGGTTCAATCATTGTTAGTTTTCATATAAGGGATACCACCTATACTTTGTCATAACCAAGAGAAAGAGTAAAAAGGAATCAAGCACCTCAAAATGTAAAAAATGATTGTAATATTTCTGATTACCTTATTTTGGTCATTTCAATAAATTATAAGGCTTATTCATTTTTCATTTTCAAGTAAGGGATATTGCATAAACTTTGTCATAGTTGAGAAAAAATTATAAAGGTTTTAAAGAAAACCCTTTTGATCCTCAAAAACCTTTTAAAATGGTTCTGAATTAAGTTTTTGTCAAAAAGTTTAATCTTTGAAATACCTTGGATTTTTGAAAATTTTTTGATGACATAGTATATGAATGAGTATTGTTTAACACTTTACATCAATTAGGATGCTTATTATCTAGACACTATACATTAATTGCTCTATCCATCTACTAAAGCACTATTTACCAGCTAGCCGATGGTGGTATAAGAATGGTTATCTAGCTAGCCAAAGGTATATGAGCAACTAGACAAATATACTTAGAAACTAGCCATTTTAATGACTGGTTTATGTGTCTAACAATTATTTTTTCTAGTTTTAGGTATAAAGTAGACTATAATTAAGTTATGAAAAGAAATTTAGGAAAACTAGAGTGCTTGTAAGAACCTTTAAAGTCTAGAGAGTGCATTCATGCATTACATAACCTATTTTGAACCCTAATTCATTGGTGTGAGAAAGAAAGGGAGGTTTTAAGTTGTATGATTATAAGATTGAGGTAATTTCTTGAGAAACACATTATGAGGATTCCTCTTGACGATGAACAAGATCTGTAAAGGTTTAATCTTCACCTATGGTAAAACAAGACATTTGTAAAGATTCCTCTTCACTCGTTGTAAGGATGATGTTATATAGAGGGGTCCTATTCACCTATTAAAGGAAGAAGATAGTAAATTCTTAATTGGAGCTTGGAGAGTGAATATAGGCTATAGGTTGTTTAACCCGAACTACTATAACTTAATTTTATGTCTCTTTCCTTACTCTCATTTATTATTTTTATATTTCTTTTGTAGTTATTTCATATAAATGTTCTATAATCATCCATTAGTTTTCAAATATTAAAAAAGTGAACACAAACAATTCATTCATCTTTTATGTGCACTCGGGGATTAACTATTAGAATAGACAATTTATTTATTATTTTTAAATAAAATAATGATATATAATTCATCCCAATTAAAGGGTACTGTTAATCACACTAATTATTTACTTCATACGAACCCATCATATATAATTGAGAGATTTATGCTATTTACACATTATTTCTCCCTACTAAAAAAATAAAGTAATTAAAAAGTTTGATAACTTAATGCAGAAGTGAGTGTAATTCAATCCTATATTCTTTCCCCTTATTTTAGTCAATATCAAAACCCCATATTTCACTTTGAATTGATCAAAACTAAAAATATGATGAATAGAAGAAAAGGATTAATCCAAGATTGGCCTATATTCATATGAATAATATTAAGGGTTGTCATTAATTTACATGTAGTCTTTTTCTTATTTGGTCATTTAAATTTTAAAAAATAACTTATTGAAATATGAGAACCAATAAGAGATGATTTTCATCAATCAATAATTCATTGTTATTGTAATAAAAACGATATGGAACATAGAAAAGCAAATATTAAAAGGGTAAAATATTTTTGTAAAACCAGATATCTCCAAAACCATGTATAATTTGTAAATGATTATTTGTCGAACACATGTATGTATGTGAAATATTTCAGAAATTATTTGCTTAACTTCGTTTTTATGTATGATTTACATAAATAATACATATTTTTAATTTAAAATTAATACACTATACTACTCATCCATCTCTTTTGTGTTAAAAAATAAAGTTTGCAACCTTGATATATATACATTAAATTCGTAAAACAATATAGAGGATAGGGTCGAACTTATTTTTCTAATTAACTAAAACTCCATTTCTGAACTGACAATTTTGTATCTGATCGAACAGTATCTGATCGTTGCTTGTGCATTTTCCAGAACTTCTTTTTTTGACGAACCTCCCTTCACCCAAAACAAGTTTTCACCTACGTTATATGTTGGTTGAGTGTAATAGGCCTAACTAATCATTGGTTTTACATATTGCCAAGCAAACAGAAGGTCAAGAAAACTCTTCGTCAAGTTACATCTACAAAAATCAAGCTTTATGGTCTTTGTGCTTGTAATATTTTTATGGATTAGCTAGTGGTTTTCTTTTGAAAGTTTGAACGTCAATGTCTCACTTGATCACGTCATCGTTTAATATTTTTATTACACACACATATCTGCGCGTATATTAAGTTTAACAACCCTTTGCTCAATCAACTTAATTTCTTAGCTACCTATCAACGTATTTCTTGAGCCTGCCAAGCTAGAAGTCAAAATTGCTGTTTTCTCTACTCATATATCTTATATGACAAATTTTGACAATCTTGATTGGGACTTACGTGCATAATTTGATTCATTCAGGAGGAAAAATGATATGGAATATTGGCATTTCATGCAGAGAATGCAGTTGTCGGCAATTGAGGGTCATGAGCTGTGATGTAATTTAAAAAAAAAAAGGAGCTTAAAATTATTAATGATCATATTTGACAAGCCAACTTTTAGCGTAAGAATTAAGACTGTGTATATTAGATCCTAAGATTTAAGCAAAATCTTATGCCCAATCATGTACAGAAGATCATAATGTTTTAAATATCAAATCTCCCATAGTGCTATAGTATAAACCACAAGTTGATAGAAATATTCCCAAACTTTCTTGACCAAGTCTGAAATGTCTGCTTCTTGACAATACATAAGACCAAAACATTAGTGTTATATGAAATCTTTGACAGGCTCGTAGATCTTCCTAAATCATTGGCAATGTACTGAATTCCTTAAAAAAAAGTGAATTCAAGCACTAGTTATGCTATATCATGAACAATATATAGCACTAGTCAGTTAAAAAGACGGCCCCCATTTATGAACATATTACCACGAGATCATAGTAACCACAATGAAGAAGCTAACAACATGAAATGTATGTTTCTGCAACTACAGGGCTATAACAAATGGGAGAGAGAAAAGAGAGTGAAGGAGGAGCAAGAAGCTTTATCAGTACTAAATGGATTCGATAGCTTGCCAAGTGGGGATAATCAAGTTTGTTTAATCTTTTTATTATTAGAAAACTCGAAAGTCGTAATCATTCTCGTGTCGGTAAAGCCTGACATATATATATATATATATATATATATATAACATAATGGGTTTCTGTGGTCCATATATAGCCCTTACATTTCTAGAAGTTTTACCGTTGGAAGCACTCACTCCCTCCACATTAACAAAAATGTTAAACTAACAAAAGCAAAGAAAGTACTGAACAGACTCATTCTGTATTATTTCACATCAACCATATATAGTTGCCTTAACTTTTAAACTTGAGTTTGAGGTCGCTGTACGCTAAACTAACCTAGTGTTGCCTAGGTCATTCTTAAGTATCCGTAGCCCATAAATACAGTAACTAATAATATACCAGCTAAATACGGAAGTAATTGCATGTGCTAAATACGGGAGTAATTGCATGTGCTCATAATACCATATTGTTTCCCGTTGCACCAAATACAATGAATTAACGGAGTTAATCAATAAGTTGAAGAAACATAGATAATCTAATGCAGCCATAAAACTTTAGTTTCACTATTATCTGTAAGGGTGTCTATTATAAGAATACGTGAAAAATAACATTAAATTATTATGTAAATATTGAGATTATACCGCATAATGGTAATCAAATTATGAAGTTGCTAATTAAATTATACATTGCCTCAAAATTTACAGCTTGGCTGGGTTCCAACAATTGAAATCATGCATTTATCAATTCTTTTATTCTCGTTAGAAATTAATATGTATTTCTTCGTTGAATTGTATGTGACGAAATATTAGTTCAATTATTTTAAGTTATGCATGCAACTTACCTCTGAATATTAAGCTCAAATGTAGTCCAGTATAGTAAAGGTTAACATTGATCCAGTCTAATCATAAGTTAATATATCTTATTATTTCAATCATATTTGACGGAACTAATTTCCTTTTACAAGCTATAAATATAAAGTCCACCTCGCAGAGTGTGTAGTTTATTTATTAGCCACAAATTTTACTTTCGTATATATGTATCTTCCATGCTCACAAATATTTCCAATTAAATTCCAAAAATATATGCTCTCATTGTCAAGAATCCACAAACATATGCTCTCGTTGTCAAGAAACTAGGTCCTACCTTAGCTAGTAATATATATTTATAAATGTTCATATAGGGGGGTAATCAGTTAATTGTTTGAGAGCAAACTAAAGAGTAACTATTCTAACCACTACAACATCTACCTAGGTATGTTTGCCCCTTGTTCATGCGGTACTGAACTTACTACACTATTTAACACTCCTTAATTGCCAAAGTTTAGAACTTTAATCAGTAGGCAAACCGCGTTGGACTTTGCCTAAAAAGCAATGATTTTGACGAAAGATTAAAGCCAAAAAGGTTAAAGAGACAGGTTTTTCTTAAGAAGTCTATGTGCTATAGTCTCTCTGATTTACTTTTACACGAGATTTTCTCTTACATGATTCCCTAAAAAGTACACACTTAACCTCAGGAAAAAAGAATGATGGCAATTTGAAAGCTGAAAATCAATAAATCCTAAATTAAAATAGGGACATCCAATCATAATCATCTTCGTTGACATCAAGAAATTGACAGATGCAAGGTGAGGTTGAGTGAGGGAAGGATATGTCATTAGGGAATGACCTAAACGTATATATATATATGGGGTAGTGTCTGTCGTTGTGCATTGTATAAATTTGTATATAAAATGAAAAATATCGTGAGAGGAATCCAAAAGGAGACAACAATCTGGGTGGAGGGCTTTTGCATGTTGAATTTGGAAGCAAGAAATGATGTTGGTTATCTTTAAATCATTAGGTCTTCCCCAAAATGGCCATATTATCATTAATCCTCCCCCCTTAATTATGTCCCTTTTTCTTCTGTAGTTGGACTTTGGTTTTCTGTAAGTTATAGTTTCATCCCTTCATTCTATACCCACGCAGAGAGAAAGCTTAGAGGACAAAATCAAAGTGCATAATAGTTGCCCCAAAGCATTAACAATATTTAATATTCTTCTCAATTACTAAAACCGAGCAAAATTATGTGTGGCATATTCAAAGAGATAATTGTTTCCATTAATTGTAGCTGAAACAGAGTTTAATTAGTGATAAACTAATCAAACAATAATGTTAAATGTGAGAGAGGGCAAGAGAGAAAACTCTCAGATAACAAAAGCTTCTTATATGTAGTCCGAGAGTGTGATTTATCTTATTTTTTTAACTGTAAAATTAAGTATGCTGTTTCTTATGGAGTGACATGTTTAATGCAACTGAACCAACAACCAACCTGTTTAGGTGAACATTTTTTTAAAAAAAAGTAATCGAGCTGAAAGCAATGGTTTTAAGACAAGGCTTGAAGTTACCAAGGTACTTGAGAGTCCACAGTGGTCCTCTCATGAGTACATCTAAAGCTAAAGTTCCACAACCTTTCTTTCTCTCACTCCGTGTTTTTCCCACGATTTTATTATACCACGTAGGAAGTGTTCTAACTTAATTACCAAAATTTGTTCCATGTGATCAAAAGGCATTCATGTTTAAAACTCTAATGTGTTAACAATATATAGGAGGAAACTATCCCCATTCCCTACACTAGCTATATGGTGGGTCGTCTAGATACTAAGCTGAGAGCTGAGAATTCAGAGAGCATTCTTTGAGGAGTAGGATCAATGGGCCATCAATGCTGCACAAAGCAAAATGTCAAGAGAGGGCTATGGTCACCTGAAGAAGATGAGAAGCTAATCAGATATATGACTACACATGGTCAAGGTTCCTGGAGTTCTGTTCCAAAACTGTCAGGTACATGATTAAGCACATTTCTCCTTGTAGATTCTTGAGTCCTGACATGTTTTTATATATGTCGAAACAGGGTTGCAGAGGTGTGGAAAGAGTTGCAGGTTAAGATGGATAAACTATCTGAGACCAGATCTTAAAAGAGGGTCGTTTACAGAACAGGAGGAGAAGACAATCATTGACGTTCATAGAATACTTGGCAACAGATGGGCTCAAATAGCTAAGCATTTGCCTGGAAGAACTGACAATGAGGTAAAAAACTTCTGGAATTCATGCATCAAGAAGAAGCTTCTTGCACAAGGGATAGATCCCAACACCCACAAGCTCCTCTCTCCTAACTATAAGCATAATAACCGCTACCTCCACGCAACTAAACTAGTTTCTGATGATATTCCTCACCAAAAACAAAACCTAGTTTTTACTATGAGTACAGTATCATCAGATCGCTTCTCCATGGACACAAAAACACTACCTTTTGTACGCTTCCCTTTTTCTTCTCCTGCTCCTCCTGAAATGAACTCTTCGAACTATCCTGAACTCTCAACAACAACAACCCTTGGTCATCAAAACCCTAGTATGTTACGAAATCTCTCGGAGAATGAAAGTCTATCAACGATGGGAAGCTTACCCATATCGGTGTCTGCGTCACAATCGTGTGGGTTTGGGATCGTAGACGAGGGTTATAATATGTGGAGCGGAGGTGACTTTGAAGGCTCTATTGAAACCGCTAGACACGAAGAACCAGGACAACAGTTGATGGAGATGGGGAGAGTCGAGTTAAGTGGTGGGCAGATTGTGGATCCTAAGTCGTTCGGGAGTTCTACCTTTGAAGACTTTAATTTTCTGGAGTCTACAGAAATGCCCAGTGTCTTATATGATCAATTTGCATGGAATTCATAAGTCCTTTGGCATGTATCTGATCTGCAAAAAGTGTATTTTGTGAAGAGGTAGAGTCGGGTCTTTTATCGATGTAACAGGAATACATACTGTGCAGAAATAATAAATTTGATTATCTTTACTTTGTAATTAATAACTTTGCACGTTAACGTAACTCTAATTTAACTTATAAATTGAAAACTATATATTGGAATTCAAAACATCTCCTCTTCAAGTTGGTAAAATAATGAATGCACGAAATAACTTATAAATTAGATGTTTTAAATGAATTGATTTATAAGTCAACTACTTAAAATTAAGTGATGATTTGATCTAATTGCTATAAGAAAATATAACATATATCTATTCGCAACGTAGAATCTGTTCCCAATTAAAATGAAAGAAAGATATAACTTTTTATTTTAATTTCTTGAGAATTATAATCACTTTAAATTTTATAATATGGTTAATACATAAAACTATGAATTATATATTCGTACTTTGTTGTGAATCTTGATCTTTTTCTTATAATTTCCATTAAAATGTTTTTGAAACCGTTTCATTGCATCGTAATCTCATACGTGATTAGTCTCTAACGATATCCATATGAACAAATTGAGAGAGCTCTATAAGTGGTATAAATGGTAAGTAAGAAGTGCTAGCTCCTTTAGGTCTTAAGCCTATTAATAGTAAGATTTTGACCTTCTAGTAAATTAGTATAAATATAATTTTAATTTCAATTAAACTTTAATTTAGAATTACAATTAATCTTGATTAAATACCAGCTAGATCTGAATAAGATCTAATATCTCATATTAGTTCTTATCTATCAAATCTCATATTTAATTTTAAAGTTTCTTAAACTTTACATCAAGTCCAACTTGATTAAATTGTCATTTATCTCTTCAACTATTATTTGTATGTAACTTATTATGTTCTTAAATATGTCAGCAGTAGATATAAGTTATAACCTTAACTTATAGAGTTGAAGCAACCACCTTTTACCAGCAGCATCCAAATCAAAGTTAAGAGCTTTGATTGCATATTGAGCTTTGTGCTCTAACTCAATTGTAAGGTGACAAGACTTCTTATATACTAGTTTGAATGACAACATACTAATAGGAATCGTAGGCTGTGTAATAAGTCTATAATGCATCATCTAGCTTCACTTTCTAATCTTTCCTTAATCTAGTAAATATCTTATCAAATATGCTCTTAATTTCCCTCCCTATGCGAAACTTTAACTTATCCACTTGTTTTAGGATGATATCCTAAGGCAACTTTACGAGTTACCATGTATTTCCTTAAAAGAGCTTTAAATTGGCATTCTGTGATAATTGAACTACCATCACTAATTACAACTCTAAGAACTTTGAACCTCCGAAAGATTACCTTCTTGAAGAGTCTCACTACCACTTTAACATCATTAGTTGCATATCATATCGCTTCAACCTATTTAGAAATATAAACCACCACTTCAAGAATGTACTTATTCCCATATAGTGATATAAAAGGGCTTATGAAGTCTATTCCATAAATATCAAATGTCTCAACCTTTAAGATGTTAAGAGGCATCTCATTTTTCCATGAAATATTACTGATTCTTGGACATCAACCATAAGTAGTCATATAACTATGAATATCTTTAAAAAGAGTGCCTAATAAAAACTTGCTTAAAGAATCTTAATGGTTGTTTGAAGTACAAGCATACCCAATATAAGATGAAACATGATAATAAAAGATTATGGTCTCCAATTCATCTTTGAAAATAATCCTTCTAAAAATCTCATCAATATACCACTTGAATAGCAAAGGTTTATCCTAATAATAATATTTTATATCTAAAAAGAACTTAATTCTTTTTTGGTAGCCCAAAATGGTAGAGTTTTGCATCCTAAGAAATTCATAAAGTCAGTGTATCATGGAGCTTCTAACTTTGAGACAGTGAACAATTAAACATCTGAAAAGGAGTCATTCATAGGTAGTTCATCTTCACCATTGTCATCCAACTCTTGCCTCATTCTAGAAAGAAAATTAGCTACCAAATTTTCAGTTTCCTTCTTATCTTAGATCTTTAAGTCAAACTCTTGAAAAAGAAGGATCCATTGAATTAGTTTTTGCTTGCTTGCTTCTTACTAAAGAGATAATTTATCAAGAAATGATTAGTGTAAATAATAATCTTTGACCTTATTGAGTATGGCCAACATTTATCAATAGAAAACACTACCAATAATAACTCTTTCTCAATGATGGCATAGTTTATTTAAACCTCATCTAACATTAGAACTGTATATTAAATGACATACACCTTCATATCCTTCCTGTACCTCAAAATTACTCTAATTGCATAATCACTTACATCATATATGATCTTAAAAGGGAGGTTCCAATTATGGAGTTGTATAATTGAAGTGAAAACAAGTGACTCCTTTAACCTGCCAAAAGCATCAACACATTCTTGGTCAAATTTGAAAGGAATGTCTTTAAAAAATAGGTCATTCAAAAGTTTAGAAATTCTAGAGAAATCTTTTATAAAACGCTAGTAGAAGCTAGCATAGGCTAAAGCTCTCTTCATTTCCTTAACAACGTTAAGTAGTAACAATACCTACCAAACTCAATACCTTAATCCCTTACTCAAATATTAAGTGTCCTTGAACAATACCTTCCCTTACTATAAAATGGCATCTCCCCTAATTTAAAAATAGGTTAACTTTTTAGTATCACTACAACACTTTAGATAAATTAGTTAGACATTCATTAAAAGTAGTAATATATACAGAGAAATCATCCACTAACACTTTCATAACATTTTAATTAAATAAGAGAATATTTCCATCATACAATATTGAAAAGTAGCATGGCAATACAAAGATTAAAATGCATTCTCCTGTAGGCAAGAGTATTATAAAGATATATAAATATAGTCTTTTCTTGGTCGTCAGGATAAGAATGCTTTTCTAACGTCTCAATCATTAAGAGGAAAGTGATCTTTTTCGGTTTCCTTATTCAGCGTTCTATAGTTAATGCACATTCTCTAATCTAGGAATGTTCAAGTACAAATCAATTCATTATTCTCAATCATAGCCCTTTTCTTAGAACCGCTTCAATTGGGCTAACCCATTCACTATCAAAGATAAGACAGATTATCTCGACATTAAGTTGTTTGAACACCTCTTTTTTATCAACTTCTTTGTATTGAGATTTAATCTTCTTTTATACTTAATAGAGGGGTTATAATCATATTTAGATAACATTATATGTTTGTAAATGGATGTTTTGATTCTTTTGATATCATCTATAATATATCATATGATATGTTGATGCAATATAAGGACTCCCAAAAAAATTTTAATTTTCACCTTACTTAGAATTGCATTTACAGTCACTGGATAAGTGGAATCGAGTATAAGAAATTCATAGTTAATTATGGAAGTAATATGTTTAATTTCTTCCTGTGTAGATTTCTATTCATTATCTTAATTTAAGGAGCCACCATTCACTAAATATTCTTCAAATGGGTCAAATGAATTATGTTTAGCAAGCATCTCTCTCATTGAATGATCTTTCATATCAATCTTGGATTAAGAATCTACAAAGGAATGATATTTGATATCATTAAGCAAATTGAACTTTATACTCTCTCAATAACACTTAAAGAAATCTTTCTATTTCTCACATCAATAACAGCTCTAACAATAGTTAGGAAAGGCCTTCTGGTTGAATTTTTCAAAGTGTCAATTATGTAATAGCCGCAAGTGCATGGCGTAGCTATAGCTAATACTGACAAGTACAGGTCAATCCTAGGAGGACTATGAGTACAAGTAATTATCGTTATCCTATTATCTAGTTTACAAGATTGGTTTTGATTTTTAATTTAAAGAAAATAAAACTAAGCAAGTAAAATAAATGTTTAGCAAGACTGAATAAGAGAATCGAGTAGGCACTTAGTAAACTACTGATATCAAAAAATTAGTAGCTAGATTTTGAATCGCCCTGAAACCCTTAATAGGTTGATCTTTTATTATGCAATTGTTTTATTGATTTATTGGATCGTGGAGATTCCTATAGTATGTTAATAGCTGACCTTGAATCTAATAACAACTGATCATAAGGTTTTCAACTGAATTACTCAGGTTAAAGTTTATAGGATTTCTTTACCAATTTATGAATCCCTCTATTAGTTTTGGCCCTAATTCAGAAGATTTATGTCATCCCATCTCTAGGGTTGCAATCGAATCCTTCCAATTATGGTAGATTTATTCAAACAAGGATTTCTCAATCTCTATGTTGTGAAATCAAGTTATGATCTAATATCTCGAATCTATTAGAACATAAATAAAACACGTAATCTGATCATAGTATACCAATCAAACCAATTGCATTAATAAAAGAATCAAATCATATTAAAGTATCAATATAGGGTTCATCTAACCCAAACACTAAAGGAATTTAGTGACATATGATTGAATAAAAAATCAAACATAAATAAAAAGAAAAATGAATTGAAAATAATGGGTTCATAATTCTAAATCTCCTTGTTTGTCTTTTATCGAATATTCTTGCGAGGTAGAGGTTTGACCTTATATTTGGATGGATCTTACGATGAAGTCGTTGTGTTTTCTGCTTTCTAGATCAAAATCATCCCTTGAGTCTCCTTTGAGAGTTTTAAAACGCATTTGTACGTATCCTCCTTCAATTTGCCTCCAAAAATGTCTTTTTATAGTAAATTCTAGGACTTTGGTTGAAGCACGGGTTGATGCTTGGCCGTGCATCAAACTTTGTGTAACCAACATCTTCTAAAAGTTACAAATTTGCATAGCTTAAGAGATGTGCATAGGATGATGTACACCTGTGCATCTCTTTTGTGATTCAAATATTTGTTTTATGCTGTGTTTTCTTCTAATTTCTCTCTTCTAAGTCTATAAAGGTAATTTTACTTTGTAAACACATTTGGAGCAAATTAAGTACCAAATATGCAATAAAAGTATAATTTATCAAGAAAAAATACATCAAATATGAGGTATAAATATGATTAATTATGCATTTATCAAACATCCCACAATTAATCTTTTTCTTTTTCTTTTTCTTTAGCAAACCATGATTAAAATTATCAATCTTAGACATCAATCCCTCATCAATTTTGATTTGTCTACTCATCCTATACATCATTGGATCCTATTAAATCAAATTAACAAACAAGTAAATCAAATTATCCTAAAATTAACTTTTCTAAGCAATATTAATAGTAATCACATCATAATCTCATTAAAGTCAAAAGCATTAATCTTTACACCCTCACTAAGATGTCACTCAATGCACTCAAGTGTTTAGGGTGAAAACTATCAAAATTCCTAATCAATGTATAGTAGAACTTTTACCATAAGCTTACAATAAAATCACATCTCCACTACTTATGTATAAACTAGAAATAAAAATCCAAAGGACTTTATACAGGTTGTAATGGGGCTTAGGTATGGTATGATTGGGATAATAAAAAGATATAAATTGAAGGAAATTTACTACATAATATATTTTAAGACTTGTTTATAAATATACATAGGTCCTTTCATTGTAGCTCTATTGGTATCATAAACTTATTCATAATTTTGCTCCTTTTTTTCAATAAAACCAATTGTAAACATTCAGTACCATAATTCAAGTAATATTGGACCTTTCAAGAATTTCAAGTCTTCAACAAGTAAATAATGTAAATAACCTTCAAGGTTCAAAGCAATAAAAAGGTCTTTTAAGAAAAATAGGATAAAAGTTAATGTGTGGATTTAATCAATGAAAAAGGACAAGGCTCAAGTTAATTATTCCTAAAGGTAAATTTAAAGGTATGGTAATTTTCAAAGGAATTGGCTAAAACAATTTATTAAATCTAAGTGCCTTCATCGTGTCAATGCTTTTAATTTAACAAATATGGTCTCTATATGCATAATAAAAGCAAGTTCTAGAATTATTCAACTATACACATGATAGCACATACGAAAAATAAAAAGAGCTTTAAAATTTTGAAATTTTTACTCTTAAGCTCAAGAGCTCACGAAAAAGATGGGTATATGTGTGTAAATAATATGCAATATCATTTGATTTGATCTTCTCAATAAATACTAAAAATATGACTTAGAAAAACAATTCTATTATAACTATCATCCTTTTGCATAAAACAATTCTATTATGACTATCATCATTTTACATAGTAATTCAATCAATATTCAATAATGAAACACAATATTAATGGACATATTTCAACCAATTCAAGAAATCAGTTCAAAAAATTTAATAATCAAGATTATAATAAGTTTAAAGAAATCATTAAAGATTCATCAAACCCTTCTCTATACTTAAAATTGTACCTTGTTCCCAATGCACATAATATAAGCATTTATGAATAAGTGAGAGGGCTAAGTTTGTACTTTCCTGAATAAAATGATTTTCTTAATATTTGATCCATCTAGTAGTAACCTTGCAAAATATGAAGAAAAAAGGACAAAAAGATAAAAGAAAATAAAAATAAAAATAACGAAAATAATTAAAAAGCATGAAAATGAAATAACATAAAATATATCCTAATTCATGGGTTGCCTCCCATGCAGCACTTGGTTGACGTCGTTCGGCCAACGTACCCTTTATGCTCAACTTCATCCTGGATCAATAATGAGTGGCTTGCTTCCACTCGTTTCCCTGCATAAAGGTTTTGTAACCTATAAGTCACATGCTGAAAGATAATAGCAAGGATATAATTTATAAAATTTATGACTCCAATTAAATGTATTAATGCATATTGTAATGACAAATTGTTAATAAAAGAGGGAATAACAAAACTCTCTGAATCATTGATTGGCTCAAACAGTTTGTCTTGGAGGAAGTGAGAATCCTTTATACTTAAGGTCACTACCAATGCCTCATTAATAGTTTTCTTACTTGGTTCCTCCACCAATTATTGCTCAACCATCTTTGTTCATTCTTCTTATTCTTCCTATACAGAGATTTCTAGCTTATCTTCTTCTATTATCTCTTGCCACTCCTCTACTTCCTCTTCTTAGATGGAGACTTCTTCTTCTTTTCAAAGCTCTATTCATGAAGCTAACCCATGTCTTGTCTTCACTCTCAAGTTGGCATTAGTTTGTCTTTCATTTTGGTAAGCAGTTACTTTAATTTATCCATAATACTTGCTTCCTCCTCCTCCTCCTCCTCCTCCTCTTCTTCTTCTTCTTCTTCTTGCTTTGTCTTCTTCTAGAAGCTTATTTCCACTCCTAAGATGGATTGCCATTCTATATTCTTCAAGATCTATTTCAGTAGAACTAGGCAAACTCCCTTGCATCTCATTAGATATTATCTTCATCAGTTGATCGATCTAATTCACCCTTTTGTATACGAGCCTCTGTTTACTAATGCCTCTTGATTGATTCTTGAATGAAATTGACCGTCATATCTTCCAGAGTAGGCTTATTAACTGTAGGTGCTTAGTGATGTAAATATTCAGCTGGAACGTAATTATTCCATCCAAAAGCGTAAGAGTTACTTCATTCTGAATTGTAGCTATTCCTGGATAGTGCACCTTGGCATTGATTGCACATGTTAAGTCACTCCCAAATATATGTGAGTGTCCGACATTCATGGTTATAGCAAGTACTCCTACAATTATCGCATCAGAACATAAACATCGGTTGAGCCTCTGAAACCATGTGAGAACACCTCTCTCTCTCTCATATAGGGATGTTATAGATTGTGAAGACATATTATGGCTTCCATAAAAGTCCACTCTATCCATCCATTATGAGTTATAGCTATGACTTTAAATTAATATCCTAAAAATAAGTCATAACTCAAAGTCAAAGTAGAGAAGTTCAAAAGACAATTAAATGAATAAGCCAAGATTACAACAAGATACAATAAAAATCAAATCAAATCAAATAAAAAAATGGCTAGAGCAATAACATTCAAGTGTTCCTAATATCAAACTCCTCGAAAACAGTGCCAAAAACTTGGTTGACTATTTTTAAGTGTCAATGATGTAATAACCATAAGTCCACAACGTAGCTTTAGCTAATATTAACAAGTACAGGTCAATCCCACGAGGACTATGAGTACTATTACCATTATCCTATTATCTAGTCTACAAATTTAGTTTTGATTTTCAATTTAAAAGAAAACAAAACTAAGCAAGTAAAATAAATGGGCAGCAAAATTGAATCAAAGAATTAAGGAAGCACTAAGTAACCTATCGATATTAGAAAATTGGTATCTAGGTTATGAATCTCCCAAAAATCCTTGAGAGATTGATCTTTTATTATGCAATTTTTATTAATTTATTAGACTGTGGAGATTCCTATGGTATGTTAATAGCTGACCTTGAGTCTAATAATAACTAATCCTAAGTTTTTCAACCAAATTACTCTAGTAGTTTATACCAATTTATGAATCCCTCTATTATGTTTGCCCCTAACCTAGAAGATTTATTTCACCATATCTCTATGATTGCAATCAACTCCTTCCAGTTATGGTAGATCTATTCAAACAAGGATTTTTCAATCTCTATGTTATGAAATCAGGTTATGATCTAATATTCTAAATCTATCAAAACATAAATAAAACTCATAATCGGATCACGATATATCAATCAAACTAATTACATTAATAAAATAATCAAATCATACTAAAGTATCAATATAGGATTCATCTAATCTAGACACTAAAGTAATTTAGTTACATGTGATCAAACACGAAATCAAACATAAATAGAAAGAAAAATGAATTGAAAACAATGGGTTCATAATTTTAAGTCTCCTTATTTGTTTGCTATCGAATATTCATGTGAGGTGTAGGTTTGATCTTGTATTTTGATGGATCTTGTGATGAAGTCTTCATGTTTTCTGATACTCTGGATCAAAATTGCCCCTTAAGCCTTTGAGATTTCAAAATGCCTTTTTATGTATCCTCCTTCAATTTGCCTTTAAAATTTTTTTTTATAGTAAATTCTAGGATTTTGGTTATGCACGGTTTGATGCACGGCCAAGCATCAAACCGGGTATTAACCAAAATCCTAAAATTTACTATAAAAAGATGTTTTTAGAGGCAAACTGAAGGAGGATACATATAGAGGCATTTTGAAACTCTCAGAGGCGACTTAAGGGGAAAATTTGATCTAGAAAATCAGAAAACACAATGACTCATCGTAAGATCCATCAAAAGACAAGATCCGTGCATTAAACCATGCATAACCAAAATCTTTTGAAAATTAAGAATCCGCACAACCTGAGAGATGTGCACAAGATGATGTATGATTGTGCATCCCTTTTATGCTTTGAATCTTTTCTTTATGCCATGTTTTTTTTTAATTCTTCTTCTTTAAGTTGATGAAGGCAATTGTACTCTATAAACACACTTAGAGCAAATTAAGTTCCAAATATATGATAAAAGTATAATTTATTAAACAAAAATACATCAAATATGAGGGATAAATATGATCAATTATGCATCCATCACCTTCCAATAATGATAGAGACTTGAGTATCCTCCTCCATCTCTAAAACAATAAAATCCATAGGATTAAAAAACTTACCAACCTTAATAGGTGCATCCTCTAATATCCCTTCTAGATATTTGATGGAATGATCCACTAATTGTAAGGAAATACAAGTGGATTTCAAATAACTCATCTTGAACTTTTTACAAATGGATAAAGGTATAAGACGTATACTTGCTTCCAAATCGCACAAAGCACAGTTAAAGCTTATATTACTGATAACATAAGGAATAGAAAAATCGTCAAAATTATAAAGTTTGTGAGGCAATTTGTTTTGAGTTATAACACTATACTCCTAAATCAAAATTACAATTTTATAATCCTAAAGCTTTCTTTTATTAGACTATATCTCCTTCAAAAATTTAACATAGGAGGACTTTGTTTTCCAGATCATCTATGAATGGGATATTATTGTATAGTGTTTAACAAACTTCAAAATTTTCCTAAATTGTTTATCAAGTTTAGCCTTAGCCAATCTTTAGGGGAAGGACATGGGAGATTTATATAGTATGGGAGGAACATATTTGGGTTCCTAAGCTTCTTCTGTTTTCTCCTATTTGGTCTCACTTTCCTCACTAGTTGACTAAACCTCTCTCACCTTAGGATCCTCTAATAGTTTACCATTCCTCAATATCACAACCTTATAATGCTCTCTAAGGTTTTAAGGTTTGCCAAGAACTTAACAAGGTGGTCTATAAAAAGAGCTAGTTTATTAGGTAATTTGGGCTTCTAACATCTTATTATAGATTACTAAAGATCAACCGTAGAAGTGAGATGTCTAATTGCCTTAGTGAACCCCTTATTTTACTTTGCTTAGTTTTCCAAAATACTCTTAAGTATAGACTTTAAGTTGGACTTTTGCAATAGGGTTAAGTTAAAGGGCCTTAGTTAAAAAACTAGTGGTTTTGTGACATTGATTTCAGGAACATGGATCATTTTTTTCCTATAGAGAAATTGAGATCATTTCTCCAACTAAGATTGTAGGTGTTGGAAAAAAGGATCATCCTTTTAATTAGATTTTTGACTTAATTAATATGTTCAATAAATGAATCTTGGAAAAAGGAATTCCCTAATTGACAATCAATAGCTAAATATCTTAGAGATCTATAAGTGTCATATGAAACATTAGATTTTCCCATAGAATTTGTAGTCGTATGATCAAATTTCTAAGATAAAGCATCAATCTTAATAGCAAAAAGAGTTACAGCATCAATATTATACTTATTTGGAGTCTTCTTTGGAACAACTTTTTCATTTGACCATTAACGATGATTTTGAGCCATATTGTAGATTAAATTGTATGTTTCATCCACTATCTTGTTCATGAGTGTATCAATAAAAGCAACATCTACTAAAACTTTGATCATCTCACTATAGAATGTCTAAAGATTAAGCCCCTTCTTAAGCCCATGATAGGGGCATGACCTCAATAGTTCTTTGTACCTCTTCTAAGTTTCATAAAGTGATTCAACTTCCCTTTAATTAAAGTTTGTAATGTGATTTTTATTATGGGAGGTTTTATTTGGAGGAAAGTAAATAGCAAGAAAAGTTTGGAACAACTGACCCCAAGTGGTGATGAATCCCACTGGCAAAGTCTATAACTATGCTCTTGCTTTCTCCCTAACTGAAAAAGTGAATAACCATAGTTTTTTGGCATTTGGTGAGACACCATTAAGCTATAAAATATTATAAAACTCTAAGAACATTGAGAGATGCAAATTTGGATCTTTGATAGAAAGACATCTAAATTGATTTTGTTGAACTATAGAGAGGCAAGAAGGTTTAAACTTAAATTTTTTAGATTTGCTACAGGGTCTTACATAAATTGAAGCTATTAGGATTCACAATTGTTTTGAGTTAGGGTGAAACCTATTAAGGAAATTCATAAATTGAATTAATATAATTTTAAAGAATTTTGACATAAGAGAACTTTCAATCGAAAATACTTAAGAATAAGGGTTGTATATATCTTGATCGTGAGCATACAATTATAACTTTAGAATTTTTATTAGTCCAAGCAACTAGGATCAACCATTGAATTAAGATAACTTTAAGCATAGTAAAGTTCTAGGGGAATTCTACATTTAAGTCTTATCTATCTGCCAATTATTTGTTTTTGTCTATTGTCTTAACTGATTTACTCTTATCAGTTATCTTATTTTTATTATTTTCATTAATTTTATCACTCACTTATTTAGATTAGATAACAGAAAGATGGTTATTACTAGTAGTTACAATCCTTATAGGATCGACACTCGACTCACCTAGATTATACCATAGGAAATTATTTGTATACTTGCCTGTATGATTTCTTTAATATTATTCTATATATTTCCTTTTATTCATTCAGATAATTCACATCACATCAAAATTTTAGCTTTTTTTTAAGATGGAGATATTAGAAAAGTCTTATTTTTATTAATCTAGTCATTTTCATTTTTTTGTTTTTACTAACATTGACAATTTTTATTTCTTTTCTTTTTGTATTTATTTTTTTGTTTTTGAACTCTCTTTATTGATCTTAAGTTTCTGGTTTATTTTTAAGACATCGGTGTTTATTTCCCTAACTATAAAACAAAATGGAAAGATGAAGAAGACAATATTCTATGCAATATTTATCTCCTATATCACTGATACTGAGATTAGATGCTTGAAGTGAGAGGCATGGTAATAGATACTTGGAAGTTCAACTGGTATGGTGATGTGCTATGATATTTATGGTGGAAGCCACCACATTCATGAATGTTAAGCATATTACAACATGTGAAAATTCTATGAATAGTTAAATTTCATTGGGAAATGGCCTAAAAAAATCCTCTTTGGTGATATTTAAAATCTGAAGTAGAGAGACTATCCTAACTTTGAACAAAATAATCAAGACCCACCCATAATTTATATAACAACAACATTAAGAGGAGAGGCTAAGTCTCGAGGAGCTCATAATGAAAGCTATTACTAAAATTGAGGCTCACTTTTAGAGAACTAAAAAATGTCTTCAAAATTAATACGCTTCCATCCACAACTTAGGGATTTAGATTGGGAAACTCATTAAACTTATCTTTGAAAAATGACAAGGTTCTTTGCCTACTCACACTAAGACAAAGTTAAGAGTATAAGTAGAAGCAATAATTTTAAGAAGAGAAGCAGAGATAGAGATTTAAGAATAAAAGAAAGAAAAAGGAGACAAAAATATTGTTCAGAAGTGAAAGATAAAGATAAAGAGGAGGAGCTAAAGAAATAGGTTATTAAGGAATTATTATCAATTATCTTAAGTATGAAGGGCTTCTACATCCCATATGACAAACTGCCATAGTCAGTCAAATATTTTGGTGGTTTTGTTATTCCTTACTATATTGGTAGTTTGATAATAAAAAGAAAATTAGTGTATCTTCTTGATATCATTAATTTGATGCCATTTGACCCCTACTCTATTATATTATGTCGCATATCTTAAGGCTAATTTGTCCTTGTCTGGAAAGACGAGTGGAAAGCTACCTTTGATTATAGATTTAGGTTAAGTAAAAGGCTTCCTAAGAAGTCTAAATAGAATACTCATAAAGAAGCATTGGTTAAGAGGTAACCCTTCGATTTAGTTTTTTATTTTGATTTAGTAGATTTAGGAATCCTTTGAATTAGTTTTAAAATATTTTATTTGGTGTTTAATTTGTATTGTATGTGTTTTTAGTTTTTAGTTTTTATTCTTTAGTAGTTTTATATTTATAGTTTTAATTATGTAACTTGAGATGAGATTTAATGAGTTTTACAGAATATAAAGGCAACATTACTCTAAATTTCTATATAGAGATCATATTTCATCAACAGTGAATCTATACGAATGAAATTGGACAAAATCGATAATCTTTCATTATCAAAGGAGTATCAGTGACCCTTACCTCTTTCCATTATTTGCCATTATTTTTATTGTTCTTATATGTTTTGTATGTTAAGGATAATGTATAACTTAAGTGTGAGCAAGGGATTTAATAGTTATACTTATCAATTTTATTATAATTAGCTTAATAATAAATAATTTTAAAAAATTTAAGGATGCTTATCAAGATGATTTATTATGATTTTTCTTCTACTTATGATTTAATTTGTTTCAGTAAAGGGTTAAACCTTTGATGATTAAGTTGAATTCAATCTACTTCATTAATTTTGAAACTTAATATTTGATTTGGACACATTGAGTTAAATATGAATTCTTTTTAAAAAATTTTATTATCCTTTATAATAATAAAAATAACAAATGTAAAAGGTATGGATAAGTGAGCATAGAAGAAATTCACTCTATTAGCTTTTAAAAAGGGTGAAGTTAAACAATCATGCTAGTAGCTATTTGAAACAGTGATCCAGTTAAGTAATTGGGAGTATTCATGAAAAGATATTTGCTTTTATGTCAAAAGGTTAGGTTACCTTTCAAATAAGTTCTAAATGCTCATGTGTTTTTTAAAATTGGAATTTTGTTTTCTTTTAATAAGGGGTATGAAAATATTTGAAAGTTGTAGAATTTCTCTCATGTATATTCATCTTATACATTAGGTTGAATTTTGTTAAATGAGTTAAAGTTTGAAAAAATATGAATTAAATTAGAATGATATATGAATTGATGTAAGTAGCTAAATGGTTAATAATTTGATGAACTTTATGCATGAATGAACTATGGAGAATCTTGATTGATGTTTGTTGTGTTTAGTTTCTATTGTTTTTAGATGCTTTCATATCTTGATTTTGGTTACAAATTCTTATGATTTGATCCAAATGAGAGATAAATTGAATGAAGATGGTATAAATATTACATGTATGTTGATTGGATTATTTTGTGAATTTTGCATGAAAAATTAAAGTTCACATAACTTTGCTTAAGAAATAATAATGATAATAAATTAGTCACCACTTACACGCTGGTGACACTTTAGCTGGTGACAAAGTGGTCATAACTTGCACAGTGGTGACTAAAGTGTCACCACCGTGCATAAGGTGGTGACACATTCAAAAGCTTACACGCTGGTGACATTTTAGTCACCACCGTGCATAAGGTGGTGACACATTCATAAGCTTGCACGATGGTAACTAAAGTGTCACCATCATGCAAGCTTATGCATGGGGGTGAACAGCCCTCACGGGGGTGACAAACATAGTCACCCCGAACAAATTGTTATTCTCCTTTAATCCGTCTGTTTTATTACATGGTAGCTGTAGGTTGAAAGGGCACGAAAACCTAAACCTAGAGAAGGCTACAAATAGAAAGGATAGGAGGATGGCGGTGACAATTCTTCATTGATCATTTACTCTTCATTCTTCACTCAACACACAGGAGACACTTCGGGAGAGAGAAAATAGAGAGAAAGTAGGGAAGAAGAGAAGAGAACAGAGAGAGTCGGTGAAGAAAAGAGAAGCATGGCAAAGAGTTGGAAGCAAAACCAAACCTTCGACCATCTGGTGAGAACAAGCTGAAACAGAAGGAGAGAGCTAATGTAGGAAGCTTGAGAGGGGTAAGAGATCACCTTAGCTCATTCACCCGATCTCTGTTTGCTTACTCTATTATTCATCTATTGTAGTGTTTCTTTTTTATTTACTAAACTTATTATTTTATTAACTTAATCGACTGTTACTTTGTTATCTTTTCATAGTTCATTTAGTATTCACTATTTTATTGCTTTAATACTTCTATTGATAGTAAAATGGGACTGAAGTATATGAAGATGATGAATTGTGTTCATGCGCTGATCTCTTTTTCTTGAGAATTAATGTAGCTATTTTAGTTGACTATGCATAATTGAGTCATAGATTTGTTGTATAATTTATTTCTATGGTTTCTAAGCTGAATAGATGCAATAGAATAGCCAAACTTTGCATCATTATTAGTATTAAATGAATGACAGAGAGGAGAAATTTAATACAGATCAAGAAACTATAGACACTTAGGTTAAGAACTAGAAATATATTAACTTAAGTGGTAATTAGAAGTCAGGCTTCCATACTTGATTCAGATGATAACTGGTTGAATAAGAAAGTTAGATTAGTTCATTACTCGAGTTGATTTAGAACTCAACTGTTAATTTTAATAAGATAACTATCCAATCATTTCCCTTAATCATGCATAGGACTTTAAATTAGGGAAATTAATTCTCAAGAGTCTTCTACTTTGATTAATCTATCTGTTTTGCTCCCAATTGATTTTGTTTACTTTCGAATCTAATTTTATGATTTTCTTTAAAAGCCTTCACTCAACAGTAGGGATAAAATGTTTATGATTGTATTGTTTTTATTTTTAATTCAAACATAATTTGAGTTAACCAATTTCACCTCTGTAAGAGACGACCATGGGTAATCACTACAACTACCTCGTATACTTATGAGTAGGATAGCTGGGTAATTTTTAGAACTTTTTTGTCGCAACAATATTTGATTTGTTTAAATGCTTTCCTAAGGTTGCTTCTTAAGCTAAAAGTAATAAAATTGATTTGCTTGAGGTCAAACAAATGCTTAAGTGTGGGAGAACTTAATATGTGCTAATTTAACTATGTTTTTAATATGATTTTGAGAGAATTTACTTTATGCTTGGAATTTTTATATGACTTGGTACTTAATTTAGCTTATATTATGTTTACAAGCTTTATTTTAGCTCTCAAGTGAAGAAGAAATGAATTCGTGCAAGTTTGGATTTAGTTTGAGTGATTTTGGAATGATTTTAGTTGAAGGAATCAAAACATGACACCGATAGGGACCCATATTACTGAACATAGGGCAAGAGGGAGCCAAACATGGGGCTACAAATAACCATATTCTATAAAACAAGACTAATAGAGAAATGTATTCAGGAATACAGGACCAATAAGGATTTGCATTAACATATGTTCTATGTTGTTTCATTTTGTTTATTCCCGTTTTCAATCAAAAGTAACTTAGAAATAACACATGATTGTGTTATACCTTGGTAGTTATTTTAATGGAAAAGAAGCTAAAAGGGGTGTAAAGCAATATGGGGACCATCACAGTCTCATATTTGACTATTGTTTAACTAAATTTCTAGGTTTTTGTGATAAAAAGATGAAAAAAAGAGAAGAAAAAAGAAGAGAGAAATATGAGAGGACAAGAAATCAATCTTAAGAAAGAGGAGACTTAAGAACACATTAAGAGGAGACAATCTTAGAGAAACGTAAGATTCCATTCGATCAATCAAGAAATAACAAGATTAATCCATGATAAATATATCTTTTATCTTTTTTATCTTTATCGTTCTTTATTGGTTTTTTGTGTTTTGATTATGAACGAATTTAAGATTTAGATTTAGATGTTACGAATTATTGGAAACAACCTCTCTGTTAGTTAAAAGTAAGGGTGCATACTACTAGACCTTCCCAGGTCCTACTTCTTAGTGAGATTTCTATTAGGTTGTTGTTGTTGTTTTTGTTCTTGTTGTTATTGTATTTAGATGTTATAAATTATATAATTTATGTTTGAGTTAATTTCTTTAGTTAACGAAAAATTATAGTTTCTTGAGAGTTGTTTATATTTTTATATTAAGTTGAATTGAGGTATGAACGTAAAAGATTCGACATTCGGATTTATATATAGTATTAAAAAGAAAACATAGAAGATTTTATATAACATAGGTCACAGTACGAATAATATTGGTTGCATGAATCCTAGCTATTAGGATTTACAATCCTTTGACACCTATCAGGAGAATTCATAGATTAAATTAATACATTCTTTGGGAGTTTTGACATGAGAGAAATTTTGGTAAAAAGTACTTAAGAATAAGGGTTGTATATGTCTTCATCATAAATGTACAATTTTAACCTTATAATTCTTATCGGTCTAAATAAATAGGATTAATCATTGAATAAACATAAATTTAAGCATAGTAAAGTTTTAGGGGGATTTTATGTTCAAGTATGATCTATTTACGAATTATTTGTTGTTTATTATCTTTATTAATTTACTCTTATTTTTTATTTTAGTTTTGGCTATCTTTGTCAATTATATCACTCACTTATTTAGATTAGATAATAGAAAGACAGTCATTACTAATATACAATCCTCATGGGATCGACATTTGACTTATCTAAACTTTACTATAGAAAATGATAGGTACACTTGCCCGTATGTAGGGATGTCAATTTCGGCCCGGCCCGCCCGGCCAAGCCCATTTTTAGCCCGAGTTTGGCAGGCCATGGGCAGGCCGCCGGTCGACCATGGTCGGCCAGACAAAAAGGCGTCGTTTTGGACAAAACGACGCCGTTTTGTATTTTTAAATATTAAAAAAATATAGACGGGCCACGGGCCAACCGCGGGCCGGGCCGCAGGCTGGCAGATCCCAGCCCACGCTGGCCACGAGCCGGCCCGCGGCCCGCCATTTTTGAGGTCTGGCCGAGGGCGGCCCAGGCCCGGCCCGGGCCATTGACATCCCTACCCGTATGATTTCCTTAATATCGTTTTGTTTGTTCATTTTATTCATTCATGTAATTAACATCAAAAGGCATATAAGTAATATTTTAAATGAAAT
>JANZXP010000196.1:20375903-20386617 GCA_027576715.1 Erythroxylum flavicans | reverse complement strand
AGACAAAACGGCGTCGTTTTGTCCAAAACGACACCGTTATGTATTTTTAAATATTAAAAAAATATAGACGGGCCACGGGCCGACCGCGGGCCGGGCCCAGGCTGGTAGATCCCAGCCCACGCTGGCCACAAGCCGGCCCGCGGCCCGCCATTTTTGAGGTCTGGCCGAGGGCGGCCCAGGCCATTGACATCCCTACCCGTATGATTTCCTTAATATCGTTTTGTTTGTTCATTTTATTCATTCATGTAATTCACATCAAATGGCATATAAGTAATATTTTAAATGAAATTCTCATATTGAATTAGTTTAGTGAACTCGTTCTCTAACATGCAGCACACGTTTCTTTAAGTATATCTATACTTTAGTCTATAAGATCGATTACTTCCTTTATAAGAAAGAAACACAATGTGTGCTTTATTCCTTATTTATCTTTAATCTTATTAAAACAATAACTAAAAATGATATGTAAATGTAATATAAATATCATAATTACGATCTTATTATAATTTCATCTGTAATGTACATTAGTTCCACAGACTTTATCTTAAACATTAATTAATTAAACAAATATGTATAAGATAAAGAATGTATTTAAATAATTACGTCACAAAATCTTCAGCTAACTAATTGACTGTAAGACATAAACTAATAATATCTATTTCTGATTAATTATATGTCTTATATTAAAAAGTATTGTTATATGTAAAAACATAATTAATTAGTATTATAACTTTTTATTCTAATGTTGTACAAAAAGAGATTTCACTATAATTTAAGTTCTTAATGAAAGAGATTAGGATTATTTGTGTAATAAGATAAGATGATTTAATTCTAAAAGCCACAAATTTTAACATATGTATCGAAAATACCTTCTAAATGTAGGAAATAGTGTATGCACTAGTACTCAGCAAGCGTGAATTGAATTTCAACAGTTTAGGAACATGGACAAAATTTTGAATAATATGTTATTGTATTTGAAAATAGAAAAAAGGAAAATATATAAAGAAACAATCAAATGCCTGCCTACCTGCCTACCTGCCTACCTGCCATCCATGAGGGACTTGGGAAATCTTAATATTAATTTTTATTTACATAAATTGTACAAATCCTTGTTAATTATATAAAAATATAAAATTTTAATAAATGACTTTCATTAATTAAAGCCACCAAGATAAAGGCCTTGTTTGGTAAATGATTGATTAACTATTTTTTGGCAGATTGAGAGGTATTTGGTTGTTTGACTGTAATATCCTAGTTTGATAATTGTACTGTGTAATATGTTATACATGCATTTTATAGAGTATGCTCTATTTATGGTGTAGTAAAGTAATTTAAATATTTAAATGTATTATTGAGGTTATAACGTAGATCACGGATAGACCAGAGATGGTTCTGGACTCGACCGAAAATTTCTCAAAAAATTTTCGAAAACTCTAAAAAGCTACGGAATGTGTCCAAATGAGTTTTAAAAGCCCCGAAGTGTGCTTTGGAGATTTAGGTTGACACTTTTGAATGAAATTCGAACGATTTTGGTCACATTCAATAATTTTGGGATTCAATATGAAAATTCTTCCAGGCAATCAAAAAAGTTACTGATCAATTTCAAAATACAATGAAAAGATCCAGAATTAGGATTGGAGTCCCTAGGAACTTAAAACGGAGGTGTTTGAATAGAATTCGGGTAATCTGAAATTATTGGACTAAAATGCCAACTAATGGGTATTGAGGATTTTAAACCCATTTGAAATTTTTTTAGGCATCCAATCAATAAGAATTGACCATAATTAGAGTATTTCATGGTCAATTTGAAAATAAGATAGTTGTGGAAAGTTTTCGAGATTTAATTCAGTTAGTTAGTCAATTAATTGCATTAAAGGGTAATTTGATCTTTTTGTACTAATTAAAGGCAATTTGGTCTTTTTCACATGATATTAGTGGATTGATGAGTCATTAAAGATAACCAATGAGATAATAACATATGTGTGATGAGTCATTAGTGATGACAAATAGGAAGGTGACATGTGTAATTCATTAAATGAGTATAAAAAGCAAAACTTTAAGACATTTTGCTTCATTCTTTTAACAAAAATGTGAGAGTGATGAGAGAGTAACCGTGAAACCAAAAAGAAAGGGAAAACAAGAGAAGCCAAGGGTGAACATCAGTCACGGAGAGAGGAAGAAGAATGTAGCAATTTTTTTGGGAGAATTTGATGGTAATTTTGAGGAATCTTGAAGTATTCATCAAATGCCCAAAAGAATGGAGGAAAGAGTGGTAAGTTTCCTATACTAAATTTCTATTTTTTATGACTTTTCTTGAGTGAGATGGATGTGTTTAAGACCAATGTTGTCTTGGTATTACTTTGATGTTTCTTTACAATTGGTAAGCCATAGAAATAAACTTCTTTAGAAGAAACCTAAACCTAATTCTTGATGAATAATGTTGGAAATTGGGATTGAAAATGGTAACCTAATATTATCCCTATGTTGAAGCAGCTTGTTATATTTGATATATGTTTCATGATTTAGAAGTTTAAATGACATGATTTTTGATGATATGGAAACTAGAGACATGGGGGAACAAATTTCTAGCAAAACCTAATTTGAACTTTGGCTATATGAAAATTAAGGAACAAGTGGAGGTATGGATGTAGGACATAGGTCATAACCATGACTCATCATGCATGATTGTGATATGGTGAATTAAATAGGGTGAGATTGTGTTTTGAAGAAATTGGTAAGTTAGAATAGGTTAATATAGTATTTAAGTGACTTTTGAAGTTAGATATGGAAACAAAGAGCAAATAGGTTAGCTTATGGAAGTAAGCATAAATACGATTAGCGTACGTGTTATGCGATTAAATACTAATATCAAATTTGGTTAAACCAAATTATAGGTTTAATATCTTATTTCAGAATTTGGAAATAAATGCCTAAGTGAAATGCATTTTGTGTAGGTAAAGGAGAGGCGTCGAACGCGTGAGTGTACTGGGGAATAAGTTTGCGAAGTTGTGAGTACATTTTAATGGTTTTATATGAC
The DNA here is from genome assembly GCA_027576715.1 of Erythroxylum flavicans. NCBI lineage: Eukaryota > Viridiplantae > Streptophyta > Magnoliopsida > Malpighiales > Erythroxylaceae > Erythroxylum > Erythroxylum flavicans. The sequence goes on along the minus strand of JANZXP010000196.1, from coordinate 20,383,580 downwards.
TAAATTCCTTGTAAAAGAATTAATGACATATGAGTGTATTTTAAATTGATTTTATGCAAATGGTTTCTATTTATGGAGACTAGCAAGTTGTAAGTGTATTTTAATTGTTTTATATGACTAAATTCTTTGCAAAAGAATTAATGACATATGAGTATACTTTAGATTAAGTTTATGTAAATTGTTTTCATTTGATCATGAAATGAATATTTATGATGAGTTTTATGCAAATGATATTTTACAAGTGAATATTGCTAGCATAAGTGTATAGTTTGGCAATATATGAGTTTTAATTTGAAAGTTAAATTTTATATGATTAGGAGTTCATTGAAATAATTCAATTATGAATCCTCCTATACTTGATTTGAAAAATAAGATGACTCGTAAATGTAAAAGTTACTTTTGCCTATAGTACACTGCTAGGCTTTATACATATTATTATATCAGTATATTAATGGCGATTAACCTATTATGAGTAAGCGATGTAAAACTAGCTTTGTAAATAATGGTTAACCAGTCACGGGTAAGTGATGCAGAACTAGCTTCGTGACTTGTTACAAGTAAGCAATGCAGAACCAACTCTGTAACTACTGGTATATAGCAGTTAACCTGTTGCGGCTAAGCGATGTAGGACCAACTTCGCAACTAATGGTTAGTCAGTCACAGGTAAGTGATGCAGAACTAGCTTTGTGACTTTAGGCCTAGTTTACTGTATAGTAAAGAAACTGATGGTGGGCTATATTAAGCAAGAAATGTCATGTAACAATAATGCCGCCATTATTTATTTTTAAAAGTAATTTAAGAGGCACCGTAGGGTACCAATTCTAGTAGTTGGCTTATTTTTAATATAAAATTTTTTAGAAAACTTATTTCCACCACTGTTTATTGGTTAAGAAAAAGAAAAATGGAAAATGGAAACTTTTATGTAATGAGTTTAACTTCAAAAAAAGACTTTTGAAATAGTATTTCAGAAAAATTGAAATTGTGTGTTACAAAATGTTATTTGATTATCAATTGTTATGATGCACGAATGAATTGTTATGACAAGTATTTTTACCATGAGCTTTACTATTGTATGGGAATATTTTAGGTATGTTGTTATGAAAAGTTTAAATTTTTAGTAACTGATTAACACTCACTGAACCGTTTAGCTTACCCTTATTTTTATATTTTTAAACAAATCACCTCAGGTATGCGTACAAGTGCTGCAGTAATTAGGACTCTGCCATATGATTAGTTGTATCGTTGAGTGTTGTTGTGCTTGTTTCTTTTTGATATGTACATTTGTGTAAAGAATTGATGTTTATAAAGGCTTTTGAATGAAATGCATGAATATGTTTTAGTTTTTTTTAAAAGCTTATTGTAGTGATTGTTGAGAATTATTTGTTTAGGGTTGCTTATGAGTGACTTGAAGTCCAAAATTTGTAGTTGAGAAATTGATGTGAATATAAAACTATTTAAAAATTTTACAGGGCTTTTGAAAATTTTAGGAATGTCAAAATGCAATCGTTATGCTGTCGAAATTTTTAAGAAAATGATAGAAAAATTTCCCACTATTTCCATGCTTTTAATTATTAAAGTATAAAAGGTTTAAAATAGTTGATCGACTTGGCTTTGCGATCGATCGAGTCAGATATCAATTGGAGGGCTACTGTGGAATCGTCGAGAGGGCTTCACTCGAGTTCCAAAAGGGAAACTCTGGGATGGGTCTTTTCATTGACCATATCAAACTGCTGATAATCATATTTAGTAATAAGTTGATTAGAGTGATGAATTGAAGGCAATCCACTACTTTTGAAAACGCTCCTTGCTCTAATAGGTAAGAAATTAAAGGAAAAAATAATGATTGTATCCAAAAGTTATTACAAATTATGAGAGAGAAAGAGAGATAGAGATACAGATACAGATGAAGATAGAGAGAGATAGAGATACAAATAAAGAGAGATAAGAATTCAATTTACTTGAAGTAAAAAAATATTCAAAAATTAAACTAAGTTGAAAATTTTTCCTTAATAAAATTTTATTCTTCATATCAGTATCATTATTTTTTAAAAATTAGTCTATTTTTAATTAAATAAAATAAGTATACAATACAAAAACCACTACCAAATTATTTTACACTGACGAAAATTTTCTATAATGTTATATTTTAGGCTAGGAAGGAAAGCTTCAAGTTGCATTCATTGTATTTATTAATACTTGGATTAATTTTGTAATTAGGAAGAGCTAAATCATTAAATTAAAAATATATTTTATATTTAAATATTTTTAAACATAAAAATGTTTAATGTTTATACAAATAGTTATTATGTCAAAAAATTATTTTCATGTTAATTTTAATAAATAAAATTATTAAAAATCTTTTTGTAGTTTTAGTTATAAGATAAGACTAATTTTATTAAGGCATTACATTTTCATATAATTAAAAATAAGTTTTATACTTATTAACTACGACATTTTTCAGTTTAGTTTCTAACGTTAATTCAAATAGTTTATTTTGTTTTGAGCATAGGTAAATAGGTTTTAATTTATTTAATTTTGAATAATTGACTGAAACAAATTGAAACGTAAGCATAAAATTGGGATTGGATAAGTATTGAATCAAATTAGAATAATTTATGCAACTTTTGCGTTGCATGACTATATTAAAAGAAGCACAATTAGGGACTTGACTTACAACATCATCAATCAAGATCCTGAATTTATATCTTTAGATGTATTTGAAGATTTCGAAATTAACTCTACATAAGAAGGCATTGAAGAATTGAGAACTCAGAAGATAGAAACTATTCGTGATAATATTGTTTCTAGTTTAATGACAGTTAGACCTTGTTCTTAGATTATAATAAACTTTTGCTATAAATGATGGTGTTGATTTCTTTTGCTCTATCTAAATTCTTATGAGAATATATAAAGAAATACTAAGATATAATACTTATGTCCTTATGCTTTTTTTAAGTCATTCCCTTATAAGTTATTTTACACTAATACTAAATATTTAATTTTATCAAACATCCTTAAATAAATAACTGAAATTATCTACTGGTCAAATTAACTGTATTAATCTACTATCAACTAACAACTATAGAATCAGTTAATAGTTAATACAATATATTAATTGCCAATTAGGGCCAAAGATTGCTGTCATGTTAGTAAAAATGGTTGTACTCTAGTATTGTTCTCCTACAAGAAGTTCCATAAATTCCACATGTCTCTTAAGAAAGGCCAAAAGAAACATCGATGAGTCGTCTGCTTCTTCAAAAGGAGAAATCCTAAAACAAAAAAAACATCAGACCATTATTTTCTCTTTGGCAAATTAGAATATTTTACTCAGAAGTATGAAATTCCCATAATGAGTATTTCACTGCTGTGATAGAAATACCTTCAAGAATAACTATTTAAAGATTGGAAGGAAACGCAACTGCATCGTACTCGTCAAATAATTATTTAACATTAGCGTTTTGGATATTAGCTTGAGCCCTTTAAAACAAGAATGGTTAATGGATTTGATTTTAAGGTTTATGCCTTTGAAATGGGCCGGGTCGACCTTGAACACGTGTAAGCAAAGCCACGCCGTTGGAATTGGAATTTGCAGTCGCCGTTGCCAACCTTTCTCCCAAGTCTGAACCGTAAACCCTTTTAGAAACCCATTCTCTCAAGGAACAAACGTCACTGTAATCTGCTTCTGACTTGGAGAGAAGATGCCAAAAGGTTTTATTGGGGAATTTGATATTTTATGCATAATTTTGTTTAACAATAATCATTATTAATATGCTCTAGCTTGATTATGTGTGGGCAGAAATTCCAGGGTTTTATTATGATGCGGCGAAAAATAGGTACTTTCCTCTCAGGGGCCCAATACCTGGCTCTTCTTCTTCTTCTGCCACCAGACCTAGAAAACAACATGTAAAAAGGCCGAACCAGGTAAGTATTTCTCTATTACGGGCATCCTTTTTATGAAAGTTTAGAGCTTTTTGACTGTATGCCTAATTAAACAAACCCTAAAGCTGATTATTTATGTAAATTTGTTATCTTTTATGGTTTTTGAGTTTTTTTTCTCTTCTTTTTGAATTTATGTTTCGGGCTTCTTTTTGCGTCTTCTTGACACGTCTGCTTGACAGATATATCTGTTATTAATAATGGAGTAGATGTATTTGCATTTAAAAATGTGGAAGGTCTAGATTTTTTTTTTGACCCTTTTGGTTTCAGGCAGCCAGGAGAACATCTATAAAGCTGCTTAAGAGTAGGGAGCTGAACGGAAGTCAAATTGCTTTTGGTAAAAAAAGGTGTCAGTTCGTTGAGGAATATAGAAAGAAACATGCATCCCAACCCACGGTATGCTATTTATTACGTCAAAACCAAAAAATGTTCTTCTTTGAATTTTTTAAAAACTTTTAGACTTTTAATTCTTTAAAGGTGTGGAAGTATCAACAAACTGCATCCATGGGCGATATTGCTTTGGATCATATGCAAATGTTTGTACAAACGTCAGAGGGTCAAACTGAAAGTGATATTCTGGTCACTGGCAGTTCAAATGGCTGTATGAGGTATCATTCAATGGATTTAATCTGTTAGTGAAGCTGTGTACTTCTGCTTATGCAATTTTGGATTTTAACATAGAACCAATCATAGGCTATCACATTCGTTCTTGCATTCTACATTGCTGCAACATCTGTAGCATCTATAGTCTTTACGAGTTATGTTCTGTCAACTTTCCATTACCACGTGCTGCTTTTGAAGCTTGGTACTCTTGCAGTCTTTTTGAAGTTGGAAAAGTTGGAGAGCATTTTAATGATAGTATCAAATTCATTCCTGAATGTGTATGGTCTGGGGACCATATACCAGAGTATGGTGAAGCCCCTGGCCATCTGTGGAAACTTTTTTCTTTACAATTTGCTTCAAGGATATCCTGTATAAAATTTCCTGGGAAGCACTTTCCTCGACCTACTGGTGATGCTTCCAGATTTCGTGATGTTCTGTATCCTGTTATTGTTTTAGATATTTCATCGATTTAGATTTCTTACTAAATGTGCTATCATGTCATTAGCATACGTGGCCATATATTCTTGCAGTTGATTATGTTTGAACAATATGTGAATGAATTAATGATTGCTTCCTTATTGGCTTCTGTTATGAGATTTAGCCTGGATTCTTAAGCAAGTTTTTCTCATTTGGAAGTTACTTGGCACTTTGGTGGATGTACCATTGGTCCAATGCATTCAAAAGTTTACTTTCTTAGGTTTTTGGGTTATGCATCTTTCTACTGCCAAGCAATTTTGATCAGATCATGAAGTTTCTTGTATCCTTCACATGTTTACAGATTTCAATTTTATGATTGATTGTATGAAACAATTTCTTTCCTAATATATTCTGTTTTTCTTTTTACTCGATTTATTGCATCACTATTGCTTTGCATTTGTAAGCCTTTAACTGGAGAAATAGAATCACTACTCTTGGGTCTGGACCAGTTGGTGGATCTGTTCGTACTCTTAATCTGAAGGAACCATTTGATTTCTCTCAACCTCCTGCTACATGGCAAATGGTTAAAGATGTTGTTTCATTGGATTGCACAATTTGGACAGCAGATTGTAAGCCCAATCCTATTCAAGCGGTGATTGGCAAGTTTCTTCTTCTTGTTTTTTTGTTCGACTTTTCATGACTGTTGGATTGAAGTATATTGCTCCTGAAATTAGTTATGGATCTCTATTTTCCTTTTTGTGGAAAGCTTTTTGTGGGGTGACTCTTGACTCTCGGTGCCTTGTACCACATGGATTAACTATAGATGATGAGTATTATTCAATTCATGAATGTAATGAGAAATTGAGATAGTAATGGTGTAGTCATCTGTTTGTTTCAAATTGTCATAGGAACCAATCGTGGAGCAGCTGTCGTAGATTTGGAAAGACGAGCAATTTCATGGGTATGTAGAAGCAGCAGTGATATTTTGGCCCAACAGCTTGATCAGTCGGTAATATTTAATCCTTAGATGCATCAGCTTCATAAGCCTCCATGAAGCGGTTGAATTCAATCTCTGTTTTTTCTTTTCAGATACTAGCATTTTATTTAATATAGCAAGTTAGCAATGATGTATTTGACTGTATGCTATTCAGCCTTTAATGGATGAGCTGAAATTTGCTTGTCGCATTACAATTAGTTTTATTGTCCACTTTTTGTCTTGGTATCCTTATCTACGATGATGTAAATGTTGAATTCCTCTGATCTTTATACCTGTTGGGTTTCTTGTTCTTTTCAACATTTTCCAGTGTTTCTCTGCATTCGATCAACTTAGCACAAAGTGTCCCTGTTATCGTGTTCTCTCTTTCTCTCTTTCTGTTCAAGACCGTTTTGCATGTGGATCCTGAACCTATTTTTAATCATCATCAGCACTGCACTCTTGAAGTTGACAACTTTTTTGTTATTTTCATGAGCACATATTCCTGTTGTTGAAAAGACTCACAATTTTATTAGGTCCAACTATTTTCCAAAGGTGTCCCTATTAATTTTTAATTTTTACATTTTACTCCTTCAGGGGAATGTTGTTTTATGTGGACTAAGAAATGGAGCAATTGTGACAGTTGATGTTCGTCAGAAACAAGAAAGATGTGCAGCTACAGTTGTGACTCAAAAAGTTCCTTTTCCACCTGGGCACCATCATACTTCGAGTGAACAATTGTTAAAGGTACTGAATTTGCTGAAATGATAAGCTTATGTGGTTATCAAAATTGTCATCAGCATGTTGGGTTACTAGTGTTAATGGATGCATTACGTCTCTGGTGTTTGGGACAATGTAATTGGAAGTGTGGTGAAGATAAAGAGTATATTACATCATTCATTTCTTTATTTTAGTATCAATCAGACCTCTAGCTGCCTTTTTCATCTTGTATGATTGTAGGAATGGATTTGAGAATCTGTTATTGTGCTTTCTCAAGTTAGCTTGGATCTGAAAAAATTTTAACTTATGTACCTTTCTGGACTTCTCTTTTCATTTAGGTAGTGATAATTTATTCATATCTTGTGCAATGCAGCTTAAAGGAAATATATATCCTTCTTGCACCATGTATATGCCTTCATCTATATGCTGGTTGGTGCTGTTCTGAAATGTCTAGTTATTGTTACTTTTCATTTTCCCCTTTGTTTGTTTGGTTTTTCATTTCTAAAACTTCTAGTCTTGTTTGAATCTCTAGTTTGGTATCGCTTCAGTTGCATGATCAGTACTTTCTGGCAAGCTCCATGGATGGTTCGGTATGTATCTGTTCTCCTTATCGTCAACATTTTCTATCCGAAGATTCTTTATTTGGAGTTACCTATATAATATAAAATAGTTCTCTTCATATTAATCACCCTTTTGGAGGTCCAGATTGTTATTCTTCATATTACTTAACTTGTTGAACACGTATTCTTTACTTGAGGGGTTTATGATGTATTATTCGACTTTTTTCTCAAAACTGTTTTTAGTCATACCCATGCTTTTCCCTTTTCTTTTGAGCACGTTATATTGTCAATGTAATCTTTTACCGATGTAATTGTTTCATGGTTCATATGTCAATCCTGTCATTTCTTCATCCATTGCTTAGGCTTCTTCAGATTATGTGAAATGGAAGAGTATTATGTGGAGTGAAATTCATTCTTGATTTCTTCTTTGTTTGCAATTGCAGATTAATCTCTATGATCATCGCATGA
>JANZXP010000196.1:20361755-20373928 GCA_027576715.1 Erythroxylum flavicans | reverse complement strand
TATATGTCTTGGCCATGACAGATTATGTTTCAGGAGTGTGAAGTGGCAGTAGGAAGTGCATGATTTATAGGGTGCTTGTCCTTCATCGTTGGAGGGCATCGCAAAACATACGTAGTTTTGGTGGACAAGAAAGAAATGTCAACTATAGCTTAGAGTAGAGGCAGTCTTGTAACCCATTTATAGCTTAACGTAAGTCTAGGCGCAGGGTTAAATTTGGCAGTTTCAGTTGGAAAATGTACAGCATGGTTCTTTTTAATGCAATATAGGTTGTTTCTGGTCAATTCAGATGATGAAATGCGATTTTACTATGCTGATTTTGACCCTTTACAAAATTGATGCGGTTTTTACAAAGTTTTTCTTGAAGCTGTACTTCCATCAATTTTAACGTTTGTAACGCCATGGTAAGCTGAGCTAATCATCTTTTACAAAATGCACTTTTTGGTACGCAGTGAACAAAGTCCGGTTCGAGTGCCAATCTAATCCCATATTTCAATTCATCCATAGAGTTAGAAAGGGCACAGCTCATGGCCTATCCTACATTACAAATATAAACTTTTCATGTATTTGGATTTTGAACTTTTCCCTACTTGGCTTTTCAAGTTTTTTACGGCTGACTAGTGACTTATATATTTGCGGACGTTTCGCTTCTAATGGTAGCGTGAGAATTTGAACTATTGGAAACTTAGAGTTGATAGGAACCTGATGTTGAATATGAGTTAGTGGTTAAACTGACTGATCAGTATGTGACGACTCCTTATACGCAGAAGTATACAAGCTACGTAAAAATTTGAGAGACCTTAGGGTTCTAAATTTACCTCTTCTAAAACTTTGAGGATAGAATCTTTAAGGGCTTAAGATTAATTCGACAATGCGGAGATAAAAACAAAATCAAACCTAATGATCTACAGATTTTTCAATCTTTTTCTGTGTCATTTGCTCAAAATCTGCCCCAGTTATTTATTCTCTCTTATCCACGTAGAAAACACAGAGGTCAAAAGGGAGTTTCACTTTTAGAAAAGAAACATGAATTTTTTTTATTAAAGGGGACAAGGACAATCAGTTGTTTTATTTTAATTTTCCCTTCTGTTTCAGGGTGACTTGATCATTAAGCCTGGTTATAGAAGCCATCTACAGTCTCCTATAGTGCAGGGAGGTGGGTATGGATGAGTGATTAAACTAGCAGTGAAGACAGCATGATGGTTTGATCGCCAAAAGTAGGCCATTTCACCTGCTCTTCTAGACTTTGCGCAAGTTTGGAGATAGATGAAAAGACAAATATTAGCAACTGTCTCGAGTTAAATTAAGGAAAGTTTTAACAATGATTCAATATAATCCATTGCAAATTCTTGTCACTTTTGCATGTTGCATTTCTTAGGGGTAAACTGAGATGAACTTTTTAATGGAATTCTTGATGATACTTACCATCCAATTGTGTGATTGGCCCAAGAGTTATAATGAAGCCATAGCAATAATGCAAATTCCATATCTAAAATTATAGCTCTTCAGGTTTACAAATCAAGAACTTGAGTACACAAACTTGGTAATTTCTTTCAATATTTGCATGTTGCGTGGACACGTCTGTTGCTCATATATATCCAGTCCATCGAGTTTATTAGCTACAATTTGAGCTGGGGTTGCAAGTTTTATTTGTTTGTGGAGGTGCTAGTCTCTTAGAAGGCCTTTGATTAAGTACTTCTTTTCACTAAGCATAATAAGAAGTCAAGAATTTAACCCTATGAGTTGAGTTAAATCGAAATCCCACGCTAAATTAACCAAGAATTTAAATTGTGAATGAAAATAATATCACAATTGTGGTTGCGGATATTACCCTACAATATGAACAAGCATACTCGCATTAACTACAAGTTTTGTGATATTACGTAACTGCACAGCAATTTAGATCTTAGGCTACTTTAAATGGTTCTTGAATACAAACAGGTGAAGCGAAAGGAAACAAAGCGCTGGAGAAGGGAAAACGTTCTACACTGATGGAATTTAGAGAAGAGAAAATGTAGTAAAGCAGAAGGGCAAGCAGCTGTATTTCGCAAAACATAGGGAAAGGGAACATTTACCGTTGCAGCAGCATCGGATGTCATGTCCAAAAAATGACAAAACTATGGTATTTGTGGGCCATTTTGTGGTTCTTTCAGCCCAAACCCATATTAAGCTTAGGTAAGTGATTGTGTTCCTTTTCCAACCACCTGAAACTGGCAGTAACCTACGCTTCTGTCATGATAACCGCCTATTTCTCCATTCTATTTTTTCAATAAAAAATTCATATCATTTCTTCAAACCTCACTTAAAACCAATTATCACTGAAATACTGCATACGATTGAGATTGTTTAGGAAAATTCATATAAATTTCCAATTTATATGAATGTATATTGAAATTATGCAAGTGGTGAGACAGAAGTCGTATCTTTCCCTCGTAATACTTTCGCTTGAGGAAAAAATGAATTCCGAAAGTCTTTTTTGTTAATTTTTTTTAATCTTTTAACTTCTTCCACAAATATGTCAACTGATAAGAAGAAGAAGAAGATTAGGGCCGCTATGAACTTCATACGCACTAGCATTAAAGAGTTCTTCCTTCTATGGCAATGGAGATCTACGAAGATAGAATCGTACTCTTTTTTTCACTTTGTGGAGGAACACGGGTGTCTTTATCCTTTGAAAGATTGCCCATTTCATGTCTCCTTATAACAACTACATCCATGTTCTCTTTTTGCAAACTCTCATTTACTGTGGTGTCTTGTCTATGCTCCCGGTTAACCATAGATGAGTGAATCCTAAAGGAAAGGAAGAGCGAAATGGTCAAACATGTTACACAAGTAGAGCTTGTATAACAACCATGCAAAAATGGATCATAAAAGAACCATCTAAGAACTTAAGAGGGGTTGAGATAAAAGAAAAGTTGAGTATGTTTGAGAGCGATCGCTTGAAAGGTTTTATTAAAAGGAATTTAAACGAGAGAATGGAAAGAGCCACGCCGTGAAAGCAAAGTAGAGTGCTATTGCAAATGTTGGTTTTGGAGGTGATGGAGATGTATGGAAACGAATGGTTTTATCAATGTCGTGTTTACTATGCCGGTGAAAATGTACAAAATACATGACACAAAATAAAAAGAAAAAACTTACACTTGTTTTTTGCTATATTTTCTTGTTTAATATAAGCGGTCTCTTTTTTTTTGGATTGGTTTAGCTTGAGTATTTCTCCTCTACTAAAGTTCACATGCATAATCATGAATTAAAAGACTTTTTTAAGTTGTAATGTGAGCAAAGGTTAAAGCGAGATATATTTGGGTAAACTAGCATAAAAGCTATCAAAGATGGTAAAACAAAAGTAATAATTAATGCAACATCAAGCGCAAAAACTAACATTCATTTAAAATTGAGTATCATCAGTTACGATGAATGCAAAAACTATGTTTCATAGCTCAAATTCAAGCTCTCATACACGAACCACATCAAGCATATATCACTCACAAAAGTTAATCATAAACAAGACTTTGTAACTATAAGGAGTGACCCTTAAACGTAACATCTACCTCATATGCATTATACTCAAATTACTTATTCAATAAACCTTGAAAGAAGCTACACTAACAATGGAATTCGTAACATGACATTCTAACAAATATAACCAACTACATACATGTACACCCCTACACTTAGACTTTTGTACATCCACAATCATCCACAATTAACAAATGCTCTACTATCGTTATGGCTTAGGGAGGACATTTGTTTAAGTTTAATACCATGTAATGTGATTGATACAAAAAGAAAGGCTGATAAAGCTCAAAGGAGCTTAACAAAGGAAAATAATATAGATAGGTGGGCTATTTGGTTAATATAGTTTATGAACAAAGAATGCCTATATCATTTCTATGTTAATGCATATGATAAAAATATGGTCTTGAATAGAAAATCAAAACAAAGTTAGGATGTACATATCATGAGGGTCACACGTAAGCAAAAAAACAATGAAACTAATATAAATCTGTCAATCTATAAAGGCTAAAAGTCTCACTGGCTTTTGTCTACCATTAGTCACTACTCTTCTAAAGATAATGCACATTAACCAATCACGAGAGTAAAAGTACATACTAAGTTGCTATGGATTCAATTCACACTATAATCATGACTATATAATCCTAGAAGAAATAAAAAAATTGAGAAAATATTTGTGTGTTTGTTTTATTCTCTCTCTCTTTTTGATTGAAAACTTAAAAACACAAAAAAACCAAGAAACTTAAAAACACACATGCATATAAAAAAACAAATGCAAAAATGTAAAAAAAAAAGAAATGAACTTCCCTTGAGTTGCCTCCCAAAAAGCGTCTTTGTTTAGTATTGTTGGCTCGACTCCTTGTTTTCCTTATCACGTGACAAAATTATGATCCTCAGGTGTCAAATGCACTTCCTCCACTTAACGTTCTTCAGGATAATGCCTAATTTGATGATCATTCACCTCCATCATCTTTCCTATCTTCAAATTCTTAATCTCTACTGAGTCCATGCACTCTGGAAAGATCTTGAATGTCTCTTCACCTTTTTCTTGTTTGTTTAATTTCTCTAACCAGTTAGGTAAAGGTGAAGAGTTAGTCTTAACAACAATTAGGAACTCAATATTTACCTTCGAGCTAAAAGATGTATCTCTTTCTACTTCAAGCTCTTTTTCCACTTCTTCCACACAAGCAATTCCTTGAGTAGTCATCTTAAGATTCTAAAGCTCCTCTTCACTCCGTAAGGTCTCTATACTAACATCTACTGGGTACATCTCTAGTTGATATGGCTGCTCCTCTTCGCTTTGTGATGCTAGGCGGTTAATAGCTTCTGCCAACTGACCCATCTGGCTTGTCAAGTTCTGGAGTCTAGATGTTGTATCTTGATGGAATTGTATCATATCCTCCTAGAACTGATATAATTGCAAAGCATTAGAAGCAAAAACATTAACTGGTTATTCTAAAAATGTACCTGAGTTTTGTTACCACTCTAAATCTTGGAAGCTAGATCAAAATTGTCTTTCCTCCTGCTGAAATTGTAAAGTGATAGCAGCGACAGTATTAATTAGTTCTTTTAGAGATGGATCTGAGTCGTAATGAGAAGCTTCTAGTCCATACAGGAATTGTTGTGTGTCCTACATACAATCAAAGAAGTAATTCTGCTGATTATCCCATCATTACTATGTTTGGAGAGTTTGTATGATCACTCCAAACATAGTTATAAGATTAGGAATATGAGTTATAGAAAAAATTACTTCCTTCCATGTAATTTTTTTAAAAAATTCTTAAAACACAAACACTAAAAAAAAGTGAAAAGATAAAAAATAACTGAAAAGAAACTAATTAGAAACAAATATATACAAAACACTAATTAAACTCAAGACAAAACTAAAGCACCATACTCCTTGATAACATGCCAAAATTGGTAGCGCGTCATAACACTACTTAAAATAAACTAGACCTACGACTATAACAGTGGTGAGTCTAGGTCGATCCTACAGAGAATGTGTGTAAAGCTTTTGAAATGAAAATAATCGATATTTAAGTTTTGGAGGGGGAGGGGTTGGATTGATTTAATAACAAAATAAAATAAAACTAAACTAATGAAAAAAATTAAAAAAAACATGCAAAAAATGATGAAAGTGATGAATTCGTTAAGGACTCAGTCATCGGTTCAATCTCGGCCTACACATGGTTGAACATATTTTGTTGAATTGTTATTCTTATACCTCTCCTAGAAACTATTAATCATAAGTTAACAATAAGCTCTCTTAACCCAGTTTTTCCTTAGGTCTTTGTTTAATTAAGAAAAGCTCGTTAATTAAACCTAATTACTGAATAACTTAGTATATGATCTTTAGATTTAATTAGATAGCTGCATTACAAATTAGGAAAATAGATTAATCAAGTCGACAACCACATAAGCTTAGGTCATTTAACATAGGTTAAGTTATCCTAATGATTACGACCATTAGTCGCTACAAATGAATCTCAAATATAATAATTACAGATTATATTGAAGATTCTAGCAGCGAGTTCTTAAATGAAAACAACCAAACAACGCATTCAATCATTCTTACACAACAATCAAACATTAAACATAGAATAACATAATCAATTCCTAAGATAAAGAATAACAAACAATGAGAGAAATGCTTAACCGGGTTCTTCGGCGTCGATGTCATCTCTGAACTAGCGTTGGGAAGCTAACTCTCCATGGGTCTCCAAGGGATTGGAGCTTTGCCCCTTCTTCTCTTCAAAATTGAACCCTCCACCCTTTTGAACATTTTCCCCAAATGAAACATAAAGTTTCTGTCATCAAATGTTTCATTTTATATGAAAATGTAGGGTTTCAGCTGAGCTGTCCATCTTCTCACTGGTGTGAGATATGTGTCACGAGAATGAGTGGTGTGTCACACTCGTGACACACTTTTGCATGGGTGTGAGACAAGTTGCTTGTTGGCTGTGAGACGTCTTGCAGTCTTCTTCTTAATGTCTTCAACATGTAATCATCATCTTCATGCATTTTCTTATTTGCTCTAATCTTTCTCATTCTTGCTCCATGAAGACAAAGGATTGTGAATCTTTCAACTCACTTTAGCTCTTTCACTTTCGAATTGTACCTAAAATCAAATATGAACTAAAGTGAATGTCTTAAGCATTTCGTATCATTAATCACTAAAAGTTATGGAATAAATTCATAAACAATTAAGCACATGTCAAGTATTCATGTATATTCAATCTCCTGAGGAACTTGGAATGAAATACATGATAGATTATGGGATGAATTGACAGAGTTAAATCCTTAACCACATTTTAGTTGTGGAGTAATAAAACAAAAATGAAGAAGTAAAGAATATGGATAGATTAATGTTATTCTTAATGGACTTGTATGAAGGATCTGATCAAATGAGAAATCCAATGGTATTACATAATTCTTTAACTAATATTAACAAAGATTTTTTTATGATATTGAAAGTTGAAGCTTAAAGAGAGGTTTAAACAAGTTTTGAAGGCTTAAGATAAGTGATCAAGATGAGTACACAGAATAAGTAATCGAATTGTCATAAAATCATAAAATCATTTATCAAAAAGGGATAAAAAAGTTGTTTTCAAGTCAATGAAAGACAAAAGTTACTGTGATTATTATGATCAAGATGAGTACACAAAAGATAACTATTTCAATTTGGTAAGGTTGGTAGTTAATGTTAACATTGTAAAGTTTACCATTTGAAGAGGAAATAGAAGGAGAAATTTCCAAGCTAGATTAACTCAATGTTGGAGTAGAAGAAATCATGAGATTGCTTAAGGGAAAGGGAGCATTTGTGCAACACTATTACTGCAAAAAAGTGGAGAGATAACTATTTCTTTAGTTGGTAAACTTGATAGTTTCTAGTTTGCAGGTTTTAGATGCAAGCTCTTGGATCATTGATACAAAAGTTATAGCAAGTCCTAACCTAATTGTTTTCCAAAACTTAATAAACCTTGATAGAGCTTTCTTGATTTACTTACATCATGGAATAACCAACATACTGATAAAGCTGGAAATTACATATAAACAACATTACATATCCAACAATACATGGGATGTTTTTCTATGGAAAAAATTGGGGATGCACATTGTAAAAGGTTGTGTCTAATAGAGGAGCTGCATAAATTACCTATAATAAAGGAACTGCAGAAATTACATATAGACAGTATTACATATCCAACAAGATATGAATAATATATAACAAGTTCAATGTTTTAGATAGCATTACAAAAATTACAAGATAGAGTAATGAGTAAAAGTAGGCTGTAGAACAAGAATGGTTATGAAAAAAAATTATATCATCTCCAAACCCATCTATATTATACACATAAGTATAGTCAGTTAACCATCATTCTCACACTGTCAACTACATTCAGTGCACAACCCAAAAAAGAATTGAGAAATTATATTAAACTAAAGAGGTAACGAAGAATGGTGTGAAACACTTACTATAACAAACACAGATGACAACGCGACAGTTTGTAGCTGGTTTGCTCGTCCAGGAACACTCTGTCATGTGAAGAGGAGCGAAAGAAAAGGTGTGCGACATGAAACCCCAATTTGAAGGGTAATTATTTGAATGGGTGATTTAAGGTTTTAACCCTTTTTTTAAGTTTCTTAAATTGGCTTCAATTTAATTAATATGTTTAATTAACTCTTACTTGTATAATTTATACAACTATAATCAGACGGGTTTCGGGTTTGTCTTATGTGACTTGCCACGTCAGCAATGTTAATAAAGATATTAACATTAGGCTAGTGTTGAAAAAAAAAGAAAGTTTGAGTATTTAGTTGTTACTTTTTAAAGTTTGGATTATAATTGTAAATTTGAGTAAATTTTAGGATTTTTTGTAATTAATTAATATTTTAATGCTTTGATGATTAAAATCATTATAAAGTTGAGAACATTAAACACATTTTAAAATTAAAATAAGCCAGATTAGCATTTAGCTGGAATGCTATATCAATTAGGTTAACGATTAATTATGAAAAATTAATAGAAACTTAATGGAAAGATCCCACATTGAGGCTGGATATTGTGAAAGGTAAAAGGGTTAAATTTGAGTTGGAGGAGTCGTTTAATTGTTTTTGCAATAATTGGGAGGGTACTATAACATTTAAGGAGTATGATTCAACAAATTGATCAATTTTTGGGCGATGGGATGGGAATCTGGGTACAAGAAAAACGGCTAATTTGCTTCATCATATAAAGGCCCAACAAGCCCATTTATCCGTGACTAAACTCTTACTGGACTTCTAAGTCCCTGGACAAGGGAAGGTCAGTATTTTAGCCCAGAAACCTTGAATTAAGTAAAATTAAATAATTGCATATTTAATATACAAGTATCAGGTATTAGAATTGTCATTGGATGTTAGAAGGATTTGCAAAGTGAGGGAGAGCTTTGTCGCCTGCAAAGAGTCCTATTCGGTTTGAATATGGATTAGTCGACACGTGATTTTCAAAAAAAAAAAATTCATCGTTTGGCTTTTGATAAGGCAAGTGGAACGGTAGGATCTAGTATTTACCTTTCCTATAAAGTATAAAGCGAACTACGAGGAAGAGTTCTTCCATTTACCTAGGCCAACACAAAATTTTAAAGTCTGCCACCCACGCATGTCTCTTTTCCTTTTAATCTCATCTCAGGTTAAATTTATCCCTTGAAACCGTCGGTTGCATAAGACCTAAGTACCTAACCGTAAACAAATCATAAATTGAGGTATCCAGAGCAAATCAAATAATGGAATTGACATCTTGATAATGGACCCATGTGAAAGTCGACCCCACACCACTATACTTGAAACGAAAAAGGTCCCACTCTTTGACTTTTCTGATGGGGAAACCCAACCCAAGGTAAGCTTCTCGAGTTTTGTAGCTGTCTGGTCGTATAATTGTCCTTAATTATACCTAATCTCCCCCTTTAAAGTATTACCTAAAAGACTAAGAATAAGATACCTTCTCCATTTGGTTTTGTGATTTGAAGTCGCAACCAAGGCATTAGGATTTAGAAGTATGTATTTTTTAGGGTTGTGGCGTTCCTTGCAAGCCATGCTATATCACTCGTTATCACAAGCAATGCTAAATGATTCATTAGGATTTAGAAGTATGCAGGTTTAGACTGGACGGTGTAGCGTCCGGGGAGGTATATCACTCGTTATCACAAATATAATCTATTTTTCAAAACTATAACTTTCATCCTACCAACACTTTTACCTCTTTCCGATTGTACAATTCCTGTAATTTCATTTCTCTTCTTTACAAGCTATAACGGAACTCTACTGCACTACTAGGTAGCAATTTAATTTAGATTAGACCTGTTAATCTGTATCAGCCACAAACTCCTATTATAGCTTTTCTTCTGACAAAGAGTGAACGATTCAAACTAGAAAATCAAAGCATGAATGGCCAGCAGGGATAGCAATTTCGACCTCATTCAACTTGCAAGGATCGACTCGTGCTTGATTATTTTAGATAAAATGACGTCGTTTTGTATTTTTAATTAAAAAAATATAAACAGGTTAGAATCGGTCCGAATCACTCGTGGTTTACTGGACTACGGGCTAATTACGAGCCGGATAATTTGTCGACAGGTCAGACCGCAGGTCAACTCATCCTAGCCTATAGTCCGTCGTGACTGAGATTAAACTAGGCCGAGTTGAGGATTGCCCGAATCCGATCCGGCCTATTAACACCCCTAATGTCTAGGAGACAACATAGAGATTACAATTTACATTACTTAATATAGCATCCTGGCTACTATCTCAGGATGAGACACTTGGCAACGACATTAACCAAAATAATTGCAATATTCCTTTTTTGTTTTTATGCAAGAAAAAGGGCAATTATTTAGCTTCCGCCACGCAATCAAAATACATTATCAATCTGCGTCCATACACGTACAGGTGTAGTAGGACCATACCTGAATGATTCATCTAATTAACAGTTCTTCGTGATCAAAAATCACAACAACTGGATATAACATCAGAGCCGAGCAGGACCCAATTCGAAGGCAGGGACTAGGAAGTGATACGTGTTGAGTCAGAGCTCACGGAAGTTGTTAATTAATAACTACACTAATGTTTTGTTAACTTGAACAAATAAATTAATGTGTTATTAATAGACAAATGGGCAATGGAGGCCCGAGGTTCAAAGATTGTCGTGTATCAGAGACGAAGAGAAGACAACCGATACCACCAGGACAGCCGAACAGGTGTCTTTTGGACAGGCACTTATACCCTCCAAATTCAGAGGAATCCTTCGCGTGTCGCTTCTTCTGCTCCTCTTCTGTTACTTTGACGACAAAATTTGCACAACCGTTTCTATTAATATGGTAATGTCAAAATTGATGTTGACAAGCTCACCAATTATGATTTGAGCTGTCCTTTATCGAAAAGAAAGGACCAAGCTTTGGCCGAATTAGAAACTTAGCCAGCAATTGATTCGTGCCGCATAAGGCTGCTGTACTTTCTGCTAACAGCGCATACAGGAAAAGGCTCCACGTAAGAATGAATCTGTTTTAAGAGAAGCAGAAATTGGTGGTCCTCATTTGTCGGCAATTAGGTTATTTTACACCAAGTCGGCAATCAACGTCAAAAACAAAAAAGGAATTAATCTATTTTTGTATTCTTCTTCATATTTCCTTTCGTACCAAAAAAAATCATTGTGACCTCGAAGAGGACATTTTAATCATCAACTTTACCAAACATATTTTAATGTGGGTAGAATTTTTCTTCAACTCTATGATTTGCGTTTAGGAATGGTAAAATCACAGGAGCGAGGTGAATGGAAAGAATTTGGTATGTCTAGGATAAAATAACGACAGTCATACTAATAGAGATTCTTCTCCCTCCTTAAAAAACGTTTTTTTAAAAAGAAAAGAGTATCCAAAGGAGAAAAAAAAAAGAAAAAGAAACCGATCACTTAACTCGTAACAAACTACTAAAATGATATAGATAACTAAAAAATAAATTACTTATAAGATTTAATATGAAAAATCTTTAGTATAGAAATAAAAAATACTAGACAAATTGATAGTAGATTTACTAAATTAAATAGTAAGATACAAGTGATAAAGATTTAAATTATCCCATTTAAGAAAACCTCAAAAGACAACCAAAATCGATCTCTCTAGTTCTCTCTTTTACTAACACTCTTAAAAACTCACTTAAAAAAATTGCAAGATTTAGTACAAATTGATATATATATATCAAACTTCAATAAAATTATAGTTTGCCTACACTCTTTAGAATGTAAAACTCTTCTTTCATCATATATATTTCTTAGAAAACTTTTGTCCCTTATCAAGTCTTTTAAACTTCAAAAGAATAAGATTTTATATTGCATATGGTTGCCCACACGGCCCTATGTGGTGACTGTTGGGAAATCGAGTTCGGATCTGATCCGACCGCAGCGGAATAATCACGAAACTTTTTCGTAACTTTTGATTTCCTGAAAAACAAGATCTATTTAATTCTATAAAATGAATAACATGAATCATATTAAAGCGAAATTTAATTCGTACCTTATTCCGAAGCTTGATCTTTATCTTGATGCATCCCTCGAATCGTTTCCGAAACCGATCCGTCTCAACCACCGTAGCCGCACAAGTGTCCGGCCTCTAACAGTATCCACAGAATAG
>JANZXP010000196.1:20342827-20361655 GCA_027576715.1 Erythroxylum flavicans | reverse complement strand
GTTTACACCTGTGAATCAAGAAAACAAGTTCTCGCTGTGACTCCTAGGCTCGTGGAATATTTCACCGATAAGCCTCATGGGAGCTGCATCACGGGTTTCTAGCCTATATACCATCCTAAGGGTTTATTATGGAACAAATTGTCTTGTCTATAAAATGTATTCCTTCCTTATGCTAATACTATGTTTGCATTAATCAAAATGAAGTTTAAGTATTAATCCTAGTAATTAATCACCTACAATTAATCGATCGAATTAATCATTTACAATTGATTTCAAACTAATTCCACATACAGTTAAGTACTTTGACTATTACAGAAAAACATAAAAAGTCATCAATGAATATAAGAATATTCTAAACATCAACACAAATTCAAGACCCCCTTTGTATTAACAGTAAATCCAACAGTTTAATAATCATATTATTAAAGCAATACATATGGTAAATATTAATTAGTTGCACGAATAAGCTGAATAGATGGACAATTTCAAACTACGATGAAGAAAGATCAATGATGCTCTTCAATACAATATAGGGCCTGCGAAAAAGATTATGAAACATTTAATCTAATACACTTGTGGTAATACAACATCATAAACTAATGTAAGAAAAAGGACATAACACTTAATAATTGTTGTACTAACTCAAAGCAGAGGCACAAAAGTATCATAATTGTATTATTAAAGCAATATATTTAGTAAACAATTGTATTATATTAAATATAACAATAATTAATATTACTAAAAATTAATAATAATAATAATAA
Source organism: Erythroxylum flavicans (assembly GCA_027576715.1). Taxonomy (NCBI): domain Eukaryota; kingdom Viridiplantae; phylum Streptophyta; class Magnoliopsida; order Malpighiales; family Erythroxylaceae; genus Erythroxylum; species Erythroxylum flavicans. The sequence continues at coordinate 20,360,891 of JANZXP010000196.1, read as the reverse complement.
TAATTTAATAAGAATAATAAATTTAATAATAACAATACTAATACCAATACTAATACTAATACTACTACTAATAATAATAAAAAATGATATAAATAATATTTTTAATAATAATCAGATTAATAATAAGTAGAAAATTAATAATAATAATAAATTAAATACGAATAACAAATTTAATAATAATAATAATAATAATAATAAATCATATAAGAATCATTATTAAAATAATTATAATAAAAATATTAATAATAAATTGAATAAGAATAATAAATTTAATAATAATAATAATAATAATAATAATAATAATAATAATAATAATAATAATAATAATAATTTCGTCCTTTTGTTGGTTATTCCTTTGTCATTCCAAGTTTATATTTTCAAACCAAATATTAACATAGAAATTCTTTAACAGTAAACCAAACAAAGTAATACTTATTCTATTATATTCCTCAGAATAACCATTCCATTCCTTGAACCAAACAGCTCATAAGATCTTTATTCACAATTAATTTGATTAATCTATAAATACAATCGAATATGAATTATAAATTCATGTCTTATCGTAAAACTTGATTCTTTTCTTACATTTCCTCTTGAACTAATTTCTAAAAGAGGTTTATTGCCTCCGTTAGAGCTGTAAAAGCATCTTTTTAATATTGAGAAGTAGTTGACAGAACTAAGTTTAACCTAAAAGTTCTCTCTCCACCATCGTCACTGCATGATTTGTAGAAACCTTCATCTTAGTGTTCATCTCTTTTGCTTTCCTTGCCTTACCTTTACTTTTCTTCAACTACTTCACTTTAGCTTTTACACTGCTCTCCTCTTCAGCTAATAATCTGTTGTCCTGCATCTTTTACTAATTTTGGTAATATGTTAAGTGAAGCAGACTCTTTCCCGCCCATCTCCATGACTTATCCTGCCCAAATTTCACCTGCACATCTAGTTCCTCACCCTTGACTAATCTTATTTCTACCAATGTGACCTTTGAACATTATCCTTCCTCACTGTCCCCAAAATGCATTTGGCTTCACGTTGTGGATGACTCCAAACTTGAAACTATAATGTCTTTTTCTCCTTCGAAAAAAATAGCTAAACATTACGTAGTTACCCCTCCTGTAGATATTAAAATGGTTGGAGCAAGAAGAGACACTAACCTCATTGGCTTCTTCGTGGATAGAATGGTGTCCTTTCCTACAATGAAGGTTTAGGCACACTCTATTTAGAAGCATTATGGACTAGTAGACATTCTTGTAAACAATAAGGATGTATTCTTCTTCAAGTTTTCCAGTTCAATACTTACTAACAAAGTCTTTAAGTCAAGGCCTTAATATGTCCATAACAAGCCCCTTTTACTTTAAACTCGGTGACCTGGCTTAAACATAAAGGAAAGTAAGCAATCCAACATCCTATTTGGATGTGCGTCCATGGCATTCCTTTGGAGTATTAGACATCACCAGGTCTGGGTCACGTTACAGTTTTGTGGATAAACCTGTACTATTAGATGAAGCCATAACTTAAACCAAAAGAATCCAATAAGTATCATTAATGAGGTAGGCCTTGATACTCATCCTCCTTCTAAGTTGAAAGATGACTTTAAACTACCTAACAGAAGGAAATCTAACAGGAAGAAGAAGCCCTTCTTTAGAATTCATAACTTTTATTGCATGGACTATAAGGGGAACCAATGTCTCTTCTAAATAATATGCTCTTAGGGACTTTATTTTACATAATAAGCCTTACAGTATAGGCATATTGGAGTCTAGGATGAAAATAGGAAGCTGTAGCTTGCTAAAGCTCTTCCCAAACCAATAGAGAATAATCACAAACTACTCATATCATCCCAATTGAAGAATTCTAGTCTTGTTCGATAAGGAGAAAATAAAATTTTTGAGATCCCTGGTGTGTGACCAAATGATTCAAATGGAAGTGAAATTGAAAGCCTAAAATCTTATAATTTCCATATCATTCATCTGTGCTTTCAATTACTCTTTCTAAAAAACTTTTCTATGGTCAAATATCAAAAAAATTTAACCAATATTAAAACACCATGGACATTGGTTGGTGATTTCAATTCAATTATGTATCCAAATAAAGTTAGTGGGAATAATCATTCCAACCTGTTATGATAAGTTGAGAAAATGCTTGAATGACAGTCAAATGATTGATATATCTTTTGGTAGCTGCTTCTATACATGGAGAGGTAAACAGAAGGAGCATTTGTACCTAAGGGAAAAACTTGATAAAGGTTTGGCTAATTTGGAATGGTTCCAAACATTTCCTCATTCTATAGCTATATTTTCATAATCCAAGTCTTTTAGATCACTCCCTAATCATCAATGTACATCACCTGTAAGTCCATCCATTAAATCTCCTTTCAAATTCAATGACTTCCTTATTGAGCTCTCTAGATTTTCTGATATTGTGGTTAAAAAGCTTATCTAAAATGTCTATGGTACCAAGCAGTTCATACTAACTATAAAGTTATCAAACATAAGGAATGTGTTTAAGGTACTATATAGACAAAACGTGGGAAGCATCTATCGTCTTCTCAATACTGTAAGAATTGCTCTAAGAAAAGAAAAAACTGTCTCAACAATAATCCACCCAACCATTTGTTACAAAACGTTAAAAAGAAAGCTCTACCCAAATTCACTCAATCTTTGAACTTTGATCACTCCTTAATGAAACAAAGATCAAGAAGTTTGTGGTTAAAGGAGGGGGATAGAAATTATTCCTTCTTCCATAAATCTGACATTTCCAAGAAAGTCTTTAATAGAATTGTCACAATTTTCAAAGATGATACCATTTTAAATAAGCAAAGCCAATTCCTTGAGGAAGTTAAAGAGTATTTCTCTAAATCTTTAGGCTCTCCTTCTTCTTCCATTTCCGCTATCTCCATTATTAAAGATGTCATTCAGGATCATCTATCTTTTTCAACAAGTGGAAATTATGTCCAAACCTATCATAGTCAAGCAATTTAAGAACTCATTAAAGTCTTTGAGGCCTTTTAAAACACTTAAACTAGCTGGCTTTAATGCCAATTTTTTCCTCAAAACTTAGTCGTTAGCAAAAAAATGTAGTAGTGGAAGCTATGCATAAATTCCTTATAAAGAAACAATTTTTGAAAGAGATTAACAGAACTGTCATATACCTTTTCCCAAAAGGAAATGAACACATATCCCTAAGTGATTTTTTTCCTATTGCATGTTATGAAACAACATACAAAGTCATTTGTACAATAATTGTAGATAGACTTAAATCAGTGCTATAAGCTCATATTAGTCACAAGGAGCTTATATATATGGGAGGCACATTAGGAACAACCTCCCCTTATTTTAAAAACTTTTTAAGCATTACACCAATAAAAGAAGTAGATGGAATTGTTCCCTTAAAATAAAATTTTAAAAAATCTATGATACAGTGGATTGGAACTTTATACTCAATACAGTTTAAGGTTATGGATTTTCCATTGTATATAGAGTATAAATAAAACAAAGATGTACAACAGTATCCTTTAATATTCTAATTAATGGTGAATTTACAATGTAATAAAAGGTGTTAAAGGATTAAAGCATGAGGATCCTATATTCCCTTACTTTTCTTAATTGTGATGGAGGTCTTCAAACAAGCTACTTAGAAGAGTTGTTGAGAGAAATAACTACTTCAACTATCATTCTAAATGTAAGAAGCTTAAAATTATGTGTTTGAATTTTATTGATGATCTCTTCATCTTTTCCAAAGTTGATGATAAAAGCATTTCCTCAATCATTGCTCTAAATATGTTCTCAAAGCTCTTAGGGTTAAAAGCCAACTATTCAAAGAGTGGATTGTACTTGTCTGCAAGTGCCACTGCGTCTATGGTTGTGTTCCATTATTGGCTTTAAACATGTTCATCTCCCTATTATATATATTGGTATAACTATATCATCAATAAAACCATCTTATACTGATTTTAAGCCTATAGTTAAAAAGATACATAATAGGTTGAATAATTGGAGCACTAAGTCTCTATCCCTAGTTAGCAGAGCTCATTTGAGTTCTCAGCCCCATTAGTATCTACTAGTTATGACATCTGGTTTTCCTTAATGCCATAATGAAAATTATAGAGAGATTACTTAGGAGATTCCTTTAGTTCAGCTTCAAGGAGAAGGAAATAAAACCAATAATCAAACGGTCAGCTATATGTTATCCACAATCATAAGGTGGTCTAGGAGTTAAATCACTCAAAACTGCCAATATGGTGATGCTTCAAAGATGATTTGGAGATTATAAAAAGATAATAATGCATTATGCGTCAAATGGATTCATGCTTACTATATGGCATAACCTTTAGAACTTTAAACTAGCCTTGAATGCGTCATTTACAATGAAGTTTCTGACTGGACTAAAAGACAAGATAAGAATGCAATGCTTCATGGTGAAGGTCTCAACTCTTCTTTTTGCCATGATAATTGGACACCATTTAACCCTATAGAAAACTTAAGCCTTATTTCACCTCTCAAGGCATATTGCCTACTAAATGCCACGTTATCACAAGTACTCATCAACTACAGCTCCATTAGTAATATCCTTCCAACCTCAAACATCACATAATTTCTTACAAGCTTTACTCTCAAACCTGAACTCTAAGACAAACTCATCTAGAAAATTCAAATTATGAAAACTTCACCAATATATCATATAAGGACATTTTTAATCCACCAATACCTAAAGTTTCTTGGTATAAACTGGTTTGGATTAAAAACTCTCTTCCTCAATCTACACACACCTTAGATAGGGTTATAAGATTTGTGAACATTCCCAACTAGTGCATCTTATGCATGTCATCACTTAAAACACTAATCACTAACTATTTTAGTGTAATTTATCTAACTTTTCTTGGAATGAGATCATAGAGAGATACGAAATAGTTAATCCACCAAGAACATGGCTTGAAATAATAGACTAGAGCCCCAAGATTAAACACAACAATGGAGGTGATGCATAAATCTATTGGGTTGCCCTCTCCTACCTTATCACTTCTATTTGGGATGAAAGGAACAAAATGGCCTTTTCCAATCAATGTCTAAAGAAAGGAGGAAGTAACAAGGAAGCTAATTAAGAAATTTAGGTGCCACATATACACATTGTAAGATAAGCATAAGTACAGTCAAAGTCACCTCACAAGTTAAAACATCACTTAATTTAATGTATAAGCATAAGTACAGTCAAAGTCACCTCACAAGCTAGAACATCACTTAATTTAATGTAATCCTTATACTTTTGCACAATTCTTCATAGATTCATTTGTATGCATTGGTTTGAGTTGTAAAATTCAACTTTTCTTTGTCCACCTATATCAACATACTTGTACTTATATTTCCTTTTATGATAATTTATACAAAATTTTCAAAAAGATTGGTTAAGAGAACATTATAAGTAGTATATAGTAGGTTAAATTAGAAATTTTAACTCATTTAAAGCTATGCATATTTATAATAGAGTTTACACCTTTTAGTAATGTACTTTAATTATAATTAAAATTAAATTAAACTTTAATTATAAATATAATTAATTCTAATGAAATACCAATATGCCAAATTAAGATATAATATCTCATATTGATCCTTATTAAATATTTCATATTTAACCTCTAAAGTTTCTCAAATTTTACAATCAAGTCTAAATTGATTAAATTACCTTTTCTCTCTTTAATCACTCTTTATTTATGACCAATTAGACTCTTAAATATGTTAACAATTGATATAAATTATATCCCTAAATTATATTTAGGATTAGATAAATTAAACTACTTTATTTTATATGTAATTATCTAATTAAATAATTTATATCCATAAATCAAGAATGACATCTAGCAATGTATCATAACCACCCAAATATTAGTAATGTCAAAGTGATTTTTGACTAACGTTTCTATACATGATTTTTTTGTATAATTCAGTCTTGTCATCATATAATGTTCCAACTAGATATAAAGTATGAAATTTTTTTCTACTCTATCTAAGTCCAACTATTCTTCAAATGTCTTCCACCTTGTTAAAGGACGTTCTGAATCAATACTATTCGATTATAACAGAACAATTTTCCTAATCATTTTCGGGTGACGAATCTTAGATTGATTACTTAACTACCTCCACCTTGTTCATATTATATCTAATAACTACTAATTAAGCTATCGTTGATAATGATAAATAAGTTATAAGTAGTATCAAAATATAAAAATCCATATATGAGATATTTAAAAGGTTTTAAGTCAAAAAATCACTTATATAATTATCACGATAAGAATTTTCCTATACATACATGTAATGCTTCAAATAGATTTGAATTAAAATAGGTGGTGTATCAGATATGAGTGGTGGATTTGAGATATATTGGGAATTTCTTCACTTGGAACAACAGGTAGCAAGGAATGTTATTCACTAGGAAAAAATGGATAAAGAAATGGTGAATCAGCTCTAGCTAACTAATTTTCCTAATTCCTTTGCCTACTTTGGTGCTTTAATGTTCTTAAATCATTCCAAAATTGAGGTACAAAAGCTATTCACATGACAATATTCAAGGGCATTCTTTAGATTCTTCAACTTTTTATCAAAAAGGAAGGCGTTTGATGAAAATATGAGGGTAAATTAGGATCCTTAGGTGAGAGGATACAAAGCTTTCCAGCTGATAAGGAAACTTAACAAATAACGAAGGACTGAAGGGCTTTCTTGAAATACCTAGCTTAAATTCTACATTGAATCTCCAACAAGCTAAGAAAACCTAAGAAAAGCCCAAGATGAATGTTAAAAATATACCAAATTCTTCAACAATATCATCCTTTCCAGAAGGAAAAAAAAATCACAATCTTGTATAAAGAAAATGGAATACCCTACACAAATAATGAGGAAATTAAGGTAACTGCTTTTGAGTACTTTAAAAAGCTGACATGTTCAAGTACCAGTGAGGATAGATGAAGCTAGGGGCTGAGAATGATTATTAAAGATAGACTAAGCTAGGAAATGAAGTGGTATCTAACTAGACTTATCTTAAACCAGGAGATTAAAGAAACCTTACTTAGTTTGATTCTTTCCAAATTTCCTAGTCTCGATGGCTATAATGCTCATTTCTTTCAATTAACCTAGAAAATTACTGGAGCATTATTAGAAGGAAATGTCCAAGAACTTTTTCAAACTCAAGGATTGCTGAAGGAATTAAAAAATATTCATATATGCCTAGTTCCCAAGATTATGAACCTAAGCTCCATGCATGATTATCATCCTATTTCATACTGCAACACATCTTACAAAAGCATATCCATGATTATAGCTAGCAAACTAAAGTTATTACTCAAGGATCTAATTAATCAATCTCAAGGTTCCTTTATAAATGGAATGTCATTCATTGATAGCATTCTCCTAGTGCAGGATTTTATGAAAGATTATGACTAAAAAAGGATAATTAAGAGTTGTGTTTTGAAGGTGAATTTCTTTAAAACTTTTGATACAGTCAATTAGGATTTCATCATCAACTATTTGTAGGCTTTTGAGTTTCCTACCTTGTTTTTTAGTTAGGTTGAAGAGTGTATTTCCTCATCCTTCTTCAACATCCTAATCAATGAGAATCCCTCTGAGGTTTCAAATCTTGGGAACTAATTCTTATTCCTTTAGATTACTTATGAGAATATTAAAGGCGTTCTCTGATATGTCTAGACTAAGAGTGAATTCCTATAAGATCAACTTATATGTCTCTTATGATATTTAAACTATTAAGGAATTGAGTAAAATCTTAACCACCATTTAAATATCTTGGAGTGTTGATTACTACTAAAAAGTCTAAATATGTGGGTTACATCCCTTTGTTGGAAACTTTCAAGATCAGAATTAATGTTTAGCTTAATAGATTCTTGTCTATTGATGGAAGACTTTAAATAATCTCCTCAATCCTCTGGAATGTCCATATTCATTAGAGTGCTAATCTTTTTATACCAAGGAGGACAATTAATAAGATTGAAAGATGCATAAAAAAACTTCTTACGATTAGGAAAAGTTGAAGATTCTAAAATGAGCAAAGGTGAAATGGGATGAATTATGTTTACATAGGAAGGGGAACTTGGTTTAATCCCTATACAAGTAATGTAAAATGTCTTTTTTCCTAAGAGGGTATGGAGGCTACTCAATGATAAAGACACCTTGTGGTTAAAATGGATTAATGAATATTACATAAATGGAACCAACTTTTGGAAAATAAGCATAAACAGGGAGCATTTATGGAGCCTCATTCAAAGGCTAAGGATGAGGGAGCATATTTATCCCTTAATTAAAAACCATGTTGGGAATGGCAGCGACACATGTTTTTGGTTTGATAACTAGATTGATTTTAGTATTTTATACAAAAAGAGTTAGTTAAATCATCTTACTATCAGATTCCATCTAAAAGCTAAGGTTTGTTTTAACGTTCAAGGAGACAACTAGTTATGTAATTTATAGGCTTTATCAGTATCACTAGTCATTTGCCTCAATATAATCCAGTTTAATTGGAAGAGTATATGATTGTATAGTTGGGAGATAGCTCACATAAGTTTGCAAATGCTTCATATGTTTAGATCTTCAAGTCTCACTTAGCTAAGGCACCGTGTTTTGATCTGATATAGGATAAAACTCTCATCCCAAAGCTTCATTCATCACCTGCTTAATGGTTAAGTAGAGGCTCAAGAGTAAAGACATAGGTTCTGACAACATATACCCTTTATTGTTGTTATGTAAATCTTATCTTAAAACCATTATTCACCCATTTTTCCAGTGCAACTACTCATAAACTAGTTGGTCTAGAGTATAACATATGATACAAGTTTATTGTGGGGCAAAGGACTAATAGAGCATATTAGAATGGGCTAAGAAAATAGTATGTTTCTTAAAATAGGATGACATCATATTTAAGACGACATTCATTTGTTACTTATGAACTATATGGAGGGAAAGAAATGCTAGAATTTATAAAGATATTGAAGTGGAGAAGTATGTCTTAGCTGATAAAACAATCAATTAGATAAAGGAAATAGTCATGGAATATGGAGATCACATAAAAGCTAGCTTTGGGATGAGGAACATATAGAACTGATAGATTAGAGGCATATGTCTTAGCTTAATGCCTTAAAGTAATTCACTTAGTTACTAAGGTAATAGTTGTAAAGCTTGATCTAATGTAATGTTGTAGAAGCTTAGCTTTAGTAAATAAATTTTATTTATCTTCTGAAAAAATGCTTCAAATAGAATTCTCATATTGAGTCAGTTTAGTGAACTTGATCTCTAATAAGCTCCTAGAATTTTTTTCAAATATATCTACACCTTAGTCTTTGTTTAGGTATCTACATACTTTAGTCTATGAGATTGATTACTTCTTTCAAAAGGAAGAAACATAATATGTATAAGTCTTTTTACTGTATTAATATCCAGTCTCAAGAGAATAATGATTAAAAACAATTAAGGGATAATACATAAATGCAATATAAATGTTATAATTATAATCTTATTATAATTTTATTTGCAACATATATTTATCCCATAGACTATGTCTCATACATTTATTAACTAAAAAATGCATAAGGTAAAAAATGCCTTTAAATAATTATATCATATAACCTATAATCAACTGATTGGCTATAAGGTATAAAACAATAATCTTCCACTTATACTAAGTCAATCGTTTAAGTATCTTATAAAATATCTCTATATGATGATCATGCTACTACTGGAACAATGGTTTAGTGACAGATTTTATCAGATTCTCCTTAGTGAGAACTTGTTTAAATCTTAAAAAATTTTGTCTTAATTATCATCATAATTAAACTAAACTATTTAAATAGATATTTAAATCTTTAATAAGACCTTCAGCTCTTTTAACATAACTAAAGGTTTGTTTGGTTAAGGTTTATTAATAGAATGGAGTGGGATGGAAGAGGAGGGTTTTATATTACATCTCATTCCATCCTAAACAGCAAAAATGAAAACCCTCCGATTTGGGAGATTTAGGATGGAATGTAAAATGATACACTATATAACATTATAAACCCTTCATCTAAACAACATTTCACTATATTACATTATGAACCCTTCCATCCCTCCTAAACAAAAATTTTCTAATATTGCATCCATTTACGTTCTATTCTATTATAAATAATTTCATTCCATTCTATTCCATTAAAAACTTTATGTCTAACCAAACATAGCCTAATGGATCTAATGTTTTACCATACATTACTATTTAAATAATACAAAGAACTATACCAAGTATTTTAAAGAAATTCTAATGATCATTTTTATTAAATAAAAATGTATTATGACTTGATTAGTAATTGATGCTACCTTTCTAGCTCAAAATAATATTATTCTAAGTAAAATATACCTTAACTATGACTTTAAACTAAAGTTTATACCTATATGACCTTGAAATCAAATATCAACACATACATAGAATAATAGATATCTTTACTATTTCATAAGTATCATATTTCTCAAATAATAAATAATTGCAATAAATTGTCTATATACTTAGACTAGAACAGGCAAACAACTTTTATATCTATCTTTATAAATATAATTTACAAGATTAAGTTGTTACCTTTTCATATCCAATAAGAGTTTTTTTTAGACTATTATGTTTTCAGAAATTGAAAATATGAAAAATAATATGTCATTACATACTCCCACTGAAAAGGATAATTATATTCTCATTAACCTTCTTGTAGACATGATAAATCTCATAATCATCTTTAAAATAAACTCTTTAAATATATCATAAAAGTGAATGTTTCAATATTGAAAAACCTTTCAACTACACATCAAATGTATCAATAAAAGCACTACTTCCAATTGGATATACGATCATGAGATTTAAATTTTTTCGAACTTTATCTTAGTCTCACAACTTATCTTAAAATTTTTTCTCCTATATGTATTTATTGAAACGAACATTTTGTTTATAGGATTTGTTAGATTATATCCTACCTTTTGGATATATCATAACTTTCTATTTTTCAAAATAGTTCTAAACTTATTAAATAATATGTGCTTCAACTAAGCACTATATCCAAAATCATTAATTTTGACTCTTTTAAAGTCTTACCATTCCATATCTAATATGAAATCTTACTAATTAGTTTAATTTGGAACTTTCAAAGGTAAGTTTTGTGTTTTTTAAAAAATGAAAATTGAATTAAGCCATAAAAGGTTGACATTCAAATTGTCTTATAATAGATTCTCAATAAAAGAAAGTTCAACCAAATAAAGTAATCAGGCTACTAAGGATAGTGACATTTGTAAAAACATACATTCGAAAACAACTACATCACTAGCTGCTAATGTAATTTGAATCTAATGCAAATTTGTTATGAAAAGCAACTATATGAATCCTAATGACATTAATAAGTTCAGTATGAAAAGTTCAAGCTTCTTTCAGTATTGTGGAAGATACTCCTATTCTTTCATTCCATATATGTAGGAACAAATAGGATAATGCTATATAGTAACACCATTTGTACTTCTTCCTAACATGTTGCAAGTTTAAGTTCCATGTTATGATCTGTTGCCACTCCACTAGTGGGTTACTAATTGAACATTTGTAAAGAATTGTTTTACAAGCGCCACTTATGAATTTACATTGGAAAAATAGGTGTAAGGAGATCTCCAAATGGCTTTTACATAGACTGCACTAGTATGTCAAGTAGTTAAACCTAGTTATTCTATCAATAGTGGGTAGTTTTTCTTTTATAACTCTCCATAAGATTGTTGCAGCTCTAAGAAGATTATATTTGCACAATACTATTTTATACCAAGAAACATTCCTAAAATTTAGCTAAAAAAACTTCTTGCATTATGTATGATGTCAAAATTCCCATTCGCACTAGGACACCATCAATTATTGTCCTGTATATTGACATTTAACTCCATATTGTTGAACTGTTGATAGATGCATATTTGATTATATTTATACCCCATATTTAATGTATTTTGCTTGATATTTTATAATTTTATTGTATATTTGGTACTTAATTTGCTTCAAGTGCATTTATAGGTTATAATTATCTTCACGAACTTAAAAGAGAAGAATTCAGATGAAAAAGTGGCATAAAACAAAGATTTTAAGGAAGAAAAGGGATACACAGCCATGCATCAGCAAATGTACTTCTCTTAGGCCTTGCAAATTCATAAATTCTAGGTATTTTGGGTTATACACAGATTCATACACAATCATGTATCAGATTATGCATCTCCCAGAACCTAAAAATTACTATAAAAAGATGTGTTCAGAGGCAAAATAGAGAATGGGATGGATAGTGTCATTTAAAGACTTTTAGAGTCGACTCAATAGGCAATTTTGATCCAATGAAGTGGAAAACGTGAACAATTTATTGAAAGATCTAAGAGAATACTATATCAAACTTTTACCTTGCAAGAATATTCGATAGGAGATAAAAAGGGAGATTTAGAATTATGAATACTTTATTTTCTATTCGTTTTTCTTTATGTTATTGTTTGATTTCATCTTTAATCATGTATAATTAAATTTGTTTGGTGTCTTGCTAAGATCAACCCTATGTTTATGCTTTAACATGTTTTGATTCTGTTATTTAATGCAATTATTTTGATTGACATATTATAATTCAATTACCTGTTTAATTTATGCTCTAATAGATATGGAATATTAGATCATAACTTGATTTCATAACATAGAAATTGAGAAATGTTGGTATTAATAAATCTACTGTAACTGAAAGGAGTTTATTACAACCCTAAAAATAAGATGACATAAATCCTCTGGATTAGGGTCAAATCTAATAGAAAAATTCACAAATCGGTAAAGCAATCTTATAAACTTTAACCTAAGTAATTCAGTTATAGCCTTAGGATTAGTTATGAGACTTGAGAGATTTATTAGCATACCATAGGAGTTTTCAAGGTTCAATAGTCAATAAAACAATTGCATAATAAAAGATCAACTAGTTAAAGGAGTTTAGGGGAATTTTTAACCTAGACATTAATTTCTGATATTAATGGTCTTCTAAATGCTTAAGTTTCATCTTCTTTAATTAAAAATTAAAAATAAAAAATCCAATTCATAAACTAGATAATAAAATAAAGGTAACTACTAGTATTCATCATCTTTATGAGATTGACTCGTCCTTGTTGGTATTAGCTATAGCTATGCTGTGCACTTATGGTTATTTCATAATTGACTAACTAAGTTTAGGTTAATCAAGTGTTTGACATCGTGCTGAGGACTTTAGTATTAGGAACACCTGACTGTTATTACTCTAATCATTATTTTTATTTTTATTTTATTTTATTTTTACTACATCTTCTTGTATTTTTGGCTTTATTCATTTAATAATCTTTTGAACTTCTTTACATGTACAGTAGTTTGATGGTTTATTTTAGGAATTGATACTTAACTTCAAAACCATAACTAACAATGGATAGATGGAGTGGACAATACTTTTATAAGAGCCAGAATATGTCTTCGCAATCTATAACCTCACTAAATAGGAGAGAGGTTTCCTCACATGTTTTCAGAGGCTCAACCAATGTCTACGTTGGGTTGCAACATTTGTGTGAGTATTTATTACAATCATGAATGTCGAGCACAAACTTACATATGGGAAAAATTGAGCATGTATAATCAACTTTAAGGTGCACTATATGAGAATAGTTATATTTCAGAGTGGAGTTACTCTTACGCTTATGGATGGAACGATTACACTTTAACTAAAAATTTACAACACTAAGCACCTTTAGTTAACGAGCTAACTCTGGAAGATATAATAGCCAATTTCATTCAAGAATCAATCATGAGTGATCAAGAAATAGAGGATCATATACAAAATATGGTGAATAGGATCAACCAGCTGGCGAAGATAATATATGATGAGATGCAAGGGAGTTTGCCTATTTCTGTCGAAACAAATCCTAAAGAAAATGGAATGGAAATCACCCTTAAGAGTGGAAACAAGCTCCCAGAAGAAGAAGAAGAAATAGAAGAGGAAGAAGAAAGCATTACAATTAAAATAATGGAATGCCTTACCGAACTTAAAGCTAATCGACATGAATTTGAAGACATATTTTCTTCACCTAAATATCATGAGCATAATACAGAATACTATTGGAGCCTATTAATGCAATTGAGTGAAGAAAAGATAAAGGTTGGCTTCATGGATTAAGTGGAATTCTAAGAAAATAAAGAGGTAACTACTTTTGTAGAGGAGAATGAAGATATGACAGAGGCAAAAAACATAGAAGAAGAGGAAGTCTCCATCCAAGAAGAGGAAGTAGAGGAGTGACAAATGATAATTGAAGAAGGAGACGAGCCAGAATCCTTTGTCCACGAAGAGAAAGAAGAAGAGTGGACAAAGGTAGTTGAGGAAAAACTGGTAGAGGAACCATATAAGGAAACTATCAATGAGTCATTAGTAGTCACTCTGAGTACGGAGGGTTTCTACTTCCTCAAAAACAAACTGTTTGAATCAACTGATGATTCAGGAAGTTTTGTTATTCCCTCTTCTATTAACATTTTTCCATTAAAAAGGGAATTAGTGCTGGTGTTGGACTTATTACTTTGATAAATTATGTCCTTGTTGTTATCTTGCAACATGTGACTTACTTATAGGGTTAAAAGCCCCTTACACGAAGAAGTAGGTGGAAGCATGCTACTGATTATAAACCCATAATGAGGGAAAACATGCAAGGTACGTTGAGCTAATGACATTAAACAAATGCTGCATTGGAGGTAACCTATGAATTAGGATAGATTTTATTTTATGTTATTTTATTTTCATATTTCTTTGTTATTTTCATTTTATTTTATCTTTTTATCCTTTTTTCTGTATATTTTGCAAGGATGTAGTCTACTATTGGAGGGATAAAAAATTAAAAAAAATCGTCTTATTCAGGAAAGTACCAAGTTAACCCTCTCACTTATTTTTAAATGCTTATATTGCGTATATTAAGGTCAATGTACAACTTTAAATGTTGGGAAGGGGTTAATGATTTTTAATGATTTCTTTAAGTTTATTATAATCTTGATTATTAAATTTTATTAAATGATATCTTGAATTAATTAAAATCTCTCCATCAATACTTTATGTTGTTATTGCATATTGACTTAAATTGGTATGCAAAAGGATGATAGTTAGAATAAAATTACTTTTATAAGTCATATTTTAATATTTATAGAAATAATCAAGTTGAATAAAATTGCAAACTATTTACACATATATACCCATCTCTTTTATGAGCTTTTGAGCCTAAAAGCAAAATTTTCAAAAAAAATTAAGCTTTTTTATTTCTTTCGTGTGTGTTATCAAGAATAGTTAAATGATTCTAGAACTTGCTGTTATTATACATATTGATATCACATTTGTTAAATTTAAAGCATTGAAATGATGAAGGCACTTAGATTTAACAGTTTATACTAACCTATTTTTTTATATAATTACCTTACTTTAAAATTATCTTTAGGAATAACCAAGTTAAGCCTCAGCCTTTTTCATTGATTAAACCCATATATTAGCCTTTATCCTAATTTCTTTGAAGACTTTTTAATTGTTTTGAACCCAGAAGGTTATTTATATCATGTGATTTTTTGAAACCTGGAAATTTTTTAAGGATCTATTATTTCTTTAATTATGATACTGAATGCTCAAAATTGTTTTGAAAAAAAACGTTAGTATACGAGCATAAGAAAAAGTATGAATAAGTATATGGTACCAATGTAGTTGCAATGAAAAGACTTGTATATTTGTAAACAAGTTTCTTGAAATTTCTTTAGTAAATTTCCTTCAATTTAACCCTCTTTGTTATCTCAACTATATCATATCTAAAGCTCATTACAACCCTAATAAATACCTTTTAATTTTTGTTTCTAATTTATACATAAATGGTGAAGATGTGATAATATTGCATGCGTATACTAAGAGTTATACTACGCATTGATTAAGAGTTCTGATACTTTTCACTCTAAACACTTGTGTGCATTGAGTGAAATCTTGGTGAGGATGTAAAGGTTTATGCTTTTGATCTAAATGTCATTATTGATGTGATCACTATTAATATTAACTTAGGAAGTTAATTTTAGGATAACTTGACTTTAATTATATGTCAATTTGATTAATATGACATGATGATTCACAGTAAGAATGGACAGATCAAGATTAATAAAGGGTAGATGTTGTAAGATTTATAATTTTGAATCTATCTTGCTTGAAGATAAGGAAAAGCTTAAGTGTGAGGATGTTTGATAGATGCATATTTGATCATATTTATACCCCATATTTCATGTATTTTTGCTTCATATTTTACACTTTCATTGTACATTTGGTACTTAATTTGCTCGAATTGCATTTATAGGTTATAATTGTCTTCACAAACATAAAGGAGAAGAATTTAGATAAAAACATGGCATAAAACAAAGATTTGAAGCATATAAGGGATACATGGTTATGCATCAGCCCGTGTACTTCTCTTTAGCCATGCAAATTCGTGAATTCTGGGTATTTAGGTTATACATGGTTTGATAGGCAATCGTGTGTCAGACCATGCATCTATTACCCTAAAAATTATTATAAAAAGAAATGTTCAGAGGCAAAATAGAGACGGGGATGGGTAAAGACTTTTAGAGGCTACTTAAGGGGCAATTTTAATCCAAAGAAGTGAAAAACACGAAGAATTCATTGAAAGATCCCAGAGAATACAAGATCAAACCTCTATTTTGCAAGAATATTTGATAGGAGATAAAAAGGGAGATTTAAATTTATAAACCTTTTATTTTCTATTCATTTTTCTTTTTTTATTTTTTGATTTCATTTTTAACCATATGTAACTAAATTTATTTAGTGTCTAGCTAAGATGAACCTTATATGTATGCTTTAACATGGTTTGATTCTTTCATTTAATGCAATTTTTTAATTGACGTATTGTGGTTTGATTATGTGTTTAATTTATGATATTAATAGACTCGAAATATTAGATCATAACCTGATTTCATAACATAGAGATTAAGAAATCCTTGTATGAATAGATATACCGTAATTGAAAGAAGTTTATTGCAACCCTAGAGATAGAATGACATAAATCCTCTGGATTATAGTCAAACCTAATAGCGAAATTTACAAATCGGTAAAGCAATCCTATAAACTTTAACCTGAGTAATTCGGTTAATAACCTTAGGATTAGTTATTATTAGACTCGAGAGAGCTATTAGCATACCATAGGAGTTTCAACAGTCCAATTGTTAAGAAAAAAATTGCATAATAAAAGATCAAATAGTTAAGGGTTTTTAGGGGGATTTGTAACCTAGAATACTATTTTCTGATATTGATAGTTTTCTAAGTGATTCGTTATTTCTCTATTCAATCTTACTGCCTATTTTTTTTATTTGCTTAATTTTTATCTTCTTTAATTAAAAATAGAAAATCCAATCCATAGACTAGATAATATAATAACACTAATTACTGGTATTCATTATCTTCTTAGGATTGACTCATACTTGCTGGTACTGACTACAGCTACACCATACACTTGCGGTTATTTCATAATTAACTAACTAAGTTTAGGTCAATTAACTACATCTACCAATTATTATCATTTATTCTCAAGATGATCTCATCATTCAACAACATTGCATTTGATAGGTTTAGATTGTCTAGAATGAGGTTTTTCAAAACATTCAACTCAGTCTTGTGAATAAAAGGACCATCTGATAACCATCTACCATGCCAAAATAGTGTGTGCAGCCCATTTCCCACTACTTTCTTGATATGGGTTCTGATGAAGCTTCTCAGTTTGTGTTAGGCATGACTATAGAAGGAAATAAATATTATATCACACAATATCTCATATTTTATTTTCCTACTTATATGAAACTATACAGTTGTGGAGATATTCATTAGAGAATCTCATTCCCTATAGATAACTAAAAATTTTAAATCTTGTCATATCAATCTCTTTAAAGTGTTTTAACACTAAATTTCGACTTAGATTTAAATGCTTTGAGCCTTTCAAAGATTTAAACCAATATTTCATTTTTTATAAAT
>JANZXP010000196.1:20315366-20342727 GCA_027576715.1 Erythroxylum flavicans | reverse complement strand
CTATTTAAGTTTATCCTTTTTAGACTTGAGGTTAGTTATCAGCATATTGTAGGAATCTCCACGGTCTAATAAATCAAAGAAGAATCAGAATTGTCACCCACAACCTGTTTCTAGGTCTTTTTAGCCCCTTTAAGATGTTGAAATTCACTGACAAATGTGGCAGAAGGTTTAGGAGGAATGGCAAAGGTTGAGGGACGATTAGTTGTAGAGAGGGATGCAGAAGGTTGAGTAGGGGATGAGGGAGTAGAGTGGACAATCAGGGAAGCAGCTGGTAGAGTGGTAGAGGGTAGTGGTGGAAAATCAGACTCCATTTTAGCTTTGGAATACAATTTAATCTATTAATGTTTTGTTTTGCAGGTCATCCAAGGAAGGAAAACAAGAGGAAAACAATGAACAAGGGTACCCAGATGGGGAATGGAAGGAAAGAAAGGAGAATGATTCAGATCTAGGTTTAGGGTTTGATGTGATGAGAAGATGGTAGAGAGAAGTTGGAGTTTCTCTCACATGGCTATTTAAGTTTATCCTTTTTAGACTTGAGGTTAGTTATCAGCATATTGTAGGAATCTCCACGGTCTAATAAATCAATAAAACAATTATATAATTAAAAGGTAATTATTTGAGAGATTTTAGGGGAATTCATAACCTAGGCATTAATTTATGATATTGATCTTTTTTATGTGATTTCTTATTCTCTGTTCAATATTATTGCCAATTTTATTTTATTTTATTAGGTTTTATTTTTTTCAACTAAAAATCAAAAATCAATTTCGTAGACTAGATAATAGGATAGTGGTAATTACTAGTATTCATTGTCTTTACAGGATCTACTCGTACTTACTGGTACTAGTTACAGTTACGTCATGCACCTGCGATTAATTCAACATTGACTAATTTAGAAAAAGTCAATCACGTTTTACGTCGTTACTAGGGACAATGATATTAGGAACACTTAAATGCTATTACTTTAATCATTATCTTTTGCATTTAGTTTTATTTTATTTTATTTTAATTGTATTTTATTGTACTTGTTATATTTGTGGCTTATTCATTTAGTTATCTTTGAAATTCTTTTCTTGATCTTGAGTTTATGGTTTATTGTAAGAGTTATGATTTATTGTCATAGTCACAACTCACAATGGAAAGATGGAGTGGACAGTACTTTTATGAGAGCCAGAATATGTCTTCGCAATCTATAACATCACCATATGGGAGAGAAAGGCTTCATCACATGACTTCGGAGGCTCAATCGATGTATATGCTATGTTTTGACATTTGTGGGGGTGCTTACTACAATTCATGAATGTCAAGCACCAACCTATTTATGGGAGCAACTGAATATGTACAATCAACCTCAAGGTGCACTATATAAGGATAACAACAATTCAAAATAGAGCAACTATTACACCTATGGATGGAACGATTACACTCTAGCTGAATATTTATAACACCAAGCACCTCTAGTTAACGAGACAACTATGAAAGATATGATGGTTGATTTCATTCAAGAATTAATCATGAAGTATTAGGAAATAGAGGCTTGTATACAAAATTTGGTGAATCTGATCAACTAGTTAGTGGAGATAATATCTGGTGAGATGCAAGGGAGTTTGCCGAGTTTTATTAAAGCAAACCCTATAGAATGTGGAATGATAATCACCTTTAGGAATGGAAACAAACTCCTAAAAGAAGAAGAAGAAGAAGAAGAAGAAGAAGAAGAAGAAGGAAGCATTGCAAATAAAATAATGGAATACCTTGCTAAACATAAAGCTAGCTGATGTGAATTAGAAGAAAGAGTTTCTTCATATGAATATCTTGAGCATAATTCAGAATACTACTTGAGCATATTAACGCAGCAGAGTGAAGAAAAGAAGATGATTGGATTTATAAATGAAGTGGCATTCTAAGAAAATGATGAGGTAACTGCTGTTATAGTAGAGGAGGACGAAAATATGATAGAGGCAATAGACATAGAAGAAGAGGAAGTCTTTATCCAAAAAGAGAAGGTAGAGGAGTGGTAGGAGATGATAGAAGAAGCTAAGCTAGAAACCTTTGTCCAGTAAGAAGAAGAAGAGTAGACAGAGATGGTTAACGAAGAATTGGTGAAGGAACTAAGTAAGGAAACTACTGATAAGATATTGGTAGTGACTTTAAGTACGAAGGTTTCCCACTTCCTCTAAGACAAATTATTTAAGAAAATTGACGATTCATGGAGTTTTGTTATTCCCTCTTTTATTAGTAGTTTTTCATTACAATGGGCATTAATACGTATTATTGGAGTAACAAATTTATAACTTATGACGTTGCTATTATCTTTCAACACGTGACTTGTTTATAAGCTATGAAACTACTTTGTGGAGAAAAGGGTAGAAGCAAGCCATTGATTAAAGACCCAAAAAGAGAGTCAACGTGTAAGCTACGTCGAGCTAACGACGTTAAACAAAAGCTAGATTAGAGTTAACACATGAATTAGGATAAGTTTTATTTTTAACTTTATGTTATTTTTATTTTCATATTTCGTATTTACTTACTTATTTATTTCGTTATTTTTATTTTCTTTGATCTTTTTATACCTTTTTCTTCATATTTTGTAAGGATGTAGTCTAATATTAGATGGATCAAAATTAAGAAAAATCATCTTATTAAGGAAGTACCAGTAACCCTTCTCACTTATTTTATATACTTATATTGTGTATATTAGAGACAATGTACAACTTTAAATGTGGGAAAGGGATTCATGATTTTTAACAATTTTCTTTAAGCATATTATACTGTTGTTTATTAAATTTTATAAATTGATATCCTTAATTGGTTGAAATATGTCTATTAATATTGTATTTCATTATTGAATATTAATTTGAATTGATACGTAAAAAATGATAACTAGAATAAATTACTTTTATAAGTCATTTTTTGAGCATTTATTGAAATTGTCAAATTGAATGAAAATTGCATATTATATACCTTTCTTTTTCATGAGCTTTTGAGCCTAACAACGAAAATTTCAAAATTTTAAAGCCCTTTTGTTGCTTTTATATATATTATTATACATAGTTGAACACTTCTAGAACTTGCTTTCATTATACATATTGAGAATATATTTGTGGAATTGGAATCATTGAAGTGATAAAGGCTTTTAGATTCAAAAATTTGTGTTAGCCTATTTCTTTAATTATTACCATACGCATAATTTTATCCTTTAGGGATAACCAAGTTAAGCAGTAGCCTTTTTCATTGATTAACACCACATATTAACCCTTATCCTATTTTTCTTTGAAGTCCTTTTATTATTTTAAACATTTAAGGTTATTTACAGTATTTATTTGTTTGAGACTTAAAATTCTTGAAAGGTCCAGTATTTTATTATTATTGTGGTACTGAATGTTTGAATTGTTTTGAATGATTTGATTAAAAAAAGAGCATATAAAAAAGAAAAGAAAAATAGATGGTACAATGGAGTTTCAATAAAAGGTCCTATGTTTTTTGTAAATAAGTATTGTAATTTCTTTTTAGTAAATTTCCTTTAATTTAATCCTTTTTGATATCTGAACCATACCATACCTAAGCCGCCTCATTACAACCTTATATACACCTTTTGATTTTGTTTCTAAATTATACATAAGAGGTGGAGATGTGATATTATTGCAAGCTTATGGTGAGAGTTCTACCATGCATTCATTGAGAGTTTTGATGCTTTTAACCCCAAACACTTAAATGCATTGAGTGAAATGTTAGTGAAGGTATAAGGATTTATGCCTTTGAGCTCAATTCAATTATTAATGTGATTATTATTAATATTGACTTAGAAAGTTAGTTTTAGGATAATTTAATTCTAATTGTATGTTAATTTGATTCAATATGATATGATGATGTATAGTATGAATGGACAAATCTAGATTGATGATGGATTGATTTTGTAAGATTTATAATTTTGACTATAGTTTGCTTGAGGACAAGCAAAAGCTTAAGTGTGAGAATTTTTTATAAATGCATAATTAACCATGTTTATACCCCATATTTGATGTATTTTTGGTTGATATTTTACAGTTTTAATATATATTTGGTACTTAATTTACTCCAAGTGATTTTATAGAGTATAATTGCCTTTATGGAATTAAAGGAGAAGAATTTGGATGAAAACAAGGTGTAAATCGACCATTTGAAGCATATAAGTGATGTACAAGCTTGTAACAACCTGTGCACTTCTCTCAAGTCATGCACAGTTTGATGCACAGCTGTGCATTAGCTCGTGCATCTCCCTAAAATCTTAAAATTTACTATAAAAGGATGTATTCAGAGGCAATTGAGGGGAGCAGACATTAGTAGGCGTTTTGAAATTCTTAAAGGCAACTTAAGGTGCAATTTTGGTTCAGAGATGTGGCAAATATGAAGAAATCCTTGAAAGATCCATTGGAATACAAGATCAAACATCCACTTTTCAAAGATTATTCGTTAGAAGATAAATAGGGAGATTTTAAATTATGAACTCGTTGTTTTATAATCATTTTTCTATTCTTAATGTTTGATTTCGTTTATGATCATGTGTAACTAAATTCCTCTAGTGTCTAGGTTAAATGATCCCTATGTTTATGCTTTAATATGTTTTGATTCTTTTATTAATGCAGTTGCTTTAATTGATATATCGTGATTTGATTACATGTTTAACATATGTCCTAATAGATCCGGAGTAATAGATCATAATCTGATTTCATAACATAGAGATTGAGAAATCATTGTATGAATAGATCTACTGTAATTAGAAGGAGTTGATTGCAACATTAGAGACACGATGACATAAATCCTTCAGATGAGGGTCAAACTTAATAATGGGATTAACAAATCAGTAAAGCAATCCTATAAGCTTTAGCTTAAGTAATTTGGTTGAAAACCTTAGGATTAGTGGTTATTAGACTGGAGATTAGCTATTATCATACCATAAGAATCTCCACGGTCCAATAAATCAATAAAAAAATTGTATAATAAAAGGGTAATTATTTAAGAGATCTTAGGGGGATTCGTAACCTAGACATTAATTTCTGATACGATTATTTTCTAAGTTATTTCTTATTCTCTATTCAATATCATTGCCTGTTTTATTTTATTTTTTAAGTTTTATTTTCTTTAATTAAAAATCAAAAATCAATTTCGTAGACTAGATAAAAGAATAATAGTAATTACTAGTACTTACCATCTTTGTGGGATCGACCCGTATTTACCGGTATTAGCTACAGCTACGCCATGCACTTGTGATTAATTCAATATTGATTACTTCAGAAAATTCAATCAAGATATAGTCGTGTCTATCAATGACATGGGTGTGTTTGACTTAACACATAAGTGTTTGTCCTCAAGCGTTGTCTTTCAACTTGTAAACGGTTATATATTTTATACGTTCATCCATAAGGCCGTGTCTACTATTAACACAGGAGTGTGCAACCCATACATGGGCATGTGCCTTAGAAACAACTTCAACTCATTAATGTCTGCCTAAAATTTGCCTAAGCTTCATTCCTTTTAATCTATGAAGATAACTAATACTTTTAGGATCCAAACTTAATGGAATTAGACAAATAAACATCTTTAAAATAGGAGTTGGACCTACAACAAACACTGCAGTTGTAATTTCTCACATATTTAGATATTTTCACATAATTTAAAAATGAAAACAATATTTTTATCAAAATTATTAAGCATATAATTGTATAATCTAGTCGATCTTAAAATATTATTTTTGATTAATTTTAAATAATTACTACTTTTTATGATTGAACCTACTGCCTCGATAAGCTTAGCAAGTTTTAAATTCTAGTGAAATTTCCTATAAAATAAAAAAACTAAACAATCCAATTCCTTTCTAAAGTCATTTTTGTAGAAAATGATAGAGAACTATTACAAAGTCACTCAACAATTTGAGAAGGCACATTCCATTAGCAATAATAATGACTTGCCTTCTTCTGTTACGATGATGGGAAGTACTTCTATAAACACAAGATTTTTTTAGTAATTCACTTATCATTGTCAATAGAAATAGAAGAACTTACCAGAAAATACTGATAAAGAAGATCAATTATTGAAAGGATTCATTTATTCATAAATTTATTTATTAGAAACCCAAACAAAATCAACAATACTGAACATTTTAAAAAGTTCTAAGTACTTTAATTTGCTAAGTAACTAACTAGTGAAAGAATGTCCAGTTCCCATTTAAGAAAAATATTTTTTGTTACAAGTTTGGTAAAGGTTGAATAGCACACTGCATTTGAAGATAGATACATTATATTTTATAGGGTAAAAGATAGGGTTAATTACAAAACAAATGTCAAATTTTATTCAATTTTGTAATTATAGGCAAAATTTAAAAAGTAGCAATTAAATGCTCAAACTTCCAATTTTTTTCAACTCTAGCTCGATGATATTGTCTTTGTTAAGTTTGTTGATGTGACTTGCCATTTGTTCCAGAAACCCTAACTAATAATACACATCAACCAAAATTAACACAACTATTAAAGATTAATGAAACGATGTTGTTTAATCACATAACTAAAATGACGTTGTTGTTAAAAAATGACACAGTTTAATTCCTAAATCACTTTACGTAGCCCCAAAACCCTCATCCTTTGTTTTCAGTTTGTTATCCTGACACCCTCTGGAGCACCCCACTCCCACCAGACATTTGTGCCCGTAAGTCAATAAGACTTTCGAGCACATGCCCGACAGAAGCAGCGTGCTAACTATATCACTTTCATTTAACTCATGGCATCATAATTTAAAGTACAAACCTCATGATCTCCAAAACACAAATTTCCTCATTTCATTTTATAAAATGTAATATACAATGTAGCATTACATACAACATCCATGTATACAAATTATCAATGACCTATCAGAGTCTACAGCTCTGTTTACAAAACATGCTACATACATGAGGAATTAAACAAAAATTGTGTCTAAATCCTTCAGTCCAACTGACTGACCTTTGAGCCATATCTTCTATCCAAAAAGTAGTACTAAGCTTCTTCTAGAACGTCTTAGTATCTAAGTCACCTCTCTCATACCTGAAAAGTCAACATTGCAATTTTGGTGAGTTTTGCGAACTTAATGAGTTAACCATCCTTGATGGTTCACCCATAACACATATCACATCAACACATACAATCATATAATTCACATCATTTCATTTATCATCATGTAACATTGCAAAATACTTTATTCACATTGTTCACATTTTTCACTCAACACAATTCAACAATACATTGCAATCATTCAAAACATACATATCAAATGTATATGCAATGTTTCTAAGACTCACATTCATTTATTATGTTGTTATGACTGAGTGCCTTTTTCACTGTCTCGTATTTGTTGTGGATATCGGGCTCATTAATACTGTACCTTATCCGTTAGGGATTATGGCTCATTTTACATAGTGAGCCAGAGGGTCTTACCATATTCTGAGCTTTAAGCTTTTTTTCACTGGCGACTACGGTCACAACTGTCTCTATGTTATATACATGAAATGAAATGCATCATATGTATTCAATTAATCAATTGTGCTCAATCTTACACATTCATATTCATATTCACTATCACAATCTCATTCATATTCATCATTGGACCTTTGTCCAACATTTAACATTTAAGTTGAGAATCACTTATTCAGTCAAATTCACATTCAGTGAGCACTTCCAATATGTTATTCATGTATCAAATGCCTCAGACATTCAATGTCCGGAATCAGTACATACACAACACATAAGAGTTCATTATAGAATTTAAACAAAACAAAGAATAAAAGTAAGATCATCTAGGTTACTCACAGTTTACTCCAGATAGCTTATTACCTCGAAGTCCCAGTAATATCTGGATGCAGTCTCTTTATTTGCTCCTTTATATCGTGCAAACATACACATTTACATATTACTATTTTGCACATTCACATGAATACTCAATCATATACACATGTATATGCATTATGAATAATGCATGTTCAATGATAGTCCCAAGTATGTTACCCTGATACACATCTCATTATCGATTAATAACACCTTTCAACCATTGTTTAATACCTAATACACTTTACTCACTCAAATCACCTCATTCATCATCAACTAGGTTCATTTAAGATCTCATTCAAGCCTAATTACCTCATATGGAAGTATCCTAGCATTGATTGGTTCATACTTCACTCAAAGGACATCTCTTTTTCTCCATAGGTCTGGCCACAATCATGGTGCCACTGCCACGATCATGGTGTCCTTGCCACGATCATAGGGTAAGGGCCACAATCATGACAGAAACTTATTTTTGTCAGGCCATGATCATGGGGTGAGGGCCACGAGCGTGCCCTGTAATTTCTTCATCCATTCACATGAATTCAACACATATATTAACTACAATTTTACTCCAAATTTTTCCAAAATTCACCTCCTAAATGTAACATCATTTCATACTAATTCTACTACCAAATTGATTGCATTAGACTCTCAAACCTCTACTTATTTGACTCACCATTTCCAACTTATTCTCATCATTCATGAAATCCTATTTCCTTTCATGCTCTATCTCATTCATAAGCATCAAACAATTCAATTCCAAAATTCATCGTTTCGAATCCATAACCTCTTCACTTCTACCTTAATTACTCAAGTAAAACATTCACAAAACAAGTCACACAAGGTCATAAATCATACAAAAACAAATCATTTCATCAATCCTTCATTATTATACCTAATACTCATTTCAAGATTACTACTCCAACATTCTTTCTTATACCTTAAGTTCTCAATCTAGTTCATCCACAAAAAGCCTATTTTCATGATTTTCATATTCTCAAAATAAGGACACAACAAATAAATTCATTCCTCACTTCTTAACTTTCATTATCACACTAAAATGTAAAACATGATCACATCTCTTCATTTTTCAACTTTCAACACTCTTTCTAGTACCATTTTCATAATCATTAATCCCTTAATCTATCATCATAATTGCTTTTTATTAGACAACTCATGAACAACATTTGCACACTAAATTTTAAAACATAATTCCTTCATTATTACACCCAGGTTAAAACACATATAAAATTTCATGATCAAATCATCGATCTCCAATTATCCATCATATTAGTTTCATTTATGACTACCTATGAAGATCAAAGCATAACTTACTCTACAAAAACTTCAAACTCTTCAAGATCTCACTTAACCCTAGCTTTCTTCTCTCACACGTGCATCATCATTCAAAAGTGGTAGGGTTGGGTCTATAGTAAGAAATGAAAGAGAGAGCAAAATGGAAGTAACAATTGATATATGAAAGCAAGGTGTAATGTTGATGAAAACTTGGTAAATCAAAAATTGTAAAGAAGGATAGAAAAAGAAAGTTACGAAGAAGGTGAAAGAAGATAACAAATGAAAGAAAACAAAATACTTGTCTTTCACTAGTAAATATCGTATAGGATATGTGGGGAGTGGTAGTGACACTTTTCACTTTCCTATGGTCCCATTTGAACTCCTTTTTAATAGCTAGTCTATTTATTTCCAATTTATAATTCAATTGTCTCTAAATTTTCAATGACACATGTCATTAATTCCTAGAGTCATTTATTAAAAATTTCACTACCATTTGACTCTTATTTTTACTAGCATAAATCAATTGTCCTGTCACTTGACAATTTTTCTAGACTAAAAATACCCAAAATTTTAGAAATTTCCTAAATTTCACCAAAAATCCTAAATCAATACTTATACACACCAATTCAATTTCCAATACATATAAACCACAATTCACATCATAATCACATTAAAATCAATTATACCTAGAAAATGTCAACGAATGCATATACAATCATTTTAATGTGTACAAAAATTAGTATTCACATGTTTGTGTATGCTATATTATGCATGAGCATGAAATGCATTTTCTAACTTCTCAATAATATCTCATGTACAATATTTTAGGATTCTAACCCTTAACATGGGATAACAGGATGTTACATCCTCACCCATTGTTTTTAGTTTTTTTCTCTCCGCCAGCTTTCCTTTCCTGTTTATTCTCCTAACGCCCTTAGTCTTTCGTTTTTAGTTTGTTCTACTAACACCCCAAGCTAGTCTCATATCGCATCGCATCAGAAAACAAAGGATGAGGGTGTCGGGAGAACAAACTGAAAACAAAGGGTGATAGTGTTGTGATAGTGTAAATTGATTTAGGGATTAAACTACATTATGTTTTAACGACATCGATTTAGTTATGTGATTAAACAACGTCGTTTTATTAATCTTGATTAGTTGTGTTAATTTTGGCTAACGTATATTATTAGTTAGGATTTCTCGAACACGTGGCAAGTCATGTTTGCAAACTTAACAGAGACACTACCGTTTGACTAGAATTGAAAAAATTGAAAGTTTGAGCATTTAATTGCTACTTTTTAAAGTTCGGGCTATAATTACAAAATTGAGTAAAGTTTGAGATTTGTTTTGTAATTAACCCTAAAAGATATAGAACTCTTTTTATAGTTTTAACAATTTTTTAAAACCCTCCAATCTTTAAAATTCTAAAAAAAATCCTTGTATTTTATATTTTTCAAAAAAACACGTTTTGTTAGACTTCAATTAAAAAATAGAGAAGAAAAAGATATAATTATGAATATCAAATGTGAACTAATCAAATATCACTAATATGTAGCCTAACTTAGCTTTCATGTTAAATTCAACTTAAATTAATAATTAAAGATAGTTATAATAAATTATTTGTTTGCAGCAAATTTAATTATTTCATTTCGAGTTTAAGAGTTGTGTATCTCATAAAATAAGGTAGATACAAAATAATAGAAGTAGACGATATGTTCTTATTTGTTCCACAGGAAATTACGAAGCCAAAATGTAAACCTTCAATTGCCTTTCATTAAATAAAGACTGGTTAATCCATGTTTTAATGTGGGTAATATTGTAGACTTTAACAAGCCTGTTTTCTTAGCCAAATATAAGTATTTGGTGAAATTGAGATCTTGTTTTCCTAAATACAAATGTAATGGGATTGAAAAATAATGTACTTATTAAAATTTAAATATAAAAAGATAAAATTAACTGAGAATTTAGATATATGTGTTTAAATTCAACAACATTACACGCCTTTGCTTCTCCGAAATGACACTGTTGTCGTTGCAATTCAACCGAATGCCAGCATAAAAATTTTACAGTCCCAGGATGGGAAGAACTTAGTTCTTAGCATGTAAATACATAAAATAAATAACAGCAATGTAAGAAAGAGGGGACACATTATTATAAGAGTGTGAAAGAGAGGCCCTCTCTCATAAAGATAGAGGAGAGAGAAAGAGAAATTTGCTCCGGTCTTACAGGCCTACGGCTTCTTTCTTCTTCTTCTCTCCTTTTTTTCTCTCTCTTTCTTCATCGACCTACTCTTCTTAGTACTCTCTGGTTTTTGTTTCAATCAAAATGGGTACAGAGAGGGAAAAAGATAGAGCTGAAAAGAGGATGCTTATGGGTGTTGTAGTGAACTGCGCGACAGAGCTCAAGCTTCTCTTAATAGCTCTTTTGATCCTATGTAGTGTAGCCACTCTTTTACAGTTCTTGCCTTCTCGTTTCACTATCTCTACCTCTGATCTACGTGTCTGCATCTCCCGAATCACCACCGCCACGGCCACCGCCGACGGTGTCAGCTCCTCTGTAGTTGCCACCCCCACCATCTTGCTGAATTCCTCAGCAATTCCTCCTACCCACAATTTGACACCGATCTCTGAAAAACAAGAGCAAGAACAGGAACAGGTTCTTGACAATGGAGTTGTCAAACGCGTGTTCCATCCATTTGGTGCTGCTGCTTACAACTTCATCTTAATGAGCGCGTACAGAGGAGGGGTTGACACGTTTGCCATTATGGGCCTATCTTCGAAGCCTCTACACCTCTATTCCAAACCAACATATCAATGTGAGTGGGTACAGGAGTCTTCATTGCCCAACACCTCCATGACACCCATCAACAGCTCCGTTGCTTACAAGATGCTCCCAGATTGGGGCTACGGCCGTGTATACACAGTTGTTATAGTGAACTGTTCGTTTGCACAGCCCATTAACGTCGACAACTCCGGAGGTAAATTGTTCTTACACGCCTCAACGTCGGGTGGCGGAGACACGAAGTTTAATGTTACTGATAGGTTCGAGGTTTTAACTGAAAATCCTGGTAGTGTAAACTTTAGCGTGTTTACGGCAAAGCCCAAGTACGATTATTTGTATTGTGGGTCTTCGTTGTATGGTAATTTGAGTCCACGGAGAGTGAGGGAGTGGATTGCTTTTCATGTGAGGCTTTTTGGCGAAAGATCTCATTTTGTGATACACGATGCTGGTGGTGTGCATGAGGAGGTTATGGAGGTTTTGAGGCCATGGATGGAGTTGGGGTATGTGACATTGCATGATATAAGGGAGCAAGAGAGGTTTGATGGGTACTATCATAATCAGTTCATGGTGGTTAATGATTGCTTGCATAGGTACAAGTTTATGGCTAAGTGGATGTTCTTTTTTGATGTGGACGAGTACATTTATGTGCCTCCCAAGAATACTATTAAGTCTGTGTTGGATTCACTGTCCGAGTATAATCAGTTCACGATTGAGCAGATGCCCATGAATGGCAAGCTTTGTCTCTCCGCTGATTATGGAAGATATTACAGGTACGATATTCTTTATCTATAGGATTGATGCTAATTGCTTGTAAAAACTGCTGGTAACTTTAATCCATCCGCCACCTGCAACAGTTTTATTTCCCTTTCTAGTTGGGCATGATGAACTTGATGTTGGTATAAAGAGTGATCTGACAAAATTTTCTTGCTGTGGATATTCTTCTGTGCTTGAATTAATTAATGTTACATTATCTTCTTGCTGGATTCTTCTTCACTTTCGTCTATAGATACACAGTCACAGCTTGTTCAACTTACTCATTCATTGAGTGTTGTGTGTAATTATATTAGGCAAAGCCTCAATGAAAGAAGGATAGCCTATAGGCAGTTTTAGCAAATTTAGCAGTACATTACACTATTGGATTTTGTTAGATTAGTGGGACTGTTTTGTTGATAATAGTAATCTTATGATGGTTTGTCGATTGATTTGGTAACTGATGAATATATGAGAATTAAACCTAAGATCAAGTGGCTGCTACTTGTTTGGTATTATTGTTTTAGCATCCACTCTTTGGTGTATAGAGCACGTAGAAGTGGGATTGGTTTGAACAATGTCCAAAAGTTGATTATACATATACAAGATAAAGACCTTGTCACTCGTTCTCATTTTCACACTTTTGTTCAAGAATCCTTATTTCTAACGAAGAAATGTGACACGGATACTCAAATAGCCGGCATCTTCTTCTTCAAGAAGAAAGATGGAAAAGCACAATGATCAATTGGATGCTGATTTGGGGATGGAAAGTTTCAAGTTTCTAACGTAAACAAAGGGAAAACAAGAATTTAGAACAAGTTTGTGATGTAGGCTCCTTCTATTGGAAACTTATTTTGATATGGCGTTTTGCTTCCTAACCTAAATTGTCTACAATTTTGACAATGACCCGTATTTGACTAACATGATATCCCTGTTCTTATTGTTGATAAATGGTTTCCAATGATAGTGGGAGTAATAAGTTCGATTCTTTAATGGAATAGGAAATGGGGATTTGAGAAACTGGTGTACAAGGATGTGAAAACAGGAATAAGGAGGGACCGTAAATACGCAATCCAACCGCGTAATGTCTTCGCAACTGGTGTGCACATGTCCCAGAACCTGGTAGGCAAGACAACCCACAAGACAGAGGGTAGAATCATGTATTACCATTACCATGGAACTATTGCACAACGTCGCGAACCGTGCCGTAAACTGCTCAATGTGACTGAGACCTACTTTGAGAATACCCCTTATCTTCTTGACACAACAATGCGTGATATTGCCTGGTCTGTAAAGAAATTTGAGATCAAGATGATTGGGAACAGGTTACAGCAAACCCGGCAATGACATGAAAAATAGTTTTTTTTCCTTTCCCCCCTGTTATAGTCTTATTCGTTAATTTGTAGTTTACTAAATAATTTCTTCTTTATCTTCTTTTTTATTTTCTGGGTTATTTTAATCCACCGTTCAACAAAACAGATTCATTGCTTTTTTTTTTTTTGTATGATAGTGGTGTATATCCGTTCGTGAGTACAGATGCATTGTAATATGAGATGTGGTTACATTTTACATTCTTTGTAAACTCTTTTGTTTAAAAATGTGTTTCATTCTCAATTATTGCTTTTTGTTTGTTTTACGTTAAATATATCATTATTTGGAGGACATGTTGTCGGTGGAGAGGTGGTCCGCCACCTCCACCACCAATGAGAGGTAAGCGATGTGCTCGTGGGCCGTGGCTTCATTGCAAATAGTTTGGTGGTCCCTTACTTCACGTGTTTGAAAATCCTTGGAACAATGTTGACACCTACAATTATCTGGTTGTATTATAAGATTGAATTAATTATTTGTTAGAGATGTTTGGTAAAATTAGTTACTTAGTATTAGTTATTTATGTGTAAAATGACTCATGAAGATATGACTTTTAAAAAATTATAAAGGTATGAATATTATATATATTAATATTTCGTTGAATATTTTTATAAAAATTTAAAATTTAGATATTAATTCTATAAAAATTAAGTTTATAACTCTAATAAAGATATAATAATAATAATAATAATAATAATAATAATGATGATGATGATGATGATAATGATAATATATCTAAACATTTTAACCACAATCTTTATGAGATATGATAATGAAAAAATATTCTACCTAAATTTAGTTATTTGAATATAGTAAATCAAGTTTAGATAAGAAATTAACATTCGTGTATACATTTAAAGTTATTTAAACAAGTCATCTTTATTTATACTGTTTCAACATTCCCGAGAACTTTATGTAGGTCTTTTTATTTTCATTTTCGATTAAAGTCAACAATTTATCTCTAATCTATTATTGCCTACATCTGTGTGTATGACAAGCTACAGGATGCTTTTGTGCCCATATGGTTATATTTTAACAATAAGTTCCATGACTTTTTGTTACACACAAAAATATACAAAAATGAGATGATAATTAACAATCTTCAACACAAGGAGAAAAAAAGGTTAAGTAGGAATTGAAGTTTAAAATTTTGGCTGGTGGTAAAAAACGCTCTTATATATGAATGTTTTTATATTTAGCTGCTTGTTTTAAATTAACTAATAGATCAGTTATTAGCCAAACACTTTTGAGCCACTGTTTGACGGATTAATCAATTAAAAATAACAAATCAGCTGAAAAAATGGCCAATTGGTGGTTAACCAAACGAGGCACTAAAGTCGGTCCCTCTGTTTAAACTTGTTTAAATATGCTGTCAGTACCAACTTTTATGTGAAGATTAAATGTTAAGAGGGAGTTGAGAATTTTTTAACATCTAAGTTTGAATCCTTTAATTTTGTCTTCACCAAATAAATGCACAAGTCAATTAAGATATTACTTTGATTACTGTGGAACTACACAGGTTCGTTACTTGGCTGAATTTTGTGGGGTAAGTGGCCGGCGTTGAAGTTCCAAATGCCAACTGTATGTGATATCAACTTCATTTGGTGTGGCTCCAACTAGCAATTTCTGGTAGTAGATCCCAGAGCCTAGGTACTTAGGAGTATGCTCGGTTCGGTTCGGTTCGATTCGGTCAATTTTTGATTGTTGAACCAAACCGAACAGAATAATCAGTTTTATCTCACAAGAAAATCGAACCAAACCGAACCGAATGTTAGATGAAACCGAAAATTTGGTTTGCCTTTCGATTCAGTTCGGTTCAGTTACTTCAATCAGTTTGGGCCCTAATCTTAGGCTTTAAAATTTGAGTCAATTTTAGTACATGTCTAACATTTTTATTTCATTTTAGGACCTATTGAGTGATTGTCATACTTGCAAAGTTATAAACTTACTTTATATACCTAGAGTTAGAAGTATAAAAAAACAAACTTTTTTTGTTTTTAGTTGATCGGTTTGGTTCAGGTTGGTTTGGAAAAAATTGTGCCTACATCGCACCTGAACCCATATAGTCGGTTTTTCAATATCTAAAGCCGAACCGACCATCCATCACATCGGTTTGGTTCGGTTTGGCCCGATTTTTTCGATTTTACGGTCAGCTCGATTTTTTCGAATTTTTTGCCCACCCCTATAGGTACCCATCCCAGGCAAAGCCCCAGCTATTTTGAGAGAGACATTGAAGCAGTGTCAAGTGAGTTTTACATCTTTCCAATCACCTAAAAAAAGGATTGGATAAAAAGGAAAAACTAACTGTAAGAAAAGAGTAATATGTTTAGTATTGAAGTAGTTTCTGATGAAAATTAGTTCATGTGGTTTAGAAAATTACAAGGCCGCAGTTGGAGGGAAATCTGTAGAATAACATCGCTTGCTATCTACAACTTCGATCACTTTGTCAATGAGGTGGGTATCGTTATATAGATTTATCATGTTAAAAAGAGGGGGGGACAGGGAGCACGAGGGTATATACTATATTTTTCTTGATCTTTTAGCAGTGGTAATTCTAATAATCACTTATTTATTTATTATTTTTAAAGGCCTGTTTGATTGGATGTTAATTAATAAAATGAAATATAATATAATGGAATAGAATTGAACGGTTTATAATAGAATGAAATGTAATATAATAAAAAGTTATTTGGAATGGATGGAAGAGTTCATAATGCAATATAGTAAAATGTTGTTTGGAAGATGGATGAAATGGAATGTAATGTATAATAAATGACTATTATACCCTTGATATTAAAATGATTGTTGCAAGAAATTTAACGCTATGATTTTAAAACAAAAATTGTGTCCAATTAAAAAGTCACGATTGTCACTTATTCAAGTCACAACTATGACAAATAATTTTTATATATTTTCTATTCTAAAATAATAAAATTTGTAATAAAAGTTTTATTATTTTATTATTAATTATACAATAAATTTTATTATATTATACGTGATTTATATTTAAAAATTATTTATTTATATAGAAATATATACAAAAAATTAAAGAATAATTTTTTAAATATATTTTCTATTTTTCATTAATAAAAATTTTATTAACTTTTATTAATTATTTAGAATTTTTATTTATAATATAAAAATATTATTATTAGGATAAGGAGAAATAATATAAAATATTATTAATTATATACAATTTTTGCTGTTAATCCTTCTCTAATCGCTCTACCACATAAAATGATATTGAGAATGCAGAAATTCATAATAATTATATAAAGCCAAAATTGTTTCTTTAATTATTAATCAGATCCATGTTGCCATTCACAATATTAGGATCTAATAATGCCCGTATAAGTTGAAATAGTGGACTACAAAAGTAAGATATTGCGGCATAAAAATTTAAATGGGCAAAAGAAAGTTTCCAATGATGTTCCCAATGTTTTGCTAGCCAAATAAAGTTCACATCATTTATCTTTCTCTACCTAATAACCCAGGTAGAATTTCTCCATTAATTCAGACTCTTCAGCTGATACTCCCAACAAACAAAATTTATGTAATCAACATGATATCGGCAAAACCTTAATCCAACTTACTGAATTGGTAAAGACGAATTCAACTCAAGTCTCTAAGGATTCCCTATAGTGTTCAACAAATCCGTTGTGTATTGCTGACAATGGCAAGCGCTTCGGTCTCATTTTTTCCTAATTGCTTTTTAGCAAAACTGAAAGCACTTGCCGAAGCATGGATTCCTCTGTAGTACTTACAAGATATGAGCCAAAAGGAACTGTTATAGCATTGAGAACCAACTTCAACTCATTCACTCCCAGACATTGCACGGATGATAGAGCATAAGATGCAGCTAGACAAAATTGTAAAAGGAAAGTCAATACAACTTTAATATGCTTCAAAGAATTAATCAACACTTGCACCTAACAGATCAACAGATATAGACATGCGTAATGACATGAATCGTTACGAGTAATCATCTGGTAATAAGTAGTTGACTGTGGTTACTAGCCCTGATCTGTATGTAAGAACTTGTGCCTAGAAGCATATATAGTTCAGGGTTCAAGGATTGGTTTCATCTCCCCATACCTATCCAAATTCACTGAAAATAAATGCCAGGCATTGACATTCCACATGCAGTTGTCAATCCATTTAAAAATGAAACATTGAATTTGACATTGATTTGATGCAACAAAAAGTTGCATTCTATGTAACATAAAATTCAAAATTTCGGTTCACAAGCTATAGATTATTCCAAATTCCTTTCTACATAAAACATTGAAACAGTTTTTGTTGAAATAGCTATAGCTTGTTCCAAATAATCCTTTACATTTCATGCATTTAGGGAAAATTGTGGCACATGAATGTAGAGCGTGATAAAAATATTCAATTTAGTTTAAACATTTTAATTGAAGAGTTTTATAGGGCCAAAAACTGCACTTCATGAGGATATAAATCTGCATATATCTCATAGCGATACCGTGAAAATATAAAGTAAAAAAATTACTTAACAAAATGACAAATATGACGATATAGAAGATGGATTGTGCATGTGAAGATGGCATCCCAGGGTCAGATCTGGATGTTAGAAAAGGTCTGTCCTGGTTCAGAATC
Source organism: Erythroxylum flavicans (assembly GCA_027576715.1). Classification (NCBI taxonomy): domain Eukaryota; kingdom Viridiplantae; phylum Streptophyta; class Magnoliopsida; order Malpighiales; family Erythroxylaceae; genus Erythroxylum; species Erythroxylum flavicans. The sequence goes on along the minus strand of JANZXP010000196.1, from coordinate 20,324,086 downwards.
CGTTTGAGTATTACTGAAAGGATAGTATTGAAAACAGATCCTATAACACCCCACAAGGCTTCAGCATCATGCCTCCAGATAATAATAGCATTAAAAATGGCAGTTACAAGCGACTTGCTTTACAATAAATAATATTCCAGAAAGGAAAAAAAGATTGTAATCTAAAGATTTAATGTATTCAATGAAGAAAAGAGAGGAAAAAACACGTCAACAAATAAAACATACCGAACAAGTTAGGACAACATTGTCACTCAAATCTGGTTGCAGGTTTAAGAAACCTTGTCACTCAAATATGGTTGCAGGTTTAAGAAACACTAGCCTTAATAATTAACTCAGTGGAGTGATTTCCCTAAATCAAATAATGCAGTTATACAAATGTAACGTCTAAAGGACCAAACAAAATTTATTGGTTGGATGGAGATGAGTCTAAAGTTGTATAGGATTTAAGTTTCCATTTGAAGAAAGAAAGGTTCCTAATTTTCTACACGTTAAGCCCAATACTGTATTTAGTTGAGAGATATGGGTGCCATCCCCCTTGAACACACAATTCCTAAGAACAAAGTTACAGATAGACTTAAATTATAGAACCAAGTTCAAAATTAAATCCTCCAAAATAAGAAACTCCTATATAAGGAAAGTCTCTATAAACTTTCATTTCTATCTCAGCTAATGAAATTCATCGTTACTAGAAATCAAATTCTAAATAGAAATAGCAACCCAATGCAAAGAGAAAAATAATACCAGACGATTGAGTGTGGCTTCAAGTCCCAAAGCCATCAATTGTGAATAGAATTGAGTTATTCCATTAATAGCTCCTTCGTGCTGGAAAAACTCCACATTTTCCTTACTATCTCTATTGCTAAAAGCAGGCACCTTGACCAACTCAGTCATTGTGTGCGACGAGAAAGCAGCTTTCTTCAAACCAAAACCACCAGAAGAAGTCAATTTTGAAGCTGGGAAATGGATATTTAAACTAGGTCCCTCTTTATTACGCTTGGAAGATCGAGAAAGATGAAATTTCAAGGTAAGTGAGTGAAAAACAGCCGTTATTATCAACATTTTGGTTGTAGTTTCCCACGGAAACAGAACTCCAACACATGAGTAGCAACAGACAGGTTTCGTGGTTACTATTAAGAAAAGGAAGAAGTGGTAGAAGAAATAATTGATATTAAGAAAAATTACTGAGGGTATATTAGGTAGTATGTATTTATTAGTTTACGTTCCATCCTAAACCCCCCGAATCAAAGATTTTTTATTTTCACTGTTTAGGATGGAATGGAATGTAACATGAAACCCCACCACTTCCATCCCATTCTGTTCTATTCCATTATGAAACCCTCAACCAAACGATGAAAGTGTATTACGTTCCATCCTGTTCCATTACCAACTCCTCAACCAAACAAGGCCTAAGTTTACTTCTTCTCTATTTTATCCTAAAATCGTAATGGATTATTGGAGTAACTTTTCTTTATCTTTTGTTTTGTTAATTTAGACCATCTTTAATAGTTTTTATTTGTTGATACTTATTTTCTATAATATATTTTATTTTTAATAAAGATTTTCCTTTTGTAAAGATCAATTTTTTTTAATATCTTACACCACGCTAGGCTGTACAAGGTTTAAAGAGGATCAGGGCAGATCGAGCATAGGAATTTTGATTCGATTAACGATGATCCTATGACCATAAGGAGTTTTAAGATGTAGTTGTTTAATAATATCAAATAATATTTTATAAAATAATTAGAGAAAGTTATTTGCTAAAAGAATATTAATTCCGCTATCATAAAAATAAAAAGGTGAACATTTTATTAAAAATGATCATAATAGGATTTGTGGTTTATTAATAACTTTAGATATATGTATCTTATTCTTAGAAATATCTAATCATATTATATTTTTTAAGGTTTCATGATAGTATAAAGGAAAACAACTTGCTTTATATGAATAAGGTCTGGCTCCACTATCTATATAGGTAATAAAGTATTCAGTTCTATAATCTTTAGAAGTTATTCCGATTTGAATATAAATACTAGTAGAACTAGTCATTATCTATATATGTATATATTATTTTATAGGATATTTATATTCCATATTGAGTTATCATATTTCGAGAAAACTAGGTCCTAACATTATTTTTAAATTAATCCTTCATTTTCAACTAATAATCGTATAGGTATTTTACTATCTCCTATCTTAATATTGATTTCCATAGTGCTATCTATTTAAAGTATTTCACCATTGAAATTTATATATTGATAAGGTTCATTTAGTTGGGAACATATCAAATTATGTATTAGATTATGATTAATATAACTTCCATTAGCTCTAGTATCAATTAAGATATTATAGGGAACATAATTTGTACCATCAAGATATGTTCCTTTAATTTTATAATTAGAACTTATCTTTTTATCTGCTCTTATCAAAGTACTAGCATATTGTTTACTACTTGAAACACTTGTCTTTGAGTAAGATAATCTAGGTAATAATTTATTTTAAGAAGTTAGTAAGGGTTTTTGTTGTCAATCTAATGAAAAATCATCTTTATGGTCCTCTATATTTGCTATATAAGGAAGATATATTCCTTCAACTTCAGAAATTAAATTTGGAAAGTCAACAATATCTTTGTCTGCAAAACATTTTGTATAATGAGTATTTGATAAGTGATAAAATATCATGTATGTATTAGAATATGGTCTATTTCCATTTAAAATTAAATATTTCTTTTAAAGTCTTGGATTAAAGAAAGTGTTCAGTTAAAACCTTTATCTTGTATATTATAAGATATCTTATGATAGATATTAAACAAAAGTTTTTGATATCGAAGATTGCATCTCAAAATTCCCATATAGGCCTCTTTTCCATTGTGAATTCGATCATCTAATATTGCTAAATTTATAGGATTATATATTCTTTCTCTAAAAGTAGAACTAATTATCATTTGTATGGATCCGATATGCATCCATACTATTTTGTTCCTAATTTCTTTGGGAAAGTGATTAAGTTTTTGGGAAATATCTCTTCTAGATAGAAGAGGAATCATTACTTTATTAGAAGTTAAACTAATGTCTAGGGTTTTTTCTTTAAGATTAATACCATAGGACATATGGTGCTTTCTAAATTTTAACCCTATTTTTTCTGGTAATCTCATATTAACTTCACTATAAGAACGTATAGAAAAGATAGTAGTCTAATTCTTTTAAATCATTTTTCTATCAATGAGTGCTTTTTGGCTATAATCTCCATGTTTTTTAAATTGTTTCTACTATATTATCTATTATTTGCTTTCAACTTGAGTGATAGAAGATTCCCCTGTTTCACTCATTTATTCAAGAATTTAAGGATTCTTCGTATTATGTATCTGTTATTATAAAAATGCTTTTTTCAAAAGAGCATTCTTTAAAAGTATCAATTATAATAAAATCTTCATTTCCTATCATAATTTATTTTTCATCTGTTTCAATTTTCTTTTTATTAAGTCTTTTAGGACATTCATTAGCATATTGACCTTTTTCTTTACAATAGTAGCATTGCCATTAAGTTATCTTTTTATTTCTTCTAAACATAGGTTTTCTAGGATTATATCCTCCTTTTCCTTGAAATATTTTGTTTTACATTTCTTAAAATATTTCTTCATTATATATATATATATTATCTTATTATAATAATAAGGACTATCATGTTCTATCGTAGTAGGCATTTTTAAATCATAACAACTTAAGGAAGATTTTTTTTATTCCTTTACTTTTCTTTAGTAATATAGCATTATCACACCATTCACTTATTTTTTTTAAAAAGAGATTCTTTTTCTTAAGGTATCTACAAGTCCGAGATTGTAAATTTCTTCTAGTTTACTTCCTCAAAGAATAGGGATCTTTGAGTAAATCATTTTAAAATAAATTTGTGTATTATCAACTTGATTATAAATATGGTAGTAATAATATAAGAAAATACAAATATATTTATTGGTTTCACATGTATCACATAATTGTAGTCTTTGTAATGCTATAACATGTTTTCCTATAGTAGTTGTATCTTTTAAAATATGTCCTTCCATAACAAATTCCATTCGAAAAGTTTCAGCTACTCGAGTTATTAAAATTTCCATATCATTAGCTAGATTAAATATAGAGTTTTTTGAATTTTCATTTAAAATTTTCCAAAATTTGAGGGAGCTATTGGCTAAAGTTTTTTCTAAAAATTGTTAAGTTGTTTCATAATCCATTTTATTAATAGCGACAGCTACTCATAGAGTAGTTTCCCATTTATCTATTGCTTCTTCTATGTTTTGGATGCAATGTATACCTAAATATATTCCAAAAGGATTTATAACTTTTGTTCTCATTTTATCTATAAGAGTAAACCATCCTTTATCTTTAGCTATCATATGAGTTATAGCATATCCTAAATTAAGTCAATTAAAACTTTGTGAAAGATTCCTAGGAGGTGGACTTTTAAAAGTACTAGGAATATCACTAATACTAGGATTCTAGTAAACTTCTTGTTTAACTAATTCCAGTTTTACATTTACTAAATTTCTAAATTTAAATTTTCTTTCTTTCATTTAACCCTTCAATTTTTGAATCAAAAGTTGGTATAAAATTTTCCATTTTATTTATAAATTAGGAGGTATTTCTTGATCAAATATCTATTTTTCCATCAGGTTTTTATTGGGTTAATTTTCTATTTCTAATTTATATAATTTTTTATCATATCTTGCATATCTATGAATTGTTTTTGAAAATTTTCTATAATATTCTATCATTTTTTGAATTTCTGCCAAATCAGTTTCTATTTTTATTCCTTCGGGTTTTAATTTTAAGTATTTATCTTCTAACATTTAAATGATAAGCTTTATAATGTCTAGTCATTTCTAAATGAGCTTCTATATGCATTTTTTTACATCTCTAATATATTCTATCTAATGCTCCCATCATTACTTTAACAACTTTTATAGGCTTTTTGTGAAAATTTATAAATAATATATAATTATATCTATTTGTATGATGATGTAATTCAATCCGGGTCTCTTGTACATGAGTATTAAGTTTATTCATTTCAGAAAGTAAATGACCAGAATAAGGACACTCTCTTATAGTTAACAACATAAGATATACCATTTCTAATAACCTCTATTTAGGTGTAGTCTATAATGCTCAAGCTAAAATGTAACACTTTATGTTCTTTTGTAATATTGATGGTTTTCATGTTGATATTCAAGAATGGTTGCTTTAAAATCTAATGAATTATCTAATGAGACATAATCACAAGTTCTCAATTATGAATAACAATTCATTAGTTCCCTTATATATCTATTGTTGATGCCTATCAAATATCCTTTTTCCTGAATCTCCTGATTTATATCTTCACAAGTTTTACACCAAGTGGTTTAATAATTATTTAGAATCTTCTGTTGTTTAAATTTGTAAATTATTCTTTGTGTATCTATTCATATAAGGTAGTGCTTTTCTAAAATAGAGTTTATAATCTCACAAGCTTAAGATTTGCCTTTTATAGTTTTTGCTATGCATAGCCTTTATATATATCCTTTCTAATTTAGAAAGATATAATTACTGAAAAACAATATCAAATAATTTCTTATTTTGATATTTTTGACTTAGTATCAGAACTAAGCTTTACCTATATTTAAATTCCCAAATTCTTATATCATGACTAATATTATAAAATCACCCTTAATACCAATTATTCATATTCAGTTAGAAAATTCTAGTGTCACTGATGGTGTTATTCTTACCGAGACTAACAGTGACATATGGTCCTAAATTATGGAAGTATGGATTGCCCAATGAGTAAATCTGGAGCATATTATGGGCAAAATAGATCTTTTTGATGATACTAATGCAAACTAGTATGGTGAAATTCAAAAGGTTAAAAAATGGTTTGATTTTTTGAAAGTTAAGATCACGTAAATTTATAATAGGACTAATGCGTAAAATATAATAAACTATGAATCATAATTCATACGTTATTATGAAATTTGATCATTTTCTTGTCATTTTCCTCAAAATAATTTTAAAACTAGCTCCTCTCAATCACCGTAATTGCATATGTGTCTAACTTCTAATAATATCTACAAAGTATGTTTAGAGAACTTTACAAGTAGTATGAAGAGGGTTAGGCAAGAAATAGTAGCTCCTTTACAGTATAAGTCTATTTATAGTATGGTTTAAATCTATCAGTAATTCAACTTAAAAAATATGATTTCAATTAAACCTTCACGAGAATTATAATTAATTCAAATTAAATACCAAATGCACCTAAATAAGATCTAATATCTCATATTTAATTATAAAGTTTCTCAAACTTTACAATCAAGTCCAACTTGATTAAAACACTTTTTCTTTCTTCAATTTATTCTTTATGTATAACCTATTAGGCTCTTAAATATGTTGGTAATGAATAAATTATAATCTTAAATCATATTTAGAATTAGATAAATTAAACTTCTTTAATTTATATTTGATTCTCTAATTAAACAAATTATATCTATAGATCAAGATTAACGTCTGGCAAATGCTTTATGACTACCAAAATATTTAAAAATGTTAAAGTAATTTTGACCTTTTCTTACATGATTTTTTCATATAATTCAATTATTTTATCATAAAATGCTCTAATTAGACATATAACATGACATTACTTCTATTTTATTTGAGTTTAATCATATTAATTTTCCACCATTAGTAATTAATTCTATTAGTAACATATGAAAACTATTATCCAAGTTTCATTATACCTTCGATAAGGACTTCTTGAATCAATAATAATAGAGAACAATAGAACATTCTCCTTAATCACTTTAGGACGGCGAATCTTATATGATCACTCAACTATCTTCAAATAGTTCGCGTTATATTAAATGAATATCGAATAAGTTATCCTTGACAATGATATGCCATAAGTAGTATCAAAATATAGTAATCCTTATATGAGATTCTTTAGAGATATCAAGCCAAATGATCCTTTATACAATCATCACAACCACAATAAGAATTTTCATAGATATATAAGTAATGTTTCAAATAGAATTCTCATATGAGGTCAGTTTAATGAACTTGGTCTCTAATAAATACCCACTTATTTTTTAATTATTTCCATACTTTATTCTATGAGATTGACTATTGCCTTCATAAGAAAGAAACATAATTGTGCTACTATTTTTATGCTTTATTAATGCCCAATCTTGATAAAATAATGACTATTGCCTTCATAAGAAAGAAACATAATTGTGCTAGTATTCTATGCTTTATTAATGCCCAATCTTGATAAAATAATAACTAATAAAAATTTAAGGATAATACATAAATGCAATATAAATCTCATAATTATGATCTTATCATAGTTTCATTTGTAATATACATTTATCATATGGACTTCATCATATGTATCTGAATATGTATAAGATAAATAATATTTTTAAATAATTATATTACTAAACTAAAACCAATTGATTAGATATAGGGTATAACTAACAAAGGGATGGTTGTTAACTTTTACGTCACTAGGAATTATGAAATGCTATATTTTTGTGCACTATAAGTAAGATTTAAAGTGGTTATACTAAACCTTTCTGTGATGGATCAAATGAATTATAACTATTTGGTATAAATCAGAGAACCTTCTTTGCCATACAAGTTGGTCATCCTTTATCCGCTTATTATGGTGATCGTATAGAAAATTTTCATGATAAGAATAAAATTAAAGATTTTAATAATGTTTTTGCATATAAAAATCTATTAAATGTTTATGAATGCATTTCTTTTTGAACATAATAAACACAAAATTTGAACAAATTTGGAGAGAAATCCTTTGAAAGGGTTATACACTAGACCTTGAAGAAACCTAGGCATATGATGTCATTATTTTATTTGAAGAACAACCCAAATCGTTTTGAACAAATTTGGAGAGAAATCCTTTGAAAGGATTATACACTAGACCTTGAAGACACCTAGGCATATGATGTCATTATTTTATTTGAAGAAAAACCCAAATCATGACTCTAATCACCTCAAATCATATGTTATGATTGTAAACCACACCATATCACAACTTAATCCAAAATTAGAACAAGTTTTTGGCATATTGAACACTTGTCTGCTTAAGGGAAATTTCAAGGTTGTAATGTGGGTAAGGGTAAGGTGAGATGTGTTTGGGTAAAGTAGCATGGAAGCCATCAAGCTAGTGAAGCAAAAGTAACACTCAATGAAACATTAAGCGCACATGTTAACATTTATTCAAAACTAGGTACCATCAACTATGATGAATGCAACAATTATATTTCACAACTCAAATTCAAACTCTCACACCATAAACCATATGAAGCATAACCAGTGAGAAGGAATCACTCGTACATATCGATGATATCAATACATTGAAACTATAAGGAGTGATCCTAAAGCCATATCTACCTCATATATATTAGGGGTGGCCACGGTTCGGTTCGGTCAGTTTTTGACTGTTGAACTAAACCGAACCGAATCGAATAATCGGTTCTATTTTATAAAAAACCGAACCAAACCGAACTTCAGATGAAACCGTCAGTTCGGTTCGTCTTGCGGTTCGGTTCGGTTCGGTTCGGTTTGGTTCGGTTTGGTTCGATTATTTCAATTGATTTGGGCCTTTATTTTGGGCCTTAAAATTTGGGTCAATTTTAGTACATATTTAACATTTTTATTTCATTTTAGGACCTATTGGATGAT
>JANZXP010000196.1:20288194-20315266 GCA_027576715.1 Erythroxylum flavicans | reverse complement strand
ATTTTGCCTACACCGCAACCGAACCGATATAGTCGGTTTTCCAATATCCGAAACCGAACCAAACCATCCATCACATCGGTATGGTTCGGTTTGGCCCGGTTTTGTCGGTTTGTCGGGTTGGTTCGGTTTTTCGGTTTTTTTGCCCACCCCTAATATATATGATAAACAAATTGCCCATTCAATACAACTTTAGGAGGAGAAACCAATCATGAACAACTTTACAAAACAAATGTGTTTCCTCCTTGATTTTTTTATTCAAACATTTTTGCTTTCTTTTCTTTTTATTTTTTCCTTTTCATTTTTCTTCTCCTTTTCTTTTGCTTATCTTTTCCTTTCTTTCTTTTTCTTTTCATTTAAAAATTGAAAGAAGCTACATGAATATGAGAATTTCATTGATAGGATATAAAATAGCATCCCAATAATTATAACCATCCCACATATATGCACACACCGACATTTATACTTTTGTACATCCATAACCATCAACAATCAACAAATGCTCTACTAGCTTTAAGCCTCGGGTAGGACATTTTGTTGGCCATGGATATTGGCCTTTATTTTGTAGCAATAAGGTGCCAAAATTAGGGGACTCCAGTGACTTTTTCCATTTCTTCTTTCCTGTTTACTTTCTTTAGTCAAAATTGAATTATTTTTATGTCTATTTTATTTTATGCTATCTTATTTTAATTGGCTATGTATTTATTTTCATTCCCACTATGAAATTATTTTTATCTTTATCGTAATTTTATTTATTTATTTTAAAAGTTCCCTAATTTTGGTGCCTTGTTGTCACAAAATAAGGACTAAGACCTAGGGCTAACATTTTTAGTATCAGAGCCCACTGTTTCTAAGGATCCCTAGGCTTAGAATGTGTAACATTATGAACTATATGACGAGTGAAAAAGTGTTTGTATTGTTAAATTACTTGTTTGCATTGCCGAGTTTATTGATTGCATTAAGTGACATGCATATCATCCATACATGTAGGAAATAAGATTAAAATGAAAAGTAAACTAAATGATAATATTTTATTGAAGGAGTAAAATGCCACCTTGTAGAAGAACATGAGGAGTTTTGTAAGGATCTTTTGTACCTGATTCTCCACCGAGAGAGGAGGGTACTGACGAGTCCAGAGCCTCAGCAATTACTGAGGCGACTGTAGGGCAGGATAGCAAGCCCTTTCAACCATAAATGCCCGAGTCATCTCTTCCTCAAGGATAAATGCCTAATCCTTTTGATCCTAGAGTGTTCCAAGCCTTTGCTCAGGCTTTGGTTCAGGCCATAGGCCAGATGCCATCAACTTCCACCCCAGTCCCAGCTAAGAAAGGGAAACAATTTGATAAGCTGAGGAAGTATGGTGCTGTGGATTTCTATGGAACAATCGATCCAGAGGAAGCTGAGACTTGGTTGAGGAAGACCGAAAGAATATTGGAATAGATAGATTGTGAGGATGCGAAAAAGATTGTGTATGCTGCAAGCTTGCTATAAGAAGATGCCCTACATTGGTGGGAAAGCATACCAGGGAGCCAGTTAAAACTGCCATTGTTAACTTGAAAAGACTTCCAAGCTGCCTATAAGAAGAAATATCTGTCTGAGGTATATATCCAACAGAAGTAGAGGGAGTTTCTGAGTCTCACCTAGAGGGAGATGACAGTGAGTGAATATGAGCGCAGATTTACACAGTTGTCTCGATATGCAACTGAGTTGATGACGAGCGAGGCTGCCAAGTGTTGAAGGTTTGAAGCAGGATTGCATTTGGCTATAAGAGAGAAAATGGTGGCATAAAATTTTTACGACTTTCAATAATTGGTAGAAGCTGCATTAAGGGTGGAGAATGTAGAAAACATAAAAAGCAACGTGAATAAAAAGAGATAAGGAAGAGAGTAGCTCAGAAGAGGGGGTAGTAGTAGTATTTTTATGTCGAAAAGGAGTACCAGGACCTTCCACACACAGTCTAATATTAGGAGAAGTGGTTTAAGTAGGCCCAAAATAACAAGAACTACTTCCCTTCAAGCCTCGACTGTTGGAGGTAGGGGAAGAGGAGAGGGGGAAAATCTATCTTTTCCCAAATGCGATCATTGTGGCAAATTCCATAAAGGGGAGTGCTATAAACTAACTGGCACTTGTTTCAAGTGTGGAGAAAAAGGGCATATAACTAGGGAGTGTCCATAGTATGCAAGACAAGAGGGAACTCAGATGCAAGCTTCAAGAAGGATTGAGACTGTGGGTATTAAGTCTGTAACTGAAGTGGGCAGTTCTAGAGCACAAGTAAATCCTCCAGGACAACTGAAAGGACAAGCATCAGTTAGAGTATTTGTAATGACAAGGGAGGAAGTAGAAGCTGCTCTAGAGGTTGTTACTAGTATGGTTAAATTGTTTCATAATGACATTATTGTTTTCATTGATCCGGGGTCTACCCACTCATTTGTTTCATCAAGTATGATTATGTATGATAGAAATTTAAGTTTACTAGATAGTCCTTTGATGGTTAGTACCCTGATTGGCCAGTATGTCATTATTAGTCATGTTTATCGAGAGTGTGAAATATATATTGGTGAGGTGAAATTAGTGGTGGATTTAATGCCATTAAAGATGAAAGGATTTGATGTGATTTTGGGCATAGACACCATAGAAAAATATAGTGCCAATTTGAATTGCAAATAGAAGATGGTAGAGTTTGCGCTGGACAAAGGTGAAAAGATGGTGCTTGTGGGAACCAAGAAAGCAAGTCCGTATATAATTGTTTAAGTTCTAACAGTAGAGAAAATGATGAAGGAAGGATTGAAGCATTCTTGGCATATGTGGTAGACATGAAAGTAGATGAAGAAAAATTAGAAAATGTTCCTATGGTTAGGGAATTTCCATATGTCTTCCAAGACTACCACCTAGAGAGATCGAGTTCACCATAGAGTTTCTTCCAGGCACGGTACCAATAACTATTCCACCCTATATAATGGCTTCGGTATAATTGAAGGAGTTTAAAGAGTAGTTAGAAGAGTTGTTGGAGAAAGGTTTTATTAGGCCTAGCTCTTCGCCTTGGCGAGCTCCAGTTCTTTTTGTGAAAAAGAAAGATGGATCTTTGAGGATGTATGTGGATTACAGGAAGCTCAATCATGCCACTATCAAGAATAGATATCCTCTCCCACGTATAGATGATTTTTTTGATCATTTAGAAGGAGCAAAAGTCTTTTCTAAGATAGAATTGAGATCGGGTTATCATCAATCATGGACTTAATCAATAGAGTCTTTAAGCCTTTCCTAGACCAGTTTATCATAGTCTTTATTGATAATATATTGTTTTATTCCAAGAGCGACAAGGAGCATGAAGAACATTTAAGAATTTCCTTAGAGACATTGAGAATGAAAGAGCTGTATGCCAATTTCGATAAATGTGAATTTTAGCTAATATTTCTTAGACACATCATTTAGAAAAAAGGAGTACATGTGGATCCATGAAAAATAGAAGCTGTTAGATGGGAAGCACCCAAGAATGTAGCAGAAGTAAGGAGTTCCTTGAGATTATCTGGTTATTACAAACGATTCGTAGAAGGCTTTTCTACAATTATAGCTCCACTAACCAAATTGACAAGGAAGAGTTAGAAATTTATATGGACAGAAGAATCTCAGAAGAGCTTTGAGTAATTGAAGATGAAGCTTACAACTGTACTAATTTTGACTTTGCCTTTTGTTTGTGATGGATATATAGTATATAGAGATGCTTCGAGGAAAGGATTAGGGTGTGTGTTGATGTAAGGAGATAAAGTGATTGCCTATGCTTCCAGGCAATTAAAACCCTATGATATGAATTATCCTACGCATTTGGAATTGGCTACTATCGTCTTTGCGTTGAAATTATGGAAACGCTACTTATATGGAGTCACCACCAAGGTATTTACGGACTATAAGAGTCTTACATATTTGATGAGTCAAAAAGAGTTAAATTTGATGCAACGAAAGTGGTTAGAATTATTAAAAGATTATGACTTGATGATAGACTACCACCTAGGGAAAGATAATGTTGTAGCGGATGCACTGAGTAGGAAATCTACTATAGCATAAGTGAAGACGATATAACATAAGGTGAAGTTGAGGTAAGTTGAATCTGGTTGTATATTGGCTAATTTTAGAGTAAGGCCAGTGTTGAATGAGAAGATTAAGGAATTGTAGGAACAAGATGAGTACTTGGGCAAGCTTAGAGAAGAAATTAAAAGTGGTAAGCCTTCAGAAATAGAAGTAAGAGAAGATGGATTGATGGTGGTAGGCAACAAATTATATATTTCGGATATGCAAGAATTGAAGGATGAAATTCTTGATGAGGCACATAATGCTCCATATGCAATGCATCCGGGCAGTAGCAAAATATATAAAGATTTAAAAGAACACTTTTGGTGGAAAGGAATGAAGAAAGATGTTGCAGAGTATGTTGGAAAATGCTTAGTATGTCAAAAGGTTAAAGCAAAATATCAAGCACCCGCTGGTAAGCTTAAGCCCTTGTTTATTCCTTAATGGAAGTGGGAAAAGATTACAATGGATTTCTTGATGGGATTACTAAAGACTAGTATGAAGCATGACATAGTATGGGTGATTGTCGATAAGCTAACCAAGTCAGCACATTTCTTACCAATTAAACAAATAGATTCTTTGAATGCCTTAGCTAAGAAATACATAAATGAAATAATCAGACTTCATGGGATTCCGAGTTTTATAATCTCAGATAGAGATCCCATATTCATCTCCAGATTTTTGGAAATTTGCAAGAGGCTTTGGGAATCAAGTTGCATTTTAGCACCACATTCCATCCATAGACTGATGGTCAATCAGAGAGGACAATAAGGACATTGGAGGCAATGCCAAGAGTTTATGTTATGGACTTGAAAGGCCCATGGGATGAACATTTACCTTTGTTTGAATTTGCTTATAATAATTCCTACCACTTAGGAATTCAAATGACACTTTATGAAGCTTTGTATGGTAGGAGGTGCATAACTCCTATTTATTGGGATGAGGAAGGTGAAAGGAAACTTTTAGGACCTGAGTTAGTACAAAATAAAATAGATAAGATTAATTTAGTGAAGTAGAGACTCAAGGCAACTCAAGACAGGATGAAGAGCTATAAAGACACACATAGGAAGGAGATGGAATATGAAGTTGGAGATAAGGTATTCCTTCGAGCCTTACCATAGAAAGGAGTCTTAAGATTTGGTAACAAGAGTAAACTCAGTCTAAGATAGATAGGCCCTTATAAGATTATTGAGAAGATTAGGCCTTTAGCTTACAAGTTAGCCCTGTCGCCAAAATTATCCAAGATTCACATTGTCTTCCATGTATCGATGTTAAAAAGGTACAGATTGGATCCGTTACATATAGTCCAACCATCAGAGGTTCATTTAAGAGAGGATTTGACTTATGAAGAACAACTAGTGGAGATCTTAGATTCAAAGGAAAAAATCTTGAGAAATAAGACTGTGAAGCTGGTTAAAGTTTTATAGAAGAACCATATAAGAGAGGAAGCAATATAGGAATCTTTGGAAGCCATGAAGGAGAAGTATCCACACTTATTTATAGACTCAAGTGAGAATTTTGAGGATGAAAGGGGGAGAAATGTTGGACCCTAAATTTTTCTTAGAATTTATTTTATTAAATTAGCAAGCATGAATATAAGTTAGAATTTAAGAATTAGCAATTTTTGAAGTTCAATTAGATATATTATGAATCTGGTGTGGTTGCATGAATTAAAAGAAAGAGTTAGAATTAAGTTAAGGAGTTAGAAGGCATTAGATTAACAAGGAAGGGTAATCGTAGAAAGATAAAAGTTGGTCTTAAACTAATAAGAAAAGAAGAGAAGAGAGCCGTACATATTAAGAAAGAAAAAGAGAGAAAATCGTAGAAGAACCTAGAAGAAGAGAAGGAGAACTGAAGCATAGAGAGGAGAAGAAGGAAAGAAGGAAAAAGGAGATAAGAAGTGGAAGAAGAAGATTTAGCTGAGTTTTAGATAACCATTTATTTATTCTTCTTGTTTTGATAGAAAAACGAAGTAGAAAAGATAGGTTATGTGCTGAAAATGAAGAGAGAAAGAAGAGAAACAAGAGATTTGTGTTCTTAGATTTTTATGAACCTTTAAATAGATCTTAGTTCTTTTAGTTAGATAAACCAAGAGTAGATGAAGTCTAAGCTCATTTTTGGATATTTAAAGCTTATGGAAGTTTTATTCGTGTATGTTGATTGGCTGGAAATATGTTTGTTTGAAGGGAACTAAGAACCCCGAAATTAAGAGCAAGAAGAAGAACAAACTTGATCTTGGAATTGCAAGTAAATAGGTGGGTAATATGTTCATAGTTTTATGATGATGGGCTGTATTATTTGTTTTTGTGTGTATAAATGTTTGACTTGAATCGTTGTGAATGTGAGAAAAATGTTCTGTGAATTTTAATATCATGTATACCTTGCAAGAATTCTGCTGCTATGATGTTAATGAAAAAAAAATTTAAGAAGCATGAAAGTATGAATATGATATGAAATATGTAAGCATCGAAAAATCTGCTCGTGTGGGCAAGAAAGATACCATTCTATTCGTCACGTGCACGATGACCTGAAGTCTTCTCCTGGCTACCCACTTGTGGCACATGAGCTCCAAAAAATGGACTTATTCTGTTCATAGTGTTGTAAACTTTGGTTTCGCTATTATGTTTTATAGAATTCTCTCGAGCCATTATGTTTGTGCATTGCATCTTGATTTGTTGGATATGGAGCATAATTGAGTGGTATTTTTTGATGATTAAATGAAACTTATGATCTAATTTGTGTGGTGATGTATTTATGTCTATGCAAATTCTTAAAATTTAGAATGTGGATAGTGTGATCTGCTAAGTCTAAAGTGCAATGAATACACACACACACACACACACACACACACACACACAATGGAATAATTTAATATTCTAAAGTAATGGGTTAAGTTGGGAGTTTTGTATGTATGGTTTTAATTGTTGGATTCAGGTCTTTTGAAATGTTTAGAAGTTATATATATTGATAGTAGAGAGAAAAGAGGAAAAAATGGAATAAAAATGTGTTCTGAAACTTGAACGAACAAACTGTATTGATCTAAGCAGAATTAGACAAAACTATCTCATGAAAGTTGTAGATCATTTTCTTAGCTTTCCAACGACATAAAGTTTGAAATTTTGGACTTCAGAGTAGAAAGTTGTGATAAATTGAAGTTAGTGTGTACAACAGGAAAGTCGCGATCATGCACAAGCGCGACGAACCCTATTTTTCATTAAAATCGTGATTGTACACAAGTACAATTGCGAAAATCTGCGATTGTTAACCAAAAGTTGCGATCGTCCAGAAGCACGATCATGACATCCTCTTCTCGTGCCTGTGACTTTTTCCATTTCTTCTTTTCTATTTATTTCCTTTATTCAAAATCGAATTATTTTTATGTCTGTTTTATTTTATGCTATCTTATTTTAATTGGTTGTGTATTTATTTTTACTCCCACTATGAAATTATTTTTTATCTTTATCATAGTTTTATTTATTTATTTTAAAAGTCCCCTAATTTTGACCCCTTGTCACCATAAAATAAGGACTGCGACTCGGGCTAACACATTTGGTTCAGTTTAAAGCATGTAATGTGGTTAGCACAAAAAGAGAAGGCAAATAATCAAGGGGCTTATTAAAAGGAAAATCATATGAATAGGTAGGCCATTTGGTTTATGTAGCTTATGAAACAAAGAATGCTTATATCATTTCCATGTTAATGTATATGATAAAAATGTGGTCTTGAATAGAAAATCAAAGCAAAGTTAGGATAGGGCCTAAGTTGATGATCATCCATCTCCAACGTCTTCCTTATCTTCAAAATCTCAGTCTTTACTAAGTCCATGCACTCTGGAAAGATCTCAAATGCCTCTTCTCTCTTTTTTTCTTTGTTTAACTTCTTTAACCTACTAGGAAAAGATAAAGAGTCAACCTTATCAAAAATTAGGAACTTACTATTTACCTTTGAGCTAAAAGATGTATCTCTTTCTACTTTGAGCTCCTTCTCCACTTCTTCCACACATACAATTTCTTGAGTATTATTCTCAAGATTCTCAAGCTCCTTTTCACTCAGCAAGGCCTCTGCACTATCGTCTTTTAGAGATGTACTTGAGTCATAATGAGAAGCTTATGGTTTATACAAGAATTGTTTTATATCTTGCACACTCTGAAGGAAGTAATTATGTTGATTATCCCATCCATAACTAAAGTTTATATGATCGCTCCAAACATGGTTATAAGATTAGAAATATGAGTTATAGAAAAAAAATTAATTCCATTCATGTAATTTAAATTTTTTTAACACACAAATACTAAACAAAAAGTGAAAAGATCAAGAAATAAATGTAAAAGCTAATTGTGAACAAATATATACAAAACAGTAATTATAATTAAAAACAAAAACAAAAACAAAAACATTGCACTCCCCAGTAATGACGCCTAAATTTGAGGTAACGCATCTTAAAACTAATCAAAATAACTAGACATACAACTATAGCATTTATGAGTCTAGGTTGATCCTATAGAGAGTGTGTGTAAAGCTTTTAAAATGAAAATAATTGGTGTTTAGGTTATAGGGGGTGTTGGTTTTGGTTATCAAACAAAAAAATAAAATGAAAATAAACTAACAAAAGAAAATTAAATCAAACAACCTAAAAATGATGAAAGTGATGAATTCTTTAGAGACCCGGTCATCGGTTCAATCTCAACCTACACACTATTAAACATATTTCAACGAATTATTGTTCTTATACCTCTCCTAGCAACTATTAATTGTAGGTTAATAATAAGTTTTGTTAACCTCGATTTTGTCTTAGGTCGTGTTTAACTAAAAAGAGTTCGTTAATTAAACCTAGATATTGAACAACCTATAACAAGCTATCTAGATTTAAATGGATAGCCGCATTATGAATTAAGAAAATAGATTAATCAAGGCAAAAATCACATAAGCTTGGGTTATTTAACCTAGATTATATTATCCCTAATGATAAAAAACCATTAGTCGCCACAAACGAATCTCAGTATAACAATTAAAGATCATATTGGAATTCTAAAAATGGGTTGTTACATAAAAATAATCAAATAGAGTATTCAATCTTTCTCACAGAACACCCAAATATTAAACATAGGATAATATAATCAATCCCTAAAAGAAAGAACAACAAACAATGAGAGAAATGCTTAACTAGGTTCTTTGGCATCGATATCAACTCCGAACTGACATCGGGAAGCTAGCCCTCCATGGCTCTCTAAAGGAATGGAGCTTTGGCCCTTCTGTCCTTCAAAACTGAGAGGTCACACCCTTAAAACGAGAACCCCAAATGAAACATCCTTTTTTTGACAGTGACACGATGTTTTTATACTTAAAAATTAGGGTTCGGTGAGTTATCCACTTCTCACTGCTATGTGTGTGAGTCTTAAGGCTGTGAGACACCTTACATGGGCATGACATGAAGTTTAATGCCCAAGTGTATCATGGGCGTGAGAGTTGTCTCACACCTGTCATACAATTGTCATGGCTAAGAGAGGTAGTTATGAAAAATTGATGCTGGTCGTGAGTCACTTCCTACAATTTTCCTCTTTGTGTTTTCAACATATATTCATCATGTCTATGCATTTTCTTGTTTGCTCTTGCTCTAGCCATTCTTATTTTTTCTCCATGATGACAAGTGAGTGTAATTCTCATAAAGACGACTCAAATATAGTGCTTTCAACTCACTTTAGCGTTTTCTCTTTCGAATGGCACCTAAAACCAAATATGAACTAAAGTGAATGTCATAAACATTTCATATCATTAAACATTAAGTGTTATGGAATAAATTCATAACTAATCAAGCACATATTATTCATTGACCTTGATATCCCATTAAACTAGAAAACTAAAGTTTATCTCTTTATTGCTCTCCAAAAGGGAAGGAATCTACCTCTTTTTAAGTCTTTAGCGTCTTCATGCCCTTTTTGGCCTCTTATGCCCTTTTATACTTAAAATTAAGATTGTATAACAACACATTGTCAACTACATGGGTATGTAAGTGACCATGTTAGTTTTTGCCCAAAATTGTGAACATACATATTTACAGTGAGCTATACGGTTGTGTAGCTTACTTATATGGCTATGTAAGCCCACACATGGTCGTGTAGGTTTTAGCTGTGATTGAAACATTGTCTTTAAGCTCTTACAAACTTCCACTGACTTACACAGTCCTATAAACAGCTGTTTAAGTTGTAGTAACTTCATTTCTTACCTTCTTTTTCCTATTTCACCTTAATTCATTTCCATTGTTTTCATAAAGGCAAATAAGATTAAATATCAATAAAATGACACCAAAGATATGAGTTTATCTCATTTTGGTTCTTGTTCTTCCAACTTTTAACTAAAGTAAAACATGAACCAAAATAGGTTCACTAAGCATTAGGGAGTAGATGTATAGGCACTTATCGTTGGTCGACTAGTATGTTTTACCGTTCAAGTAGTACATCAAATTTAGTTGTTATAGTGGTTAGTTCTCAGCTTTAAGGCTATTTTGGGTCCTAAAACACTATAAATAGATATTTTCTCATTGGTTTTTGTGCCAAAAAGTATTTGAATGTCTTTTACACACTTTTCAAAGTATTTTTAATCATTTGAGCATTCTTTATCTTATTTTGAGTTTGTTAGCCTTTTTGTGATCATCAAAGTATCCAAGTGAGCAATTTTAAGTTGTAAGCTATTTATAGGGTTTGTCATCATTGTAATGGGCTTATCTAAAATTTAGGGTTTCTCTTTACCTTGAGGAAATATTGAAAAGTAGGTTCCTCTTTACCAAGAATGGATTGTTTGGTGAACCACTATAAATTGGTATTCATTTCTCTTCGCTTACTCTTTACTTTATTGTTTACAAGAATAATTAAATTCATTTATTTTTATTTCAATCTTGAATTTGTGACAATTTGTAAACAATGCTTTATAAGTTAGTATATTTTAATTAAAATTTTGGATTTACCTAATTAACTACCCTTTTAGGCATCATTATGGAATAACACAATCCAATAATCATGTAAGCATAAACTTAATCCACATAATTCAAACTAATATATAAAGTAGGAATAAATGAGTAAGAAGATTTCATTTTTTATAATTTCAATCAATCAAATCAATGAAAAAGTGAATATATTTATTATTGAACTAACAAATAAGAATTAAAGGCTTATTTGAGAATTCACCTAATCTTTTAATAAAACAGTAAACATCTTATCATGAATACTCTTAGTTACTTAATTTGATCTGTAATACAAATGGATACTAGCACTACTATTAATTTTAAACCTTGTTATTTATGTTAAAGTCAGAGAAAGTAATTTATTAATGCTCAATTATTCACTTTTGTTTTTATGTTGGATGCTAAAGTACTTGAAAAGGATCTACTTCTAAATTAAAATATATCTAATTTATACAAAAGGTAAGATTATGCACGTTAAGCATCCATTTTCAAATCACTAGATAAAATTAAAGCTTTGTTTTTTTTTTAATTTCTATCTAGTTACCTAAACTAATTGAATCATAAAACAATCAAACTTCATATAAATCATCTAAATTATTCTTCTTTCAATGTAAAAAATCTCAAAATTGTTGCTTATTAAGCTAATAGTGATGAAACTATAGGAATAAAAATAAATATTTCTCTACCCATAGTTCAGTTGTACGTTGTCCTCGCTATACCAAACATGAATAATGAAATTAAAAATTAAAGATAATAAAAACATAAAAAAGGAAAGGAAAAAATTATTTGGCACTATTTGTTACCTATTTTCCAAGGTAAAGATGATTGACATCTAGAATATATTTGTACTATGTGAACAAAACTAAAAAAAGTAGAAAATTTAAAACTCAAATGGAATAGAAACTAATAATAAACTAAAATGAAGTACTTAACCAAATAAAATAATAAAATTGAAAAAAATTGGAGTTTAGTAGTGCAAAACTAAATCAAAATATTAAATTGTATAAGTTATAAAGAAAAGAAAGGAAAAGAAATCTATCACAGGGATTCATTATGATCATTGTCCTCCTCTAGTATCGTTGACAGTTATGGAGCCTTCTCAGAGGACCCCATATAGTGAAAGTAGTTGGATACTCAATGCTCCATCTGTTGTAATTGTTTTCCTTATTTCTTTAATATCCTCTCCATGCTTTGTAGCATAAAATGGTGTCTTTGCTACTCATTCTTGATGTCAAGAATGGTCTTATTTATCCTCTCTTATAATAAAAATTATAGTCTGGCCCAAAAATCTTCGTACTCCAGGCCAAGTCCTCGATTTGAGGTGTATACTCTTTAAGATATGCCATTGATAGTCCTTTCCCGAGATACAACCATCAAAAATTGCTAAGGGATATGATTTTATAAATTAGTAGGGAATTTAGATATGTCATTATTTATGTATTTATTAATGTGATTTTTTTAATCTATCAATATCGCAAGTATACGAGTTATATCTTTATAATATAATTATTATCGTTCCCATGAGGATTGTTCCAGACACTTAACAATTTTTGTAACACTTTATTTAAGGTAAAAAAATCAT
The DNA here is from genome assembly GCA_027576715.1 of Erythroxylum flavicans. Classification (NCBI taxonomy): domain Eukaryota; kingdom Viridiplantae; phylum Streptophyta; class Magnoliopsida; order Malpighiales; family Erythroxylaceae; genus Erythroxylum; species Erythroxylum flavicans. The sequence goes on along the minus strand of JANZXP010000196.1, from coordinate 20,302,664 downwards.
AATGTAACTAGAAAATAAAATAAGCTAAAAAAATTGATAATTGAATAATTAACAAACAGTAGTGAATTTGTTGTTATTCAATGATGACAACTTACGAATTACTTTTATCCTTGTTTTGTTTTCATTTGCCCTTGATTTAATAAGACACAACCCTAGATATTTAATAGTTATGATTACACTCTCTCAAGATCTAACCAAGTAATCCCAACTAAAATAGATAATAATTGAATTGTGACCTCTCGATCTCTCAAAACTATTAATAAATATCCAATTAGAATTGAAGAATCCTATAGGTAATAAGATTTCTTTTTAATTACCTATTAATATAATTTTTATAGGTCTATTATAGTACCAACTCTCACTTTGCAACATAACGTAAATATTTTAACCTAATATCTTAATTCAAATCAAAGATAGTAACAATAAGCACCACAAATGTATCTTTATTAAATCAAGAAAATAAAAGTTTAATAAAACAATTCAAGAGTAATTCCTAAAATAAAGTTAGAAACTCATAGCCAAATATATCCTAAATTGATCATAATCAACATTCAAGTATAAGGAAAGTAAAGAAGTTTGAATTCTAAATATGTTCTTCCTTTTGTCCTTGAGCTGGAGAATTTTGCAACATTTTTTCTTTTAAACTTTTGCCTCTTTAATCTTTTCTTTAATGTTACAACTGCCTCTCTTTATGTTTTTGGTTTCCTTTTATACTTTTTGATCATATAGGGCTTTTTCTAGGTTTTATTTTCACTTGTTTATATGTTAAAAATAGCCCCAAATCATCAAAAATACATAAATCACAATACTTAAAAAATCTGGCATTTTCACATGATTGTATAATATAAGAGTTTGAGTAGTTGTGAAGACTCTTTCAAGATTGTGTATGATCATAATAGAAAATACAAACAGGAGAAGAAGTGAGGGAAGGAAGAAAGAAGAGAGAACAAATAAATAGGATAAGCCAAATAGGATAGGGCTTTTAGGGGGTTTAAGTGATGCTTGCATGATTGTGACAGTAAGTCCCCTACACACTTGCGAAATTGTGAAAAAGAGGTTTGGGCACCAGGCTTGCTCAATTACATGATCGTGCATTTTTACAAGATCGTGATAGAGGGTTTAGTGCTCCAATTTACAAGATTGTGCATATGTATAATCACGACCACCTAAACACATTTCACAATATTTTTACATACTTCATGCTATAAACATCCATTAATAAAACTAACTTAAAATCCATAAAAATAATGTAACAAATATACAAGAAAATATGGAAAATCTATCTAAATAATAATGTGCTAATTTTAGTTCACTACCTACACTTTTATAATTATGATAAACAAGTCCACTACACTCTTGCCCAATTATGACAGAGATGTTTAGGCACCAGGCCTGCTCACTTACATGATCATGCTTTTTTATAAGATCTTGACAGAGGGTCTAGTGCTCTAATTTGCACAAATTGTGCATATGTATAATCATAATCCCCTAGACACATTTCATAATATTTTTATGCACTTCATACTATAAACATCCATCATTGAAACTAACTTTAAAGCCATAAAAATAATGCAACAAACATACAAGAAATTATGAAAACCTACCTAAATAATAACACGTTAATTTCAACGTCACTAGCTTAACCATTCCATCTTTTTTTAATCAAAGGGCCATGGAAGCTTCTCACTGACCTTCATTTTGTCTTTAGCCACTTCTATACCTTTGCATGATATTTTATATCCCAAAACTACACCCTCATACACCATTATATTTTCTTATTCCCCATCTAGCTTGTTCTAAATTATGATGGGTAGACTATGATTGTCCTTGGAAAGGTATACTTATGGTGTGTGTGTAAGTGTTTCAACTCTAGAGTGGGTGATTTCTTAATGGAAGGTGGCAAGAGTGCTTTTGTCCTTACTAAGGTTTCTTGCTTTTATTTCTCATCTAACTCCTCCCCTTTATCTAACTCTTCATCATCTTCCACATTGCCAACATTGGCGTCTTCTTTATAGTTCTCCTCTTACTCTTTTACACATTCATCATCTATATTAATTTTCATGCAAGAGTTTCCCTCCTTTGGATTCTTCAACACCTTGTTTATATTGAAATCAACCTGTTCATGAGTAATCCCAAGAATTACTTTTCCTTCATGAACATCAACCAATGCTCTTCCTGCATTCATGAATGGTCTACTAAAGAATTAATGAACAATTTGGATCATCTTTAAAGTTTAGTACTGTGAAAGTCTTCTTAAACTGACATATCCTCCATCACACCAAATGGTTTCTTTATTGTTTGATTTGCCAACAAAATAACCATGGAAGTTGGCTTCACATCTCCTATCTTTAATTTCTTAAAAATAGAAAAAGGCTTAAGGTTAATGCTTGCACTTAAGTCATATAAACATTTAGAAAATTCTAAATTACTAACTACATAGGGTATATAAAACTCCCTGGATCTTTCAATTTTGTTAGTATGAAGCTGGTAATTATTAAGCTGCAACTCTTCATAAAAAAGACTATTTGATTATCCTCCTAAGTCCACTTATTTGATATGGTATCTTTGAGAAATTTTATATAATTAGGTAAAGAAACCACTTTGTAGAGAAAAGGGTGGAAATAAGATGCTGATTATTGATCCAGAATGACCTTAAACATACAAGTTACATTGAGCTAAAGATGTTAAAGAAATGTTGCATAGGAGGCAACCCATAAGTTAGTTTTAATTTTACTTCAATTTTGATATTATCTTGTGTTTGCTTTTGTCTTAGTATAGGATTTTATTTTCTATTATGTTATTTATTTTGTTTCTTTTTATATTTTGCTTTTATATTTTGCAAGGACGTTAGTCTCATATTGGACAGATCCAAACAAGAAAATCATCATAGCCATAGATGCTTACATTGTGCACATTGGGGACAATGTACAACTTTAAGTGTGGGATGGGTTTAACAAATTTTAGCTAATTTCTTTAAGCACATTATAATCAAGATTATAAATTTTATTAACTGATATCTTAAATTGGTTGAATTTATCCATGAGTACTATATGTTATTGTTGAATATTGATTTAAATTAGTGTGCAAAAGAATGATGGTTAATAAAATTAGTTTTCTAAGGCATATTTTTCTTAATTGTTGAAATATTCAAGTTGAATGAATTTGCATATTATTTACACATATATATACCTAAATTTTTCGTGGGCTTTTGAGCCTGAAGAGTAAATTTTCAAAAAATTTAAGCTCTGTTTATTCTTTCATATGTGTGATTTCATATATATTAGGATAATTCTAGAACTTGATTTTATTATGCATGTAGAGACCATATTTGTTAAATTAGAAGCATTGCTACGATAAGGGCACTTAGATTCACCAACTTGCTCAGCCTATTTCTTTGAAATCACCATACACAAAAATTTAGCTTTACGAATAACTAAGTTGAGCCGTTTCCTTTTTCATATTTTAAACCTAAATTGTAAACCTTTATCTTATTTTTTTAAAGATTTTTTATTATTTTGAACCTTGAAGGTTATTTACATTATTTACTTGTTAAGACTTGAAAATTGTGAAAGGTTCGATAGTTGTTGAATTGTGGTATTGATTGGAATATTAAAAAAAGAAAAAACAAGAAGAAAAGAAAAAAATACAAAAATGAAAGAAAGAAAAAAACTTTATGGTACCAATAAAGATGCATTGAAAGGACCTATGTATACTTGTAAACAAGTCTTGAAATATATTGTGTAGTAAATTTTCTTTAATTTAACCTTTTTATTTACACAATCATACCGTACCTCAGCCCCATTACATCCTTTATAAAGACCTTTTGATTTTTGATTCTAGTTTATACATACGTGCTGAAGATATGATTTTATTGCAAGCTTATGGTAAGAATTCTGCTATGCATTGATTGACATTTTTTTTAACACTTGAGTGAATTGATTGAAATCTTAATGAGGGTGTAAAGTGATTGAAGGTCTATGTATGATAAGTTTTAATATTTTAACCTTGATAATACCACAAGCGCACGGGTCGTTCATATAGTAACTAAGGTATCAATCCTATGAGGAGGAGTAATTTAATCCAAAAATCTAAGGTCAGAAAGTATTAAATAGATATTTAAAAGACAATGAATGTAAACACGAAAACTAAATAAATCAACTAAACCAAATCAAATAACAAAACAATAGTTGACACTTAACACTTAAAGAAAACAATCACGACAATGATTAACATTTTTAAAATGAAATTGAATAACACTTAATGAAAATTGATTGATTTGTTAAACAATGATCGCACACCCTAGAATTCAACCTAGTGAGTTAATCGAAAGAGAGAAAGGGAAAATTATCTATCTTTAATGCCAACCTAACCGATTATGATTTATTGAATTAATGGTTCTAGAAGATCCTAGGGTCAATTACTATCTCTCAAGTTATAATTGAACCCTAAAGCATAAACCCTAATGAAATTATGGGAAGTTGTAATATCTTAATTAACAACTGATCCAAAACCTAATCAATTATTAAGTTCTCTAATAAACAATTGGAAACCTATATGTGATCTCTCTAAACAAGATTTACCAACTTGATCTAATTCTGAATCTATTAAATTACCTAACTCTCGTTAGCCCACTTTAATCATTTTTCTCGATTCAGCCTCTCAGTTTATATCAAGATATAAAATGTAGAATTAAATCACAATTAATTTAATAAACACATAAAACAATAAAATTTCATTAAATAAAAAATAATATTCTAAAGTTGAGTATAGAACATCAATCATAATTCAATTCTATTGTCAAACTATATATCCCAATTCTATAATCAAATAAAACTAAAATACATAGGAAATCGAACTCGAATGGATGATAGGAGGTCGCGACTTTGGAAAACTTCTTATTCCGGGAAGCGCGTCGAGTCTGTGTCATCTTCCTTTTCTCTCTTCCTTTATCTCTTTCTTGATCTTTCAAAGTTTTCTCTTTTAGGGTTTCGTCGTGGTGGCTGATCAAAAGATCCCTCTTCTATTCTTCATGTTTCTTAAATATCTTGGCAGTCCTAGGGTGTATTTGGTGTCAAAACGGTCTAGAAAGTTTCACAAAACTTGAGTTTTTCACCTATTTTTGTTTCTACCCGATATAGGCCATGATCATGGCCAATGTCTAACTCTCTGTCATGATGTCACCATTGTGGCTTGGTTCTGGCCTCTCTATTATGGTTGTGACTAATGTGTCACAATCATGGCCTAAATCATGGTGGTTCATATCTCTTTGTCACGATCGTGGGTCGTGGTTTTGGACCAAAAGTCTCTGAAACTTCTCCGTTCTTCACCGTTGACCCTGTTACACTAACAAACACATTCAGGTACCTCAAAAACATAACATTTAAGCTCAAAGACTTATACTAACCCATAAAAACACTTAAACACATAAACTAACACAATTGAAACCTAAATACACACTGAACACTCAAATTAACACCAAATGCATAATAATTTAAACCCTGAAACATGATGCAAGTCACAACTATCAACATCCCCACACTTAAATATTTGCTTGTCCTCAAGCAAACAAAACAATAAACATATAACAAGCACAACACAAAATGCAATAATAAGGCAATGACTTCAACTTCATGAAATAAATTTAATCTTGATCATAGTCATACAAGTTATATCTAATCATTAACATGCAAATTCAGAGTCTAGAGGCTTTCAACTAAATATACAAATTAATCGAGATCTAAGTGTTAATTTATTTACCCTTTTCAATTGCACACAAACATTAATAATTCTTTGGTCCTTTAGACTCTGTAACTGTTCCTAAGTATATTTTCATGAAAAGTCAAGCTTATTACAAGTTCGGTAGGCTTTTATTAAGAAAACACACTTTTTTTAATTAATGAACGTCAACTTAGTCTTTTTACATGGAGACAAACATTGGCAGTAAATATCGATCCGGTTACTTGACTAAATCATGTTTTTATTAAACTACTTAGTTGAAACGTCATTATAGACTTTTGATGTGAAGGCACACATTTATGATGCGTATCGATCTGGTTACTCAGCTATATCACATTTTCAACTGACTACTAACTCTATTCATAACCCGAAGGTTAGCAAAATAGTGATTCATTTAACAAAACATACACTTTTTTCAATATTTTATTACCTACCTTGTTATTTAAGCTACTCATTTTCATGAAAAATCATAGTAAAGCTACTTAAGTTGAAAGGCCTCAAATTATGAATGAATGTGACAACCTATGGGGTGCTAAACTTACACTAAATACTAATTCAGATATATACTTATCCAAAGACCCTAATTTACTAATTTTGAAGGCTAATGATTATTTACAACCTAATAGACTATGTTCAAAATTAAATAAATTTCAATCCATCTAAGCCATTGAAACATTTAAACAGTTCACATAATGCAACCTAATAACTATCATATAATATGCAAAAATCATATACAAAAGTAAAACATATAACCTCCTCACACTTGAACAACATATTGCCCTCAATGTGAGAAGAGAACAAACAAGCAGAATAAAAGAAAAGAAAAGACAGAAATTAAAGTAAACAGAACTAAAAATAAAAATAGAAAATAGAACTGAAGGCTAATTTGAAAAAGAAAATTATGTTAGATAAAGTCTCAAGGAGATGGAGGCGGTGATGGTGTTAGAGGCGACAATTGAACGCTTTGAGTCTCAAAATATCTGTGGATCTGACGGATATCCCAGCTCTATCGTCGTTATGTTCGGGTCATCTCCTTCATCATTCTAGTGTTCTCTGAAAGCGTTCTGTTAGTTTCAGAGATTGCATCTAGAACTTCCTTCCATCCATGTTCTTCCTCTTTTTTGGACTCTTCACTGGTAGAGTTCTCCTCTGTTTGTTACAGCGGGGCTGAACTTGAGCTTGCCTGACTGGCCCTAATTCTGACATGTGTCTTCTGGCTAATATTCTTAAGTTTCATATTGTTGGACTTAAGGATTTCAACCCGCCATAAGTGGTGATTGTTTAGGAATTATGAGAGATGAATAGTTAATCCACTCCGGTCCATACCAAAATATTCTACAATGGTAGACACTTTATACCCTATTCCTAGATTGTTGCTTCTCTTGCGTGGAGTCATAATAATAGCATTTAGCACATGTGTGGATGTGTACACTGTGATATTATGGTCCACACACCACAACATAAAAAATTCCTGTATGAAACATTTGTTGGTTTCTGTTTTGTCAAAAACTAGCTAACATATAAATTTGTACGGCAACAAGTGTTTGTGGGACCGTATTATGTTTATATGAGCATTCTTGGCATAAAAATGCTCTATTCCAGTGAGTTTCATTCCAATATTAAGAAGGATGAAAATCCTCATGCTGGTCAATGATGGAGGATTCAGGGAATCCACACATATCGCATATGAGTTCTACATTCAATTCATATTCTCTTCCTCTTAACCTAAGCCATAATTCCTTGGGGTTCCTAGGGTCATCAGTCAGTGAAGTGAAAAATTCCAACGTGAGCTCTTGATAGACAGGAAATTGGAATAGTATAAATTGGGCCCACTGGATCCTTCAAGCAAGCTAAATTTTCTACTCTCTCGCACAACTCTAGCCTATCAAGTGTTTCAAAATCAAAGTACTTGGGAACTACTATCTGTCTAGCATTAAGATTTCAGAAATGAATACCTTCCTCCTCTGTGTAGATTGGGAAGGGTGCGCCAAAGTTTGCTACTTAGTTTCTTCTTCCACATCTCGCAGCTTGAATTCATCTTGATTGCTTAATGTGTGGCATAATTCTTAGGAATTGAGTAGAATTTGGAAGAAAATTAGAAGTTTGAAACTTTTAGAGAGATGTGAGAGCTTTTATTGGCTTGAAGTCCAGAGAGATAAAGTGAAATAAAGTGAATGTAAAAGTGAAGTTAGAACTGAATATATAGGTGGTTAAAAGGTAAAATTGTAAAATGCTCCCCGTATTCTGCATAATCACAGGCCACGATCGTGGATGACAGTTTTTCACCACTTCTTGATTCTTCTTCTTTTGTTCTTTTTCCAATCTTTTCAATTTCACTTCTTGATTCTTTTGTAGCCCCTTTTACCTCTCTTTACTTGCTTGATACATCATCCACTTTATTTCGATCTCCTATTCCTTCTTGATTTTATTCAAAACAAAAAATAATCCTCACTATAGAATTCAAACGTTCTAACAAAAATAAGCAAGAAACTAATTTTCCATGGGTTGCCTCCCATGCAGTGCTTCTTTTAACATCAGTAGCTCAATGCTCTTTTAAGCTTACGGTGGTTGGAATGAATGGTGCAATGGTAGCGCTGTCATTAATCTTAAAGTTCGCGCTTTAGCTACTATGCTACTATTTCCACCTTCCTTCGAATCCTCTTTTCCTTACCTTCTTCTTTTCAAGCCTTCTTCCTGAATGTATCCCCAAGATCCTCGATATCCTCCCATTCTCCTGGAAGTTCAGGTTCCTTGCTATCTATTAGAGATAAAGGAGATTCGTAGTCCTTCTTAGACACTTGGAAGGTTATTTGCTCTTTTCCTACCCTAAGAGTTAATTCGCCTATATCAATGTCAATAATTGAATGCACAGTGGCCAAAAACGGTCATCTAAGAACTATCGGGTTTTCCACATCTTTATTGATGTCCAATATGTAGAAGTCTGTGGGAAAGGTAAATTTATCAACTTTTACTTGAACATCCTTTATAATCCCCATTGGTTTGTGTACTGCTTTGTCGACCGTCTTTACCAAAAACTTAGTGGGTACTAACTCTCCTAACCCTAGCTTCTGACTAAAAGTGTAGGATATCATGTTTATACTCCTAAGTCCGCAAATGCCCTATCTATGATGATTCTATTGATACTACAGGGGGTGAAAAAGTCCCCTGGGTCCTCTTTCTTTTGTGCAATGATGGGGTCCTTTTCTCATATTCGCTCCTTCCCTTTCTTCTCAACAGATTACTTTAATGTGAGCTCCGTCTGTACTCGTTCCATCACTTCCTCGACCTTGTTTGATTCAATCTCCTGTAGTTTCCTCATTGCTCTCTTTGCATATAACTCATGCTGAGCTAAAATAGGTAATGGAAATACACATCGAGTTGCCTTAATTGACTCGATCTCTGGCTCACTTGAAAGGAATTCTTGACTGTCTCCTTTATCTCCTTCTTCCTGCACCTGCTCCAGTTCCTCATTCTGGGTCTAACTGATAACCACGATACGTTCCTTTGGGTTAGACTCGATGTTGCTTAGAAGAGTTTCAGCATTCTGAGTAGACATTACCTCCGTTAATTGGCCCAGTTGGACTTCCAGTTTATGTATGGACGAGGTATAGTTCTTCGTTACTTGATCGAATTTGTTCTCGAGCCTCCTATTTTCCTCCTCTATACCTCCGATCTTATCCAAAATAGTCTAACTTCGATTTCATTGAGCTCGCTTTATCTTACTGAAAGCCTGATTACCCTTAAGGCCTAAACAGTATTGTTCGACTAGGAGAAGTTAGGGTGGTTCTTCCACCCAAGATTGTAAAGGTTGGAGTAGGGATTGTTACCCCCTACTAATCCATATTGTGCTCCCATATAGTTCACTTGCTCCGAATCTCCTTCCTTCATCAGATAATAGTCCCCGGTATCATAGTTTAACTGCCCACAGAACTCACACTTTAAATGTATGGCCTTCACTGGAGCTGAGGATGATCCCTTCATGCTATTGAGTTATCACGTCAAGTTATCGATCTTTGCTTGCATCTCAGTCATTTGATCGACTGTGATGATTCCCTTATGCTCTCTGAAGGTAGCAGGTTGTTTACCCCGTTCGTTTGTCCATAAGCAGCTGTTGCTCGCCATCTCCTCAATCAACTCCTCCACTTCATTAACAGTCTTCCACGTTGAAGATCCTCTTGAACCTGCATCTATTGTGCCTCTTTTCAGTGGGTTCACTCCATTATAGAAAGTTTGCAATAGGAACTCCTTTGGTAGGTTATGGTATGGGCACTTCCGTTGCAAGTCCTTATATCTCTCCCACACTTTGTAGATTGATTCCCCATCACCTTGTTGGAAATTGGTGATTTCCTTTATAATATTTGTGGTCTTAATCAACAAGAAATACTTGTCTAAGAAGGCACAAACTAGCTAGTCCCACGTCATAATGTTGGTTGGGCTCACTGAATAATACCAAGCCTTGGCTTTATCTCTAAGGGTAAAGGGGAATAGTCTGATTCTAATCACATCTTCTAACATCTGATGATATCGAAAAGTATCATAGATCTCGAGGAAATTAACTATGTACACATTCAGGTCCTTATTAGCGAATCCGTAAAATTGCACATTCTGCTGAAGCATATTGAGAAGTGTGGGTTTAATCTCGAAAGAGGTCACTTGAACAGGCGACCTAGCTACTCCTTGGTTTGCCGCATTGAACTTTGGCCTCATGAAGTCCATCAGGGTCCTCTGTTATCATCCTTAGTTCGCTCTATGGTCAATATTTTGTTGAAACACCTAGGCCATTGTTTATTTTCTGATATCTTCTTCCTCTTCTCGCTGAGCTTTCCTAAAGGTTCGTTCTAGTCGATTGATATCTAAATCTAACGTTTTTGCTGCATGACTCGAACCTCTTGTGACTCTTGTGTTCATGCAAGAGCACAATTTCTGAAATAACACAAAAGAATGAAAACAAAAATTAAAAACTAATCAAAACTAACGTCTTAAACTATAGAACTAAACTATTGCCTCCCCGACAACAGCGCCAAAACTTGATTGATGGTTTATGTATGATAAGTTTTAATATTTTTAACCTTGATAATACCACAAGCTCACGAGTCGTTCGCATAATACCTAAAATATCAATCCCATGAGGAGGAGTAATTTAATCTTAAAATGTAAGGTCGGAAAGTATTAAACAGATATTTAATAGACAACAAATTTAAGCTCAAAAACTAAATAAATCAAATAACAAAACAATAATTGACACTTAACACTTAACGAAAATAATAACGACAATGATTAACAATTTTAAAATGAAATTGAATAACATTTAACAAAAATTGATTGATTTGTTGAACAATGATCACACACTTTAGAATTCAACCTAGTGAGTTAACCGAAAGAGAGAAAGAGAAAATTATCTATCTTTAATGCCAACCTAACCGATTACGATTTATTGAATTAATGGTTCTAGATGATCCTACAGTAAATTAATCTCTCTAAAGTTATAATTAAACCTTAAAGCATAAACCTTAATCAGATTATGGGAAGTTTTAATCTCTCAATTAACAACCGATCCAAAACCTAATCAGTTCTTAAGTTCTCTAGTAAACAATTGGAAACCTATATATGATCTCTATTCACAAGATTTACCAAAATGATTTAATTCTGAATCTATCAAATTACCTAACTCTCGTTAGCCCAATTTAATCATTTTTTTTCTTAATTCACCCCCTCAGTTTATTATCGAGATATAAAGTGCATAATTAAAACGTCATTAATTCAATAACATATAAAACAATCAGATTTCATTAAATAAAAAATAATATTCCAAAGGTGAGTATAGAACATTAATCACAATTCAATTCTATCGTCAACTATATATCCCAATTCTATAATCAAATAAAAGTGAAATACATAGGAAATGGAACTAGAATGAGTGATGGGAGGCTACGACTTCGGAAAGCTTCTTATTCCGGGAAGCACGTCGACTCTACGTCTTCTTCCCCTTCTCTCTTCTCTCTTCCTTTGTCTCTTTCTTGATCTCTCAAAGTTCTCTCTTTTAGGGTTTCGTCATAGTGGCTGATCTATATAGGAAATCAAACTCAAATGGACGATGGGAGGCCACGACTTCATAAAGCTTCTTATTTTGGGAAGCACATTGAGTCTGCGTCATCTTCCTCTTTTCTCTTCCTTTGTCTCTTTCTTGATCTCTCAAAATACTCTCTGTTAGGGTTTCATTGTGGTGGCTGATCAAAAGCTCCCTTTTCTATTCTTCATGTTTCTTAAATATCTTGGCAGCCCTAGGGTTCGTCTAAGGTCGAAACAGTCTTAAAAGTTCTTCAAAACTTGACATTTTCACCTGTTTTCAGGTCTGCTCGATGCAGGCTATGATTGTGGCCCTACCTACCACGATCGTGACAAGTTTCTCCTCTCTGTCATGATAGTGGCCTGGATTTAGCCTCTCCATCATGATTGTGACCAAAGTGTCACGATCGTGGCCTGGATCATGGTGGCTTATATCTCTCTGTCATGATAGTGGCCTATTATGCCATAATTGTGGGCTGTGGTTTTGGCCCGAAAATCTCCAAAACTTCTCTGTTCTTCCCATTGACCTTAAAACACTAACAAACACATAAAGGTGTCTCAAAAACATAACATGTAAGCTCAAAGACTTATACTAACCTATGAAAAACACTTAAACACATAAACTAACACAATTAAAACCTAAATACACATTAAACACTCAATTTAACACTAAATGCGTAATGATATAAACGTTAAAACATGATGCAAATCACAATTATCGTAAAGATATATGATTTTGACTTCAAAGCGATTATTGATATGATTACTATTAATATTACTTATGAAATTAATTTTAGGACTACTTGATTATGATTGTATGCTATTTTGATTCAAGAAGATATGATGTTGTATAGTACGAATGGACAGGATCACATTAATGATGGATTGATGTTTTAAAATTTATAGTTTTGCTTATGGTTTACTTGGGGATGAGTAAAATCTTAAGTGTGGATATTTGACTATTTTTTTACCACTTATATTTGATATGTTTTTCATGATATTTTATACTTTTATCGTATATTTGGTATTTAATTCAATCCAGCATTTACAGGTGATAATTGCCTTCATGGACTTAAAGGAGAGGAATTCGGACAAAAAAATGGCATAAAAAAAGGTATTGACAAATCTGAAGGAATGCACGGCCATGCATCATGACCGTGCACTTTCCTATGGTTGTGTATTTTTGCGATTTCAGCTATTTTTGGTCATACACAATTTGATACACGACCGTGTACCAAACCATCTAAGTCCTAAAAACCCTAACTTTCAATATAAAAAGATGTTTTGAACAGCTAACGAAGGAGAAGATTTTGGGAGGTGATTTCTAAACGTGGAGTCATTCTTAAGGGGCAATTTTGGTCCAAAGAAGCATAAAAAACAAAGAAATCATTAAAAGATCCATCAAAATACAAGATCAACCCTTTACATCTTAAGAACATTCGATAAAGGACAATCAGGGAGATTTAGAATTATGATTTCATTGTTTTCAATTCGTATTTCTATTTATATATGTTTGATTTCGTATTTGATCATGTGTAATAAAAGTCCAGTTAGTATTTAAGTTAAATGAAACTTATTTCAATTCTTTAATATGATTTGATTCTTTTATTAATGTAATTGGTTGTTTGATATATTGTGATATGATTATGCGGTTTATTTATGTTCTAATAACCCAAAAATATTATATCATAATCTGATTTCATACGTAGATATTGAGAAATCATGGTGTGAATAGATCTGCTATAATTAGGAGTTGATTGCAACCTTAGAGATAGCATGATATAAATCTTTTAGATTAGGCTTAAACCTAATAGAGTAACTCTTAAATCGGTAACGCATTCCTATAAGATTTAACTTAAGTAATTCGGTCAGAGACTTTAAGATTAGTTGTTAGTACACTTAGTGCCTATTTGGTTTAACTTTTGGAGGGTGGAAAAACACTTTTTTTCACCGCAAAAGCTATTTTTAAGTAAAATGAGTGTTTGGCCATAAAATCCAAAAGCACTTTTTAAATAGGAATGGCTTTTTTAGAAACTAAAATACAATTTTTTTAGAAGCTTAAATTTGGAGCTTTTCAAAAAAGCCCCTCATTTTAGCTTTTTCGGGTAGACTTTTTTCTGTCATATGCTTTTATAACGCACTCTTCTTCAACTTTTGTCTTTTGCTTTTTTGAGTTACTGAGATCTGATTCTTTAAATTGTTTTCTACCGAGTGTATTACTCCCATATTACCCAAGATAAAGTTCGTATCATCAAGCCACGTTCGAAACATTCCTGAATCATTAACATTGGCTACGAAACAACTGCTGACGTTTAACCAGTAAGAATTTTCAAGAGTTGTTGTGCTGTCGAAATAGAAAAGATCACCGTTGTTCACTAAACTAATTAAGCTCAGATCTTTCGTGTATAGATTGCTTGGCATAGACACTATTTCTATGCCATTAATGAAGGAAAACGAGCTTTGTGATGGGGTGAAAGTTATCTTGAGTTGTTCCGTTTCCCACAGTTATTACAAACTCTATAAAGAAGAAGAAAGCTTGATGATTAATGAAGAAAACAGTTAAATAGGCACTGAAGTTGCTCAGAAGAGTGTAACCATTTGCAGTGATTGAAAAGAAAGAAGCTGAATTATTGAAGTTTGAGTAGGTTATCGGGTAGAAGTAAAGATG
>JANZXP010000196.1:20250435-20281064 GCA_027576715.1 Erythroxylum flavicans | reverse complement strand
TTTATTATTAATTATATACAATTTATTATTAATTATATAAAATTATTATTATTATTAATTATTTAATAAATTTTATTCTACTATATGTTATTTATATTTAAAAATTATTTATTTGTATTTTTATTTATATAAAAATATATACAAACAATTAAAGAATAAGTTGTATATATTTTCAATTTTATTTAATAAAAATTTTATAAAAATTTTTATTTTATTATTAATTATATGCAATTTTTAAATAATATAAAATATTCTTATTAGGATAAGGAGAAATAATATAAAAATATTTTTAATTATATACAAGGGGGTTAGGGTTAGAAGAAATAATTGGTATTAAGAAAAATTATTAAGGGTGTATTAGGTAGTATGTATTTATTAGTTTATATTCCATCTTAAACCCCCAAATCAGAGGTTTCTTATTTTCACTATTTAGGATATAATGGAACGTAACATGAAACCCTCCACTTCCATCCCATTTGGTTCCATTCTATTATGAAACCCTCAATCAAATGATGGACTAGTGTGTTACGTTCTATTTCGTTCCATTACTAAACCCCCAACTAAACAAACCTTAAAGGAGGGAGGGAGTGGAAACAAACACAGAGAGAGAGAGAGAGAGACGCTTTAACTAAAATGAACCTAACTAAATAGTAGTAATAAATAAAAGTAAATAGGCTAAATATGAGTTTTCAATAGAAAGCACACACACACACACATATTTTATTTATATTGTTAAGCCTAACTCTATTAATAAGAATTAAAAATATAATTTAACAGGAAAACCCATTTTGATCAATTGAATTTGATAAGATATTGTTATACTAAGTTGATTAGATAGAGTCCCATTTAATGTAAGCCCATTTCAGATCCAAAATTCCTAGTCAGCCCATTTAGTTTAAGTATATTAAATCACTAAAATCATTTATGCTATTTAACTTTGTTTTATTATTTCATTTTAATATACAAAATTTTACTAACCATTACAGTTTAGGAGTCATTTAGGAATCGTATAATGTGTAAGTCATTAAACCAAAATAATCATTAATCTCATTTACTGTATTTACTTACTGTAATTGAATTAATTAATTGTGTTTTTATTTTAGCATGTTGAGTCTTTTTAAATTGAAAATCAACAATATCGTCTTATTTTTAGCTTATTTAGTCTTTGTTTGGAAGAAAGAAAGAATATATTAATATGTTAAGATGAATGTTGACAAAAATTTATACAAATCTATAGAATCAAGGACTAGATTACTACATCAATGTGATTAGGTATCATAAAAAATTTTACAACTTGGAGTCAAAGAGTTGGTTAATTTTCCCAAGTGAGTTGACAATTTGTGCTAAAGAAGTAGTTATCCCCATATGAAAAAATAGGATGTATAACTTCGGTACATAAGAATTGCAAAGAAGCTTATTTGTGGTTAAGAGAATCATGAAATATCCACTTATTTCTTTCATCCCAAATAACAATAACTAGGTAGTTAAAAGCAACTCTGAATAAATAGTTCAGATTTAGCTCAGTGCAGAACATCCCAAATTCTCCACTAGTTCAGATATACACAAATACATGGCAAATTGTAGTACTAGTTTTTCTGATCTTACCCTGGTTGAATGGAGGGGGCTTTATCCAGACAACACTATATCAGCTGACCTAAGCTTGTTGATCATAGCTGTGTCCTTGTCATCTAACAGAAAGAGGTTATTCGTAATAACCCATTTCAGAAGAAGAAAAAAACTCTCTGAGTGTAGAGATTGCTTGAGTCGTGACCAACCTCAACACTGGAAGGATCTGTCCGCAGAGAAGATCTCTCCCACTGAACCCAACACAGAAAGGTTTAGTCAGAGAAGAGTCTATAGGGATGGAAAGCTTTGCCCTAATCTCAAAAGTTTTCAGTCAAACAAGAATGAGTATGTTTATCGTGTTTTGAGCAATTTGAAGCAGAACAAAACGTAACAGACCCCTATGGAAGACCAGCAGAGTCGCCTCCTCGCCAGCATTTTTTGCCATCGTTGCCCTTGCCATTCCTAGAAACATCTCAAACTCTCCCAAAAGGCAGTGGCCATTATGCCCTAAGTGTCATACCCTTGTTATTTTCGTCACTAAACGTTGTCATTTTTTTGTTCTTAATAGTTTTAGTTGAGCGTTTCCGTTTTATGTAATGATCTTGTGTCTCTTGTCTATCCCTTGTAAGACGTAAAAATGACTAACTGTTAACTTTTATTTATTAATGAATTCTTTAATTTCTAAAAAAAACCTCTAAACACCTATAAATCCCCTCATATTTCATCTGAACCTCAGTACACCACTTATGATATCTGACTAAGAATCTGGTGGGCTGGCTAGGTGACATTGCTAAATGACTAAATTGGCTTCAATAATAGTAGCTAGAGGGCCAAAAGGGTTTAGTGATCATGCCAAAAGGAAATGATTATGCCATCATTCACTATGTATTTGATAATGCAACTTAGCTTTAGTAAGGAGTTCATGGTGATAAGGAATTGGATGGATTTTCGACTCTCCATGAGCACTGAACCTTTATATAGTATTTATGCACCCGTTTAACCCGTAAGGAATGGTTTTTGAAAGTTAAAATGAATTCATTAATATGCCTAATATATAATATATATTATGAAGATACATATATATATAGTTAAAGACTACATAAAATGCACCATTTGATAAAGCAAAGAAATGGGATATTTTTTCAATTTTGGGAAGTCTGATTTTGATTGTTAGTCATAAGGTGATTGAGGCACGAAGAGAGTTATGCTTGTGTAATGTGAGTTTTTGCCAAGAGAGAGTTTGATTGGAACTTCTGAAGAGAGATCAACATGATGCATTAGAGAAAGTAATAGAAGATGTTTGCAGCCACTGAATTTCTTCTTCTTTTGAATTTTTAAGGATAACATTTGAAAAAAAAAAACAAATGTAAATGGTAGAGAAAAAAATGGAAAGATTGATAATGGGCATGTCTTCAGTAACTATAATGATGAAGGATAAAGTTCCATAGAGGGAATTAGCTTTAATAACAATAGCTAGAGGACCAAAGGGGTCTAATGATCATGCCAAAAGGAAATGATTATGCCATCATTCACTGTGTATTTGATAATGAAACTTAGCTTTAGTAAGGAGTTCAAGGTGATAAGAAATTGGTTGGATTTTCAGCTCTCCATAAGCACTAAACCTTTATATAGTATTTATGCACCCGTTTAACCCATAAGGAATGTTTTTTGAAAGTTAAAATGAATTCATTAATATGCCCTAAATGGTTGTAATAAAGTAATATTACAATTCTGTGCTAATATAAATTGAATCAAAATATATAAGTTTTATAGCTTATCATCCTGATGACTATTAGAAAACAAATAGCCAAGTTATTCCAAGTTTCATCTTCTTCTGAATGAGTAGCTCAAGTCTTTAGTAGCTTTGTGAGTAACAAGGATTTCTCTGATCCAGAGTCAGATGCTGTAAGCAAGTGCAAGCTTCTTTGTTTTTCAATTCGTGAATATTATTTGATTCCTTTCTCTCCATATTGTATACAGATAATAGTTTAAGCTAAGGCTTAGGCTTAGAGATTTTTTTATCTTTCCCCATTCTTTTGTATTGATTTTTATCCCACACTAAAATGTTATCCCAATTAGCTATTGGAAAAACTAGGTTCATAATATGTTGCATTCTAGCCCAGATGGTAGTTATGAAGCTGTGCTGAAAGAAAATATGGGTTATACATTCAGTTACCATATTGCATAGGATACAGAGCTAGTTATTGGATCCCTTTAACCTATCTTTGGTTTTTAATCTCCCTTTAACAGCTAGCTAGGTGACAAAAAAGGCTTTGGGCATTAATGATCCTTTCAAAACATTGTTATACCATACAGTGGTAGCAACTATAGGTCTGATAACTTTTAAACAATATGAATTAGTGAACTCTACATTTCTGTTGATAGTCCATGTTACTTTATCCTTCATTGTGGGGTTAACCAAGCAGTTGTGGTAATGATTTAATAGTCTATCCACACCTTTGCCAGCTACAAACTAAGAATTTTGGTCAATGACTTTAGAGACTCGAGTCCAAATTGAATTGTTGTGAATGTTGAAAGTTACACTCTTAAGATTAGAGAACTATAAGTAGCCCAGTTATTAAACCAGAGCCAAGTATCTTCACCATTTCCAATCTAAATTCTAATCAGAGCGTACATAACCTGTCTTTTATTAAACATTTGAATGAAAGGCCAAGAATGCTCTTTCTTTTCACTTATTTGCTGGAAGCTAGAATCCCTTAAGTAATATTCATTTGTCTATTTGCTCCAAAGTGGCTCGTTATCATTAAAGAGCCTTCATATTCTCTTAGCCACTAGCATTGTATGGATCATCTGTATTAAGGCAAATCCTAATCCACCTTCTTACTTTTTCCATCAAAGTTGCTCCCATTTGATTTTGGCTCTTTTAGGATCAACAACCTTTGTAGCCTATAAGAAGTTCCTTGTGCATTTTTCCATCTCTTTATTTATCTTCTTGGGTAAGAAAAGGTGAGTGCTCTAATGATTGTAGAGATTATTCAGCATTAAAATGATAAACTGGACTCTTCTAGCTTGAGAGAGAGCTCTACTCTGCCATGCTTTTATTTTTCTTCTTTAATTTCTCCAATCATAGAAGACAGTCTTGAAACTTTAGTTTCTTTAAAGAGATTAGAACTCCATAGTATTTAAAAGGCAAACAGTGGATATTTAATCCAAAGATGAAACATTCAAAGAGTCAATTCTTCGATGTATCCTCATTCATTACAGAGAATAGGAACTAATCAATTATTAGATACCAGACATCACATTCACAAACAAAAGTTAACAAGGAGAATTGGAATAACTTACTAAAAGTAGCAATTGTGGACTACTCGAAGCTTCAAAATCAAGCCTCCTATTCAACCCGCTTAGAGACGGAAAAGCCAAAACAATCACACCTATTAAGTACTTAGGAAAATCATGCATGATCTGGACTAGAGAAGGAAACATATTAACCTACCAACAAGGCTAGTCACTTGAGGGAGAGTATGAATCTACACTAGTTTATCGCCTTTTGATGATGATGACAACAAAGGCCATAGACGGATTACTTAATTTGGCAAAGCACGATTAATGGGAATGATTATGTAATTTGGGGGGAAATTAGTAATGTGATTTGTTAATTGGCCAAACGTTGCCATTTTTGGAGTTTTATTGGTAAAATGCCTTACTCTAATTTACATTTTAAGTTTTCAGAAAATAAAGTCCCCTTTGATAACCAATAATGAAAATTTTAGAATATAAAAAGGGAATGGGAATAAAAAATGAAAAGAGAAGTAGAAATAAAATATTCGGTTATGCATATTTAGTCTGTATCATTAAAAGTGAGATTAAACAAATTAATAGTTACGTTCATATTTAGTTTCAAATATTAGGAATCATAATGATGAATTTTTCACTCATATTAATCAATATACAATTTATTATATTGATAATTAAATAAAATATTTTATTTTATAAATAATTACTCAAAATTATTTTTCAATGATTCAATAAATTATTAATTTTAAATAATTTTGAATGATTTTATTTGAAGAATAAAATTAAAGAATTGCAAAATTTTACTTTATTTTATATAGCATCCATGAAATAAAATAAAGTACTTATTAATATATTAAATATAAAAGCCAATAATATATGATTTTAGTAATAATATTTTCTAAGAATCAACAATGTCCTAATTATATTTTGGTAATG
Organism: Erythroxylum flavicans; assembly: GCA_027576715.1. NCBI lineage: Eukaryota > Viridiplantae > Streptophyta > Magnoliopsida > Malpighiales > Erythroxylaceae > Erythroxylum > Erythroxylum flavicans. Next base: position 20,275,304 of record JANZXP010000196.1, on the reverse strand, counting down.
TCTTGATAATATTATAATAATATATGATTGCTTATTTGCTATTCATAATACTTGATTATTATAATAATATATGACTGCTTATTTGTTATTCATAATATTTGATTCTATGTTATATCCACATCTTGTATCCGCAACTCTATTAAAATAAAAATCTAAAATTGTTCATTCCTATTGACAAAATAAGTAAAAATTAGGGATTAAGACCACATTTACATCCGTACCTTTTCATTATTGATTAACAAAAATAAAAAGCCTTAAAGCATGGGGTCTAATAAAAAGGTGGAAGTGAGAATGCAATTTTTATTTTTTAATTTTTGTATTTGATTATTAGGAATAGATAAAATAGGGAATGAAAAATATGAAATAAATCCTAGACAATATCAAACTTTTATTCCTAGGAGGACATGAGTATAAGTTGAAGTCGAATATCAAGGATAAAAGACAAGTATGAATGAGTTATTATTAAAATATCATCAAGATATTATCAAGATGGTAATTATGATTACATTATATATTACAGTCTTTTATATTTATTTTTAATAATTATTTTATTTTATTTCATTGATATTTCATCAAATAAAACAATATTTTTGCAATTCTTTAATTTTATTCTTATCTTAAAATTATTTCTAATTATTCAAAAATTAATAAAATTATAAATCAATGAAAAATTAATATAATTAATTATTTATAAAATGCAAAATGTTTTGATAATGATTTAAAAATAAATCATATAATAATTAAATATGAATAAAAACTTTTTCATTATCATTATTAATATTTAGGACGAGATACTAACATAACTATTCATTCAGTTTAGTCTCATTCTTAGTGATTACATACTAAACACGCATGGTTTAGTAATTTTATTTTTATCTTGATTTTGACTTTTCATTCATATTTTCATTAATATTTTTTTTATTATTAATTGCCAAACAAGAAGTGTCCTATTAAGTAAAATTTTGGTTCAAGATTGATAATTCTTATGTTTCTACTGGGTTATAAACAGTTCGGGTCCGTTATCTAAGGCTGCCTTGTCCAACCCTGACTAATCCCATATATTAAAGAGGGGTGAGTAAAAAATTTTGGTTACTTATTTACTGTTTACATTAAGTGGCTAATGTGAATTTTTCTAAGTGGAAGAACGTGTTTTGGGCAATGGACATGGTTGCACGGAGTTGTATTAGATAGAGGCTTCGAACGGGCCAGAAAGCCCATGTTCTTGGTCCTAAAAGCTTCGGAAGCTCCAATGGAGAAGTTTGGGTGTTCGAAACCTTTGCTCTTTGCCTGTTTACTAGTTTTCTTTCTCCGAGTGCCCATTCATATCTTAACCGAGGACTGTGGATTGGGCTCTGAACGAATTTGTAGATAGTGTTATGGGAGATGTGCGACATCTACAAATATGGCATAGGTATTGGTGGAACGACTTGTAGCTTTACTGCTATTAATCGACGCCAGCAAACCACCCTCTTAATCGTAATTCCTAAGACGTGTTCCTCCAGATAAGAAAACAGTTCTAACGTTATTGACGAGATTCTGATAAAGGGAAAATGGTAGAGATGCCAAATTGGTAATTCTAATAATTTCTGGTGTATGTCGTAAAAAGATAACGATGATAATGGCTTCATGTCCTAAAGTCCCACTTGCTTCCTCATCGTTATTTTCCTCTTCATCTTCTTCTTCTTTTTCTTTCTTTCTGTACCGCCAGCACTATAAGTTTTCTTACAACGGTGAATTTAGAGCAAGAATAGGCAATTTTTGTCTCTCTAACAGCAGCTCTAGTACCAGCGGACTGAGGAAGAGAAGGAAGACTTGTTTGTCAGCTGGTAAGGAAGACTTAGAACTGAATGTTGAAGACCCAGAACAAGATGAAGATGAAGAGGAAGAGGAAGAGGAAGAAGAAGTTCCACCAACTCCTCAAGATCTTGAATACGTTGGAGAAATCAAAAGGGTCTTTTCCATTTGCTCTCTCTATCATTTGTACAGTGGAAATTTTGCTTTTCTTTCTTTTTTTGCTTTTGGAAAAAAATGCGAATTTATGCCTATTTTCGTGATTAGGTGCTGGAACTTCTAAGGAAAAACAGAGACATGCTTTTCAATGAGGTAATTTTTTATTCTTGTGATTTTTGGCCAAGTTCATGGCATTTGCTTTGATTACTCTGGTTTAAGCACTTGTGCGCTTTCGTTGAGTTGTGCATGTGGTTCCCTTTAAATTTTGATCATTTTTAGGTAAAGTTGACAATTATGATTGAGGACCCAAGGGAAGTTGAGCGAAGAAGGCTGCTTGGCGTTGAGGATCCTGACGCCCCTACCAGAGATGGCCTGGTTGAAGCGCTAGAGCAAGTAAGTCTTTACATAAATCCGTACACTCCACCAAGTTCTTGTGGAATTCACTGTGGAACTGAAGATGTAGAACAACCTGCATCCTGACTAAAGCTGTGCCCTTAGCGTTTATATTTACGTCACAATCGATCAGTACTTTTTTAACCTTGATAATGAAGATAACGGATTGTGGTTGTCTTGGAAACTTGGCACATTTGTTTGGAACTTGAATTAACAAGTTTAGATTTGGCTAGCAAATGTTAGGTTTACTTACATAAAATGCATCGTAATTCAAAATTTTGGAGATGCTTTCTTGGAATCAAGTGAATTTTGCATTATCCGTACCATTATCAAATGTAGAATTAAGAGACAGTATATGTTTCTGCAATGCTGAGTAGCTGCAGTTCTTTTTTCCCCCAATTTCACTTCCGAACTTCTGTCACAAAAAAACATGATCAAAATCAGGTTCATTTCTGATCCATTTTATATTTATTTACTAGGTGAACAGCGGAAAAGTCCCGAAAAATAGAATTGCACTTCGAATGCTAGCTGAGGAGATGATTAACTGGCCAAACTTAGAGGTAATTCTCAACATGATTAGATAACAGTTGTTCCGGGAGATACCACCACTTGGATTTCTTCTGTGTTATTGACACTCAGTGGGGTGCATAACTTTTTATTTAGCCATTCAGTCATACAAAATCTTCTCTAGCTTTCTGTTATATCTGAGGCATGGATGTTAAAATTGTAAATGGATGTTAAATTGTAACTGAAGAAGACCTTTAACCGAGTTCTTTGTTAATGGTCACATTCAAAGTTTATGTTGTTTGTTTGTCTTTGCTTCTGCTTTTGTTTCACTGTTGAAGTAGTGTACTGTTTGCTCAAATTCCCCTTGGCACTATTTGCAGCTTTTCATGCTCTTTATGTTCTTCTTGTTCTATAATTATCTACAGTTTCAGTATGAATAATATGTTACTGATAAGTAGATGATAACTATGGAGCTCAATCCATAATAAATTGAATACGTCCCATACCTCCTTGGTGTACTACTTTTTTTTCGTTAAAAAGGGAAAAGAAAAGTACACTAAAGAGAGCTCCTTCACAGTCTCATCTGCCCAGCACCCATGGCATCATCACGTAAAATCCTATGCAACTCCTCAGGTGGGACCTTCCTTGGTTCCCAGTTGTTTGTCTCATATTACACCTACTAAAGACTGACGTAATGTGGAAGCAAGGTGTTCATGGCCCTGACAATAGACATTACTCAATGACAAATGATTATCGTGAAATATTCTTCTACACGATTCTCAAAACTGAATTTATAACAACTTGATGCTCTCTTTCCAATTCATGCATGCCATGTGTGTTGAGTAGGTTGAAGCACCAAAGAAAACGGCAAGGACATCCCTTTATGCAAAAGCTACTGACACTGGTATTAGTCCTCAAGAGGCTGCTAAAAGAGTTGAAATGGATTGGGATTCAGCTGCTGATATTGAAGAAGCGGATGTTAACAATGAAACTGAGGTTCCTCCGGTTGTGGTTAGTTCTCCTTGCTAAAAATTCTAATGTTTTGGTAGTTATGCCATTGTTTATCAAATTTAAAACTGACATACTTTGGGTAGGTCTTATCAGTCCAGTTTTGATGTCACTGTTTCCTTTAATAGGTACAAGCAAAGTTGAAAGGTACAAGCAAAGTTAGTACTTAAGATATCATAGTAACAAGGAAATAGGGAAAGCAATTTTACCGTAGCATCTCTTAACATTCTGTAGTGTTGATAGAAATCGGTAATTGCTAACTTTTCGTCTGTGCAGAATATTTTTTCCCTGTTTTTTCTCATTGGTAGGTGGGAAAACCCCTGACTGCCTGCAAAGCTGGCAAGCATTTGTCAACTGGACAAATAATTTTAGATAGTTTTTAGGAAATTTTAATTAAAAGCACGATCTACTCCTTGAGTTGCACCTTTCTGTGGCAGTGGCATTTTTCCGTATGGTAGAGAAGAGAGAATTCCACTAGCCAATTGTTATAACCCAAATGACAACGCTCTTGCAGGGTTATGGAGCTCTTTACTTGGTCACAGCTTTTCCAATCATCATTGGTATCTCAGTTGTACTGATCTTGTTCTACAACTCTCTTCAATAGAAATTCTTTTAACTCCATTTATCGAAACTGATTTGTATGGAACTGTAAATGACCTCATCATGATTGAAAAATGCAAAAAATGTACAAAGGTCTAGTTATCCCTGTCAAATTGTTACGAGTGCACTCAGTCGCTCTTTTCAACTCTATCAAGTTAAGAGTTTAGATACTGATCAGCGATGGAACAGATGGGAATCACTGGATAGACTTTCACACATGCTGGCCACGTCTTAAGTTAAACATACCTCTTCTTATTTTAAGCCCCCCAAAAGGCCCTGTGAAGGATTAGCATATCAAACATCTTATATAACTATCATGCTCCATTTGCGCAACTCTGACGCGATAGCATTGTGACTCCATTCTCACATTATTGTTCTAAGATTCGACCTCACAACGTGGGATAACCTAGGTCGAAACCTGGTTAGCTCTGATATCACTGAACCCCCAAAAGGCCTTGTGAAGAGTTAGTATACCAAACGTCTTATACAACCACTTATTCATTTTGCTCAGACACAATCTAGTAGTAGCTTATTCTTTATCCTTATCAACTTTGCTTCAACAGAATCCACCATGGCCTCCAGATACTTTTTCTCACTATAAATTCCACATTCAAGGTCACCATAATATACTTGCTCCTACACATATCTTGTTTCTTTCAAACTCTTTGCATCATTTTATTCCTTTTTCTTGGCTAATGAAGTTTCCTAAGTTTGCAAAATATAAAAAGGATTTTCCTCCTTTGTTCACTACTGATCCAACCAGTGTTATAGACCTTTTCCCTCTTCTTCACCAAAATCTATTTTACTGCCTTTATCTTCTTCAAATTTGATATTTTACCCACTCTTAGTCATTTTGACGTTTTTACCCCTTACAAGTTAATGTATCATATCTATAATACTCTTCATGATGCTACCTTACGGTATCTCTAGTCTTTATCTGCTTTATATGCTTGTTCTATTTTGTTATCACCTCTTCATGTCTATCATCACCTCTTTGATCCTACCAATGCCAACTTTCTTTTATGGACTTTCTTAGAATGGTTTCAACTCCTTTTTAAATGGCATATAGACATGTCTCAAATCTTGACTCATCTTCGTTTATGAGACAGTGCATTAACTGATTGCAAAGTTTATGCTATCTACATCATACATCGTTCCTACTGTATAAGTACTTATGGACATCTGTGTACACTGAATCACCTTTAACATTGACGAACCACCCTTGATTGGTCTATAGAATGCCCACAGCTAATGGAAGATTTACATTCTTTTTTAGTCCAACTCAAACAATTCCTGAGCTCATCTCCTTTGAGTATTTGCACATCTCTTGGTCTATATTTAGGAGAAATTGCTCTTCTTGCACCAATTATTCCCCCATCAGTTGACCATTAGACATCGGTGGATCCCTCCAATGTTATCAATATTCGAGCTGGTGAAGTTCCTTGTCCTACATATCGACACTCTACAGTTTCAAGCAGACCATCTAGTCCTATCCAAGAGTCCATTACTATTCCTAGCCTAGGACTTGCTCAATGGACTACAACTGATATCGGCCATATTTTTTAACAAATTGACAATGACATGGCCTTGACAGATAATGATCACGACCTCACTTTATCACTTTAAAATGGGACTCGTCTTACTAAGAATTTGTTTTTACTTTTGAGTCTTTTGATAAAAGAGAATCCTTGCGGCCCACAAATCACTTCCCAAGATTCTTTATTATTATCTTACTGTTTGCTTTTAGAAAAGTTGTTTGCTTTTTTAAAGTAGCTTTGTTAAAGGTGTGATGATTGTATTTTAAAGTAGCTTTCTTTTTTAAAGATGTAATAAGTGTGTCTCTATGAAGTTTTACTTTTATGGCCCTTGCTTTGCCTATAAAAGCAAAGTTTTCCATCGTTGTGATCATGCTTTACTTTGAATACTACTAGAGTGAAGAAGTTTGGGTTTAATAAGTGTTTTCCATTCTCTCTAAGTTCTCACTCTTTTGAAAGCTTAAGTCTTGAGTGCATGTTACCATCTGTCTTAGTACAGAGACAAGTATGCTCTACACTCGCCACTTCTGAGAATCTTGTGTATTAGAAAGTCTAAGACAGTCTGTGACTGTGTTTATAACAATTCCGTTGTGAGATTAGAGTATAACGAGAAAAGAGTATACGTACTGTTGCGGCTATTGTTTCAAAAGAGAAAAGAGAGTTGTGAAAAGTGTAAGATTCCTAAGAGGAAAGGCTTGAGAGTTGTGTGCCTGTGGAGGAAGGGCTTGCTATCTCGCACATCATACCTATAACTTACCGATAGTCACAAGGTTCCTGTGTTGATCCACAATAGTCTACCAGATACCTCAGTAGCCTACTTTCCAACTTTGATTAATCGATTGTCTTCTCAAAGGTGCTATTTTAGTCTATTGGTTATCTTGATTTTCCTGTGTGGACCTTGCACTTCGAGGTCCCTAGTGTAGTAATACCATTGAAACTCCCAAACGGCCTTATGAAGGGTTAGCATACCAAACATCTTATACAACCACCCCGCTCCACTTGCACAACTCTGACGCAATTGCATTGTGGCTCCATTTTCACGTTATTTTTTTTAGATTCGAACTCACAACGTGGGGCGACCTAGGTCAAAACCTGTTTGGCTCTTATACCACATCGGGACCCGAAGGGCACACAGGGAAATCACGACAACCAACGGGCTAAAATAACACCTTTAAGAAGACTATCGACTAACCAAAGTCAAAAAGTAGGTTACTGAGGTGTCTGGTAGACTATTGAGGATTAACATAGGAACCTTGTGATTATTGGTAAATTCCAGGTATGATAGGCAAGATAACAAAGCTCTTCCTCCACGGGCACACAACTCTCAAGCCTTTTGATAAGTGTGCATTAGTCTATTTGTTGTGTAGGAAGAAAGATGGAGTAACTTGGAGATTGAGCTAGAAATCAAGAGGAGAAAAAAAGAGGAGTGCATCTGTGACCAATTTTTGTGATCGTGAGAATCATTACAATTCCCACGATCGTGAGAATTACAATCCGATGAATTATGTGGGGCTTCATCAAATTTAAGTTTTTTTGGACTATAAAAGCATCATTAAGCCTCCATCTTAATGAGGACGAAACCCTTCTATAGAAAGACCATCTTTGGAGTGAAGAATATATGTTTGGAGGCTTGGGGAATGATTGAAATCAAGGACCATCATCAAGATTGGGCAAAATAGCACATCAACATTAAAATTTCCAGATTTTGGAAAAGAAGAGGAGCCTTGTTATTCAATTTCTGTCAATTTTACTTCTTCTATTCTTTGTAAAATGATTTATTTGAATGTTGAAGATGTTATAGAGACCATGTTTGGCTGATTTAGTTTTAGGGATTGCTTTTGAACTATTTTGTTAAAACTCTTATTTTGTTGAATTGAATAAATTTGTCTTTAATAATTGTTGATTTAAATTGTTATCTTTCAACAAATCGAGAGAGAAAGTAAGATAAATTTGTGTAGGATTGTGTAACGAGAGTTGACGACATATAGACTTGCAATTATCATGTTAATTGAATAGTTACAAGAGAGATCTCGGCTAGTCAATTGATCACCTATAAGATAGTTTAATAATTAGTCGAATAGATTGAGTCATTAGATAAGTTGAGAGATCGTCTAATTAATTCCATTAAATTAGATTAGGGACAATTAATTACACCTTGAGAGAGGGTAGTTATTACATTCGAAAATCTAAAGTGAGACATAATTCAATCAATAAAATAGGGGGAAACAAAATAGAGAAAAAGTAATCTCTAGCTTTTAGATTCTTAAATTTCGATTTTTATGCACGTTGGTATTGTCTATTATTTTAAGTTAGTCTTTTAATTTAAATTTAAATTTTTAGATTATTTACTTTTAACAGTTTATTTTCTTAAACAAAGTTTTTATCTAAATTAAATGGTGTCTAGGCATCAATTCCTGTGAGATCGATATCTGCTCTTTTAAGCTACAAGTTACAACTCGTTCACTTGCAATTTTTGAGCGTAGAACAAGTAGATATGTTTTACTATCAAAAAGTTTTTGACACCGTTGTCGAGGATTGATTGTTTAATATCTTGTTTAATTTATATTACTTTGATCTAATAGTTTTTGATACTTTTTTCTTGTGTATTTGTAGGTACATTAACACAACGAACACGCAAAGATCGACATAATTTGGTAATACATCAAGATATCTTAGAATGAGGAATGAAACATTTGAAGAGATAGATGTCGAGAAGAAATAGAAAGAACAATGATGGAAGACAATTATTATAGGAAGTAAGGAACTTTTGTAAATTACAATTAGGTGCAGTATGGTTGGGGAAGTACCGATTCTTATTAGAATACGTACACTGCGGGATGGCAAAACCACTCAAATTTTTATTGGTCTAACAATGTAAATACTCACATGAGACATCAAGACTTATTTGAATTTTAGCAAGATCGAATTGGAGTAATGGAGAGTAAGTTAGACAAGTTTATACAGATGTTTAGCTCCAAACTGGCAGTTCAAGAAAAGAACGAGAAGAGGATAATTTCTAGCCAGGAAGAAACTCAAAAGAGACTAAAAAAATTCGATCAAATTCTTAAAAATCATGCCACTTTTATTCACATCCTGAAGATTCAAGTAAGACAGCTTTCTCGTAAATTTTGTAATAGAAGCGCGGAAGAATCTCTGAGAAATATGTAATTAGATCAACAAGAGCAATTTGAGATTATCACACTTAAGAATGATGAAAAACCAGTGGAACACCATGCTAAACCCTACTTTATTGAAGAATAAGAGACGAAAAAAGAGATTGAAGAAAAGAATGTCAATCCTCCCAATTATTTACCAATTCTTAATATACCAAAGGTGAACATCGAAAACTCTTAAGTAGATGTTCATGAAAGGAATTCTATCTTTTAGATTGATGATAATCAAAAGACATTCAACATGAATGATATATTTAAGAATCCAAAGGATAATAGCTCATTCAGGATAATTGGTGTGTTCGAATCTTCTGAAGATCAAAAGGACGAAGAACAGATAACAACAGACATCGAGTTTGAAGAAGTTATGAAAGTCTCTGTAAGGGTAATGGAAGAAGCAGAGGAGACAAAGGTAATTAAGGAAGAAAGGGAGCAACTCACATTCGTACAAGACAAACTGTTGGATTCAATGGAAGATTCAGGGAATTTTTTTATTCCCTGTTATGTTGACAATTCACTTGGAAAAAAGACATTATTGAGCTTAATTAGTTTTCGTAATATTATCTATATTTTCCTTTTGATTATTTTACAATTTGTAGCTTATTTACAGGCTACAAAACTAATGTTGAACGAAATAAGCCATTTATAATTGATCCTGGTTGAGTTTCCAAGGAAGAACATCGAGCTACCAACATTAACAGAAGCACTGCGTGGGAGGCAACCCATGAGATTTTATTTTCTTTTGATTGTCTTTGTTTCTTTGTTTACTTGATTTATTCAGTTATGATAATTTTTGATTTGAATTTGATTGATGTTAATTTGGTTTTTGTTAGAATTTCAATTTGTTTTCTTTTCAAAATTCTTATTGATGATCTTAATTTGATGTGTTTGTAGGTTGTGAGATCATGGAGAAGTAGTATTAAGCTTAGAAGAAGGTTTGGATTTGTGAGAATTATCAATTCTCACGATCGTGGGAATTGGCATGATTCCCACAATCGTGGGAAAGCTCTCAAGAACTTTTTTGGAGAGATAACTCACGCTCATGGAAATTGTGGTGATTTCCACAAGCGTGAGTTTTCTCTCCAGAAAGTTTATGGAGAGAAAACCTATGATCGTGGGAATTATGGTGATTTCCATAATCGTGAGAATTCTCTCCAGAAACTTTCTCTAGAGAGTAATCCCACGATTGTGGGAATTGTGGAAGATCGTGGGAATTCTATCCAGAGGGAAACTTAATTTCCCTCTCCTTTTTTTCTTTCACCTATTCTTCAAATTTTCACTCTCTCTCTCTCTAACCCATGAATTTTTCTCCTCCCATTCTCTAAAACTCTTTAATTTTTCTCTGGATTCTTGGTATTTTCTTTATCTCTTTCATTATTCTTACAATCCTTTCATCTTTTCATGCATTAATCATTAAAAAACATAAGGACTTGAGTAAGATTTTGCTCTCTCTCTAAAAGTTGAATTTCACTCTTTTTTTTTGCAGATTTTCCTCTTACAATGGCACCTAGGAAGATGATAGCTCTAAAATTGACTAACGAAGTCCGTCATCAAGTTTCTGGTGAAGGTAAGAGCGAGTTAGCGGCAACTTACCACTCTCCCTTCCCAATTTACTCAGAAGAAGGTACACACTTCTGTAGCTTTACGGCTAGAGTAATAATCACTCTTAGGTATTTGATTTTGAAGTATTAGAAAACATAGGAGTGAGGCCGAAGATTGAGTGACTAGCTGCAAATATAAGTTGGAATAGATTCATCCGGTGCGACATGCCTATTTATCCTATGATGACCATTAAGTTTTCACTACTGTCTGATATACCCCTAAAATAGCTGTCTTCAAGTTTAGATTGTTCGATATTGTTTGTAAATTGGATTATAATGTCATACGTCATCTTTTCGAATTGGAAAACACAAATTTTAGATGATCACACTAATTTTGATGTGGATTCCTATTAGAAAACTTTAACGGGGGAAGACAATTTTAACTCACGCAATGCACCAAAATTTTTAATCCGTAGTGCCGAACATTTGCTAGTGCATAAATTCATGTGTTAACTATGTTCAATAAAACTGAAAGTAGCAAATATTCGGGTAAAGGAATATTCTTTTTATAGTGCATGGATCGAAAAGTTAAAATCAACATGTCTTTTAGAATTTTTAAATCAATAGTAACTGTTGTCAATAAAAAGAGTTCATATTTTGGAATGACGCATGTTATTATTGCTTTAGCTCGTTATTATAACCTTAATATAGAAGAGGTGCATACAACGCCACATGATATGTTTGAGATTGTGGAAGTCCAATCTATGAAACTTCGCAACCCTCAGACACGTGCTCCAGTAAGGAATAGGAGGGGCCGAGACATAGACACAAATTGACCTTCTACATCCCGAATAGCTCTGGAGCCAAAGGATGAAGTAGTAGAAGTTGAACGTAGTGCACCAGCGAAGGTTGATCAATATCAACAAATTCTTGACCAGATGGCTGCTAATTCTCAACAAATGACATCCAAAATCAACGAGCTCAGAACTCAAATGCGAAAAGTCTATAAGGAGCAGCGTAGCTTCAAGAAGAGGTTCCCCAACTTCTTTCAGTGGAACAATTTTGAAGCTCCTTCACCAATACCGTCATCACCATCATCTGACTAAGCTTTCCTTACCCTTTTCTTTTGAACTTTATTGCTTCTCTGGTTTGTTATCATTTTATTTCATGTTTGTTTGGCTTCATGCTATTTCTTTTGTTTGGTTTAATTTCATCTTTTGTTTTGTTTCATATCATTTGTGTGTTTCAATTTCTTTTGTTTAGTTTGAGGTTATTTTTCCATATTTGGTGGTTGTTTTGTCATATTGAGGACAATGTAAACTTTAAGTGTAGGGAGGTAACTTTGACTTTCGTAATTACATTGTTTACATGTTTAGACATATTATATGTGCTTTGTGTCAGCAATGGAACCATACTTCAATCATTCTGATAAATATTACCATGAAAGTCTGTCATGCTAGTTCGAATTAGATTAAATGCATGCTTGAACTCGAATTAGGCTACTTGAGTAGAAAGTGGACCATATAGAGTAATGAAAAGTAGTTGGTTACATAAGCTTAGTCACAAATTGATATTTGAACAATTAGGTAATGTAGAGATGCATAATGAGTTTTCATTCGAGCAAAAGTGAGGATTGAGCCATATGACTCCATCCATAGTCATTCTATTTCTTTGTTGAGTGTTACTTCCTTAAGTTACTACTTTTAGAACTTACTTTGAATCGATTTGAGTCTACTAGATGTATACTTACTAGAGACGATTTAGGCCTTTTTTCTTGTTTTAACCCTTGGCTTAAATGACCTACCCTTTGTAATATCCTTTGCTATCCCTATTGAGCCTTAACCTTTTGTTTCTTAAAAACACTCGAAATTTTAAAACTTTAAACCTTTTTAACCTACCCATTCACAATCTTAGTATAGTATTAAGTAATACATTAGTTAATATTTTTTATTGAGATAAGTTGAGTATATTTCTGCCTGTAGATTACATTGTATTTATCTGCTAATATATTCATAGTTCTTCCATGTATGATGAAAAAAAAGAAAAATGAAAAAAATGTTGAAAAAAGAAAAAGGAAGAACAATTGAGCAGCATAAAAAAGTGCAGAATATTAGTTTCATTTGTATATCTTGAAATAAGTTTCGATTATCCCAATCTTATCCGCTTTTTACTTTACTAAAGCTTATACTTAACCCTTTTTCCCTTTTTACTTACCTTAACCCTTACCACATTACAACCTTAAACAAGCCATTTTGATCTATTTATGCATGCAATCATTGTAGAAGAGAATTGGTATATTAGCAAGTCTATGATAGTGTAGTTTCTTATAGAAAGTTTGAGCGAAACACTAACCATTAAATACTTGAGAGAAATGAGTGAAAACTATGAGAAAAATTCATTTTGCATCTTTACTTATCTTTGAGTGATGGTGTCAATTGTTGAGTTTACTTATGTACTTCAATTAAAAAGTAATCATGATATGTGTATTAACTTAATATTTGAGTTGACCTGAATTTGAGGGATTGTATGCTTTGATTTTTGTGAAGATGAAGTATAGAATTGAGTGTTGTGTTTATTTTGCTTGAGGACAAGCAAAGATTCAAGTATGAGGATGTTGATAGGTGTTCATTAATCTATGTTTTTCTATGTAATTGGCATGTGTTTTATTGCATACTTGTTGATTTTTGTTATAGTTAAGGATTCATTTTGTATAGTTTTGCTTAATTTGATTTCTATTGTTGTTCTTTTGTGTTTGATGTTAATTTAAGGTAAGAATTGACTATTTGTTATGTAGGAAGGAAAATGGGGCAACTTGGAGATTGAGCTAGAGATTAAGAGGAGAAGAAAAGAGGATTGCATCTGTGATTAATTTCCACGATCGTGGGAATCATTACAATTCCCATGATTGTGGGAATTACAATCCGAAGGATTATGCGGGGCTTCATCAAATTTAATTTTTTTATACTACAAAAGCATCATTAAGCCTCCATCTTAATGAGGACGAAACCTTTCCATAGAAAGAACATCTTTGGAGTGAAGAACATATATTTGGAGCCTTAGGGAAGGATTGAAATCAAGGAACATCATCAAGATTGGGAAAAATAGCACATCAACACCAAAATTTCCAGATTTTGGCAAAGATGAGGAGTCTTGTTATTCAATTTTCTATCAATTTTACTTCTTCTATTCTTTGCAAAATGGTTTATTTGAATGTTGATGATGTTATGGAGACCATGTTAGGCTGATTTAGTTTTAGAGATTGCTTTTGAACTATTTTGTTTGAACTCCTATTTTATTGAATTAAATGAAGTTGTCTTTGATGATTGTTGATTTTATTTATTATCTTGCAATAAATCGAGAGAGTGAGTAAGATAAATTTGTGTAGGATTGTACAACGAGAGTTGGAAACCTATAGACTTACAATCATCACGTTGATTGAATAGTTAGAAGAGAGATCTCGGCTAATCAATTGATCACCCATAGGATAGTTTAATCACTAGTTGAATAGGTCAAGTCATTGGGTAGGTTGATAGATCTTCCAATTGATTCCCTTTAATTCAATTAAGGACAATTAATTACCCCTTAAGAGAGGGTAGTTAATACATTTGGAAATCTAGGGTGAGTCACAATTTAATCAATAAAATAGGACGGAGACAAAATAGGGAAAAAAGTAATCTTTAGTCTTTAGATTCTTAAATTTCGATTTGTCTGCACATTAGTATTGTCTATTATTTTGAGTTAGTATTTTAATTTTTATTTAAATTTTCTATATTATTTTTGTTAAAAATTTTTATTTCTTAAACAACGTTTTATCTAAAATAAGTGGTATCTGGACATCAATCCCTGTGGGTTCGTTATCTTCTCTTTTAAGCTACAAGTCACGACCTGTTCACTGGCAGTTTTTGAGTGTAAAACAAGTAGATAGGTTTTACCTTCAACAAGTTTTTGCCGCCGTTGTCGGGGATTGATTGTTTAGCATCATATTTAATTTATATTACTTTGATTTAAGAGTTTTTGACACTTTTCGTTGTGTATTTACAGGTGCATGAACATAAGGAACATGTAAAGATCAACATAATTTGGTAACACATCAAGACGTCTTAGAATGAGGAATGAGACATTTGAAGAGATAGATGCCGTGAAGAAATAGAAAAAATAATGATGGAAGACAATTATTATAGGGAGTAAGGAACTTTTGCAAATTACAATGAGGCGCAGTATGGATGGGGAAGTATCAAATTTTATTGGAATACATACACTATAAGATGGTAGAACCACCTAGATTTTTATTGATCCAACAATACAAGTACTCATATAGGACATCAAGACCTATTTGAATTACGACAAGATCGAATTGGAGCGATAGAGAGTAAGTTGGACAACCATATGGAGATGTTTGGTTCCAAACTGTTAGCTCAAAAAGAGAACTAGAAGAGGATGGTTTCTAGCCAAGAGGAAAGTCAGAAGAGACTGGAAAAGAAATTCGATAAATTCTTAAAAGTCATGTCGTTTCTATTCACAACCTGGAGATTCTAAGACAACTTTCCCATGAATTTTGTAAGAGAAGAGTGGAAGAATCTCTGAGAATTATGGAATTACATCAACTGGAGCAATATGAGGCTATCGCACTTAAGAATGAGGAAGAGCTAAAAAAACCAGTGGAACACGATACTGAACCCTACTTTATTGAAGAACAAGAGACGAAAAAAGAGATTGAAGAAAGAATGCCAATCCTCCCTATTATTCACTAGTTCTTGATATACCAAATGTGAACATCAAAAAATCTTAGGTAGATGTTCTGAAAGGAATTCTATCTTTTGGATTGATAATGATCAAGAGACATTAAACATGAATAATGTATTTAAGAATTCGAAGGATAATAGCTCATTCAGGATAATTGGTGTGTTCGAGTCTTCTGAAGAATAAAAGGTCAAAGAACAGATGATAACAGAAATCGAGTTTTAAGAAGTAATCAAAGTCTCTATTCGGGAAGTGGAAGAAGCAGAGGAGACGAATGTGCTTAAGGAAGAAAGAGAGAAACTCACCTTCGTACAGGATAAACTGTTAGATTCAATGGAAGATTTAGGGAGTTTTGTTATTCCCTGTTATGTTGATAGTTAACTTGAAAAAAAGACATTATTGATGAAATGGCTTGCTTCTACCTTTTTCGTTCATCATTGGTTTTATAGCCTGTAAGTAAGCTACAAATTGTAAAATAATCAAAATAGAGTTTTTCACGACAATCCGATATAATCCTAAAATGGATGTTATTTGGTTTAGGTTATTCGGTACCTTTTATAAATTGGATTATGGCGTGATCTTTTTGATTTGCCAAACACTAAAATTTTAGATGATCATGATGATTTTTATTTGGATGATTATTGGAAAACTCTAACTGGGGAAGAAAACTCTGACTCTAGGAATGCACCAAATTCTTTAATCCGTAGTGCCGAGCATTTGCTTTTACACAAATTTATGTGCTTATCAGTGTTCAATAAAACTAAAAGTAATAAATGCTCGGTTAAAAAACTTCTGTTTTTGTGGTGTATGGATCGGAAGGTTAAAATTAACACACCTTTCAAAATTTTTTGATTAATAGTGAGTTAGGTAAATAAAAAGAGTTCATATTTTGGAATGTTTCATGTTGTTACTACTTTAGCTTGGTTTTGTCACCTTGATGTGGGGGAGGTGCGCACAACTCCACATGATATGTTTGACATATCGTATTTAATACATTTTGAAAATTTGGGGTTCAATTCTATAGAACTCCGCAATCTTCCGATGTGTGTTTTAGTGAGGAATAGGAGGGGCACTAGTACAACTGCTTCCCAACCCTCCACATCTTGAGCAGTCCCGAAGCTAAAGTAAAAAGTAGTAGAGGAAGAACAGAGTGCACCAGCAGTGGTTAATCGATATCAACAAATCCTCAGCCAGATGGCTGCCAATTCTCAGCAAATGACATCCCAACTAAATGAGGTTGGCACCTAAATGTGGAAAGTCAACAAGGAGCAGCATAGCTTAAAAAAGAGGTTCCTTAACATCTGTCAGAGGAACAATTTTGAAGCTCCTTCACCAACACCGTCGCCATCATCATCTGAATAAGCTTTTCTTACCCTTTGATTTTTATATTTTATTGTTTCTTTTGTTTGGTTTCATTTCATTTTATGATTGTTTGGTTTCTTGACATTTTCTTTTGTTCAGTTTTGCAGCACCCCACTCCCATCCGATGCATATACATACACCCACTAGACATTCGTACATGTGCTCGATGGAAATGACATACTTTCACATATTGTATAGCATCATAAATTAAAATCATAAATAACACAATGTCTAAAATCTAAAATTTCCTTGTTTCCTTTCAGAAATCGTAATTTACAATGTAACATTATGTCTATCATCTATGTTTACATAATACATTCATGAGGAGTTAACAAAAAAAACTAAGCCTAATCCTTCAGTCCCAGATGACCGACCTTTGAGCCATGTCTTCTATCCAAAAGTTGTATGAAATCTCTTTTAAGCAGTTTTAAAAGCTAAGTCATTGCTCTTTCGAACCTTAAAATGTCAACATTGCAATTTGGATGAGTTTTGTTAACTTAGTTGAGTAACCATCCACGATTGTTCATTCCTATGATGAAACACAACAATTCATATTATCATATAATTCACATAGTCTCAATTGTCATCATTTAATATCACAAAACACTTTGTTCACAATTGTCACACTTCAAAATCCATACAATTCATCATTTCATTGTAATTAAGCAAAACATATTCATCAATAAGCATTCACACATTTCATACAATAAAAATTCTCAAAACATCGCAATTGTTCAATTTATTCATATCATATGTGTAAGCAATGTTTATGAGACTCAAATTATTTATTATGTTGTTGTGACCGAGTGCCTTTTTTTACTGTCCTGTATCTATCGTAGATATTGAGCTTATTCATACTATCTCTTATCAATTGATGATACAAGGCTTATTATACATATGGAGCCATAGGCTTGTACCCCAAATGTGTAAGCTTTAAGCTTTTTTTCACTAGCGACTCCGATCATAATTGCCTTTATATTTCACGCATTAGAATGAAATGCATTACACAAATTCAATCATCATATTCAGTCCATTGCATTCACATTCACTTTCTCATTCACATTAATCATCAGACTTAATCCGGCATTCAACATATAAGTTGAAAACACATTTATTCAATCACATTCACATTCAAGGAACATTTCCAATGTGTTATTCATGCATCAAACGCCTCGGATATCTCATGTCTGGAAATCAATACACATACATCACATATCAATTCAATTCAAAATCAAACAAATAATCAAGATGATAGCATTTTAGGTCACTCACAATTACTCCCTTTAGCTTATTGCTTTGAAGTGCCAGTAATGTTTGGAAGCAGTCACTCAAAGTGCTCTTCCATATGCAATCATATACATTTTCACATTACTATATTGCACATTCAAACGAATAAGCACATTTATAAATGTATCATGTATTATGCATGTTCAATGGCATATTCTCGAGTATGTTTCTTTGATAGACTTTACAAATAGTTTACAGCACCTTCCAAGCATTCTTTATTCCAAAATACACATTACTTATTTTAACCTTTTCATTCAACATCAACTAAATTCAATGAACAAATTGATTGTATTAAAGTCTGAAACCTCTACTCATTTAATTCAACATTTCCTACCTAATCTCTTCATTCATGAAATCCTATTCTTTTTCCATAATTCCTCATTCATAATACATCGAAAAACTCATTTAATTCAACGTTTCCTACCTAATCTCTTCATTCGTGAAATCCTATTCTTTTTCCATAATTCCTCATTCATAATGCATCAAACAATCTTATCACACATTTAACCAACTTTTCCTAGATTTTCTCAGGTAAATTTTGGGTCAGATTTTTATGGTCATTTTGGCCTAGAAAGTGACGTTTTGAGACAATAATTTCTTCTAATAAAATGTTCCTCTATGTCTTAAGTTTAAAAAAAAAACAAAAATCATTCAGTTTGGTTCATTATTCTATGAGTTATGCTCAAAATATCACAGGTTATGAACGTTTGAAATTTTGTTGCACTCCTATGATTAAAGGATTAGTACACTCAACTTGTAAAACTCATATATCTCAATTCCGATATCCAAAAATTAAAAAAGTTATACAAATAGAAAGTTAAGAGAAGAGTAATGCTTTATACTCACTTGTTTACTTCAAGATCTTCAAATTCTCACTTAACCCTAGCTTTCCTTGAACCACACGATCATCATCTTTCAAGGAGAAAATACGTTAGGTTTTCATCAACAAGGTGAGAGCAACAACATCTTAGAGTGGTTAGTGAAAGATGATAACAAAGCTTAATATAGTGAGGGCGAGGATAAGAGTATCGTGAGAAGGAGGGAAGAAAGAAGAAGGAACAAGCATGTCATAAAATATAAGAATGAAAGATAAAGATGATTTCTCATGTCACTTGTCACGTAATTTCTCATGCCACTTGTCAGTAAATCGTAATGCCACGTGTCATTTATTTCTACTACTATATGTTAATTATTTCTATTGCCATTTGTCAATTGTCTTGTCACTTGATATTTTTCCTAGTCCAAAAATACATATTAATTTGATAAATTGCCCAAATTTTAACAAAAAATTCTACATCAATAATATAGTTCATCAAACCAATCCCCAACACAATTTATTCACTATTCACATCATAGTTACTTTAATAAAATTATTTATACCTGAAAAATTTCAATGAATGTATATGCAATTATTTTAATGAGTGTCAGCATTATTCACATATATGAGTATGCCATATGATGCATGAAATGTACTTCTAAATTCTCAATAAACTCTCATGAATAGAATCATAGCGTGGGATAATGGGATGTTACAATTTTCCCCTCCTTAAGAAATTTCGTCTTCCAAATTCTTACCTGATAGATGAAACAGGTGGGGATATTGCTTTATCATGTGCTCCTCTGTTTCCCAAGTTGGTTCCTCACTCGAGCAATTTTTCCACAGGACTTTCACTAGTGGAATTATCCGATTCCTCAACTGTTTTGTTTGATATCCCACAATCTTAACCGGCTCCTTAACATAATTCAGATTACTAGCAATTTCAATCTCTTGAGCTGATAATACATGCATTGGATCTGACCTACATTTCCTGAGCATACTTACGTGGAGTACATTATATATCTGAGACATCTCAGTTGGTAAGGCTAATCTACACGCCAGTGGTCCTATCCTCTCAAGAATTTCATAAGGACCAATATACCTAAGGCTCAATTTGCCTTTCTTGCTAAATCTCAACACTCCTCTCCAAGACGAGACTCTTAGAAATATTTTGTCTCCTACACTGTATTCCATATCCTTTCTGTGTTAATCTATATAACTTTTATATCTATGTTGTGATGCTTTTATTCAGTTTTAGATCAGTTTCAACTTATCCATAGTATTTTGTATCAATTATGGCCCTTCTACCATTCTCAAACCTTCCTCATCCTAATATAGAGGTGATCGACATTTTGTTCCGTACAATGCCTCATAAGGTGCCATATCGATACTACTATGGTTGTGGTTATTGTAAGCAAATTCAATCAAGGCTATATACTGATCCCAAGCTCCTTGAAACTCCAATACACATGTTCTAAGCATATCCTCAATAGTCCTAATTGTCCTCTCACTCTGCCCATCTGCTTGAGGATGAAATGCAGTATTAAAGTTAAACTTCGTACCTATAGTCAACTATAAACTCTTTCAAAACCTTGAAGTAAATTTAGGATCCCTGTCTGATACTGTGGACATTGAAATCCCATATAATCTCACTACCTTATCATATAACTCTGTGCCAATTATTCTAGTGGGCTATTCTTTCTCACTGTTAAGAAATGAGCTTATTTAGTCAATCAGTCCACTATAACCCATATAGCATCGTTTTTCCTTAGCGTCTTTGGCAATCCCATCATGAAATGCATGGTAATTCATTCCCACTTCCACTCTGGAATAGATAACAAATGAAGCTTCCCAACTAGATGCTGATGTTTAGCCTTAATTTGTTGACATGTCAAGCACTTAGCTACATAGCCAGCTACTTGCTTCTTCATCCTGGCTACCAGAAATGCTACTTCAGTGTATTATATATCTTGGTGGTATCAGGGTGCATAGCATAAGCTACTACATATGCTTCCTCTAAAATTTCTCTTCTCTAATTATCAATGTCAGACACACAAAGCCTCTGCTTCAACCATAATGTCTCATCTCTCTGGTTAAACTCAGAACCTGGATTCATTTTTAACTTTTCTATAAGTTTCACCATTTCGAGATCTTTACTCTGAACTTTTCTAATTCTATCATGCAACATCAGCCTCAATCTTAGTATGGCTATCAATGCCTCGTTTTGCTCTAGATTTAACTCCACATTTAGATCTCTCAATTGAATTAAGCTTGGTAACCTTGATAATTGAATATGAGCTATACTGTTATTCGACTTTCTACTCAAAGCATCTGTCCCCACATTAGCTTTCCCCAGATGATACTCAATCGTATAGTTATAATCCTTTAACAACTCGATCCATCTCCTTTTTCTCATGTTCAACTCCTTCTGACTTAATAGATACCTCAAGCTTTTATAATTGGTATATATCTGAAAAGTCTCACCATACAAGTAATGTCTCCATGTCTTTAAAGCAAAGACTACTATTGCAAGCTCTAAATCATGTACTAGATAGTTTATCTCGTGAGACCTTAATTGTTCCGATGCATAGGCTATCACCTTACCATATTGCATCAACACACATCCCAATCATTGATGCGAAGCATCACTGTATACTACATAACCACTAGTTCTCGATGGAATAGTCAGTACTAGCATTGTAGTCAACAGATGCTTCAATTCCTTAAAGCTTCTCTAGCATTCATCATTCCATCTAAAGACCATATTCTTCCTTAGAAGTTTAGTCAGAGGAGCTTAGATCAAAGAAAACTCCTCGACAAACCTCTGGTAATATTTGACTAATCCTAAGAAACTCTGGATTTCAGACACATTCTTCGGAGCCTCTCATTTCATTACTGCTTCTATCTTTATTAGATCCATTTGAATACTTTGCCCATTTACTGTATAACCCAAAAACACTATTTGACTAAGCCAAAACTGACATTTGCTGAATTTGGCATACAACTGTTTCTCCCTCATCATCTGTAAATTTAATCTCAAGTGCTCAGCATACTCTTCTATACTCTTTGAATACACCAAAATGTCATCTATAAACACAATTACAAAATGATTCAGGTAGGGATGAAACACCTTATTCATCAATGCCATAAATGCAGCTGGGGTATTAGTTAACTCGAATGGCATTACTAAGAACTCAAAGTGCCTATACCTGCTTCTAAATGCACTTTTCGGTATATTAGATTCTGCTATCTTCAACTGATAGTACCCTAATCTCAAGTCCAACTTAGTGAACACTTGAGCTCCCTGCAACTGATTAAAAAAATTGTCGATTCTAGGCAACGGATACTTGTTCTTCACTGTTACTCAATTCAGTTGTCTATAATCGATGCACAGTCTTGGAGTTCCATCTTTCTTCTTCACAAATAAGACTGGAGCTCCCAGAATGAAACACTGGGTCTAAGAAACCCTTTTCTAGCAACTCGTGCAATTGAGCCTTCAGCTCCTTTAGTTTAATAAGTACCATCCTATATGGAGGAATAGATATAGGAGTAGCACCTGGAACTAGATCGATCAAGAACTCTGTTGTCTAATCTGAAGGTAAGCCAGATACAGCAGGAAATATATCTAGGAATTCCCTCACTACAGGAATTTCTTACACATTCTACTTAGTTCGAGTATCAATGACGTGGGCCAAATAAGACTCACATCCTCGTTGCATCAACTGCAAGGCACCCATGAAAGAGATCAGCCTAGTTGGCACTGCCTGACTAATACCTCTGAACACTGCTCTTGCTGATTAGGATATTCTAATATTACTTCCTTTCTATAGCAGTTCATGATGGCCCTATGAGTAGTAAGCTAATCCATACCTAGGATAACATCTATTTCCTTTAATTGTAGCACAATCAAGCCCGCCTTTAATTCTAGCTAATCAATTCGAATCAGAATCCCTTTACAAACTTCTCCTAATACAATAGTACTATAAATTAGTGTACTCACCTCTAATCCATATCTCAGTAGCTCTCTATCATAATGTAACCGAGATGCCATACGCGGTGCGAAAAAGAAATGCATAGATCCAGGATCTAGTAATGTAAAAGCTTTAGAAGTAAATATAAATAGCACACTTGCAACGACATCTAGAGAATCCTGAGCCTCTTGCCTAGTCATAGCGTATACTTGGGCCTACGACTGCAGTTGGGTGGTCCGCACCTCAGTCCTAACAATAGCTCTCTCAAAAGTAATTATGCCTTTAACACCACCTCTCTGACTAGACCCACTAGCTCGGCTATGTTGAACAATATTTTCGGTTGCCACACCTCCTCTCCTACCAGATTGTGCTCTATACACAATAGAACAATTCCTGATCTGATGGTCAAACGAGCCGTATTGAAGGCAAGCTCTTATCAACTTCCAGTATTCCCCACTGTATCTTTTTCCATAATGCTCATAATTTGGTAACTATCCTGATAATGCACCTCTTCCACTACTAAACTGTATGAAGCTACCCCTCTATCTAAACCCCAATTGTCTTGATCTAGTAGGTGGTGTAAAACTTTAGTTCTGACGGTTGCTGAATCTTCTGCTAGAACCACCTTGAGATTCACTATGCCTCTTCAGTCTAGACTTTGATTTGTACTCAAACTTACTATCATTTAAAAATTACTCGATTCGGATCAAGGCAGCCCGTAGTTTCAAAAAAATACTAAGGTTAGAAATGGCTAACGTCGTCTGAATCTCCATATTCAACCCATCTTTGAATCTTCTGCACTTGTCTTCCTTAGTAGGAATCAAGGCAGTAGTATATCCTATCAGCTCATTGAACTTAATCTCATACTCTGCCATAGATAAACTGCCCTACTTCAAGTCCATAAATTCCTTCATCTTTCTATCTAGGTAGATTTTGGGCTTGTAGTTCTCCTTGAATGCTCTTAAAAAGTCTTCCTATCTTAAATTACAAGGCTTGGTGGTACTACCTGGAACAGTTTTCCACCACTGGTATGCTAGACCTTGCAGTAAGAAGACTGCATAGTTAAACCTCTCATCCAGCTCATAGTCCATTTGATCCAAAACTCTCTCTGTCCTCTCTAGCCATCCCTCGGCCTCTACAGGGTCAGTACTTCCATAGAAGTCCATAAACCCCTGCTTTCATAGTTTGTCGTTCCTCTTTTCCTTTCTCTCGAGAATTTGGGGAGGCATTCCCTCACGTTGAGACATAGACGACTCCCTACTAGCTCCTATTGATCCTAGGTTAGTTGATTTTCCCACTTGATCTCCTATAGTAGATGGCCTATAATAGACAATAACTTTAATTACTATCCTAAATTCTCACAATATTTTATGCTTAACATTCCTATATATCACTATGGATGCTAACTATGCTTTGATACCACCTAAACTGTAGCACCCCACTCTTAACTGACGTGGACACATAAGCCCACTAGACGTTTGTACACGTGCCTTACGAAAATAGTGTGCTAACTTTATCACTTTCACATATTGCATGACATCATCAATTAAAATCATAATTAACACAATGTATAAAATCCAAAATTTCCTCATTTACTTTCATAAAATATAATTTACAATGTAGAATTATGCTCATCATCCTTGTTTATACAATACATACATAAGGAATTAACAAAAAAATTAAGACTAATCCTTCAGTCCCAGCAAACCGACCTTTGAGCTATGTTTTCTATCCAGAAGTTGCACAAAATCTCTTTTAAGCAGTCTTAGAAGCTAAGTCATTGCTCACTCGAGCCTGAAAATGTTAACGTTGCAATTTGGTTGAGTTTTACGAACTTAGTTGAGTAACCATCCTCGATGGTTAACTCTTGTCATGAAACACAACAATTCATGTTATCATATAATTCACATTATCTCAATTATCATCATTTAATATCACGAAACACTTTGTTCACAATTGTCACACTTCAAAATCCATACAATTCATCA
>JANZXP010000196.1:20230912-20250335 GCA_027576715.1 Erythroxylum flavicans | reverse complement strand
AGGAGAAATCGTACACTATTAGATATGGTACGTTCCATGATGAGTCATGCAGTCCTTCCTATATCCTTTTGGGGATATGCAATTGAAACCGCAATATTTCTTCTAAATGGAGTTCCATATAAATCAGTTGATAAGACACCATATGAGATATAGACCAGTAGAAGGCCTGGATTATCACACTTAAAGATTTAGGGATGTGAAGGTTATGTGAAACGTGCTATATTTGATAAGCTTCAAGCTAAATTAGATAAATGCAAATTTGTGGGGTATCTGAAAGAGAGTTTCGGTTATCAATTTTATCATCCTATTAAGCAAAAGTTGTTTACCTCAAGACATGCTATACTTTTAGTAAGAGAACTTAGTCTCAAAGAAAGTAATGGGAGTGAAGTTGAACTTAGAGAAGTTCAAGAGCCACAAATTCACGTCGAAATAGAACAAGAACCTTAAGTTAATACATATGATGTACAATTGCATGGGATTTCTCTCTCACAGAGTATATATACAAAGACACAAGAGGAGAGAGATATAATGGATTATATTCCATATGCTTCGGTAATTGGATCAATCATATACGCGATGCTATGTACTAGACCAATGTTTCTTATGCTTTGAGCGTAATAAGCAGGTTTCAGTCTAATCTTGGTGATGGTCACTAGATAGCTATGAACAATATCTTAAAGTACTTGAGAAGAACTAAAGATGTTTTCTTATTTTATAGAGGAGATGAACTAAAAGTTCGAGAATATTTAGATGCTAGTTTCCAGTCAGATCACGATGATAGTAGATAATAGTAAGGGTACATCTTCATTCTAAATGGTGGTACAATAAGTTAGAAGAGTTCCAAACAACTAACCATTGCAAATTCAATGACCAAAGCAGAGTACATTTTAATGTCAGAGGAGACAATGGAAGCATTTTGCATCAAGAAGTTCATCACTAAACATGGAGTGGTTCCCAGCATTGTTGAGCATATAGTGTTGTATTGTGACAACAACGGTACTATTGCGTAAGCAAAGGAACCCAGGCCTCATCAACGATCTAAACATGTACTTAGGAAGTTTCATTTGCTCAAGGAGATGATGGAATATAAAGACATAACATTGGAGCGAGTTCCTACTGAAGAGAATCTAGCAGATCCTCTTACTAAGTCATTATCTCAAAAGAGGCATGATTTATATATGGATGGTTATGGTATTAGATTTATAGGAGATTGGCTTTAGTGGAAGTGGGAGATTGTTAGTTTATACCCTTGCAGCCAATCAATTGGATGTAAATTAATGTATGACATTATTTTGAATTAATTAAAAGGCTTTATTTATCTTTATTTATTAATTTAATTAATATTTTATTTTTAATACTAAAGGTAAAATCCTTGGAATAATTATTGTGTAATTGAAATTATGATGAGATCATATTCAATTTACACTTATATGTTATTCATAAATGTTCCTAGTTATAGTTTCATTAAGACAGATATTGTTGAAACAGTAAAACTAGCACACATTATGTTTCTTTCTTATGAAGAAAGTAAATGATCTTATAACTTAAAGTATAGAGATACTTAAACTAATGTGTGGGTGATTATTAGACAATAAGTCACTAAACTAACCCAATTCTGAGAATTCCGGATGGAATATTACTTATATGTCTATGGATTATCTCATAATTATGGTTGTATAATTAATCCTCAGACTTGAGATTACCAAGGTATCTGGTGTGGGAATTACTGTATTTTTATGCTACTTATGAATCATCCTAGGATTATTCATTCGGTGGTAATTAGATACAATATGAACCATTTGTAGATAGTTGAGTAAGTCAATATAGGATTCGTCAACCTAAAGTAATTAAAGAGAATATTCTACTGTTCTTGATTAGTAATGATTTATGGAAATTATAAATCAATTACTAATTAGGAAGAACGAACATGATTGGATGATAAGAGTAGACACTGTATCCATACTATGTCTAATTAGAATATTAAATGATGAAAGGATTAAATTATACATCATAGCTATGAATGGACAGGTAAAGTTAATCACTTTGACACTCCTGATATTTGGGTAATCATGACATATTGCTAGACGCAATCATAATTTATGATTATGAATTGTTTAATTAGAGAATTAAAGGTAAATTAAAAGAAATTTAAATTTATTTAATTCTAATTATGAATTAGAATTGTAATTTATAATCATTGCCAAATTATTAGGAACCTAATGGTTAACACATCAAAGAGCAATTTATGAAAGAAAAATCAAATAATTAAGTTGGACTTAATTATAAAGTTTGAGAAACTTTGGGAATCAAATATGATATATTTGATTTTATTAAAATTAAAATAATTAGAATTAGAATTTGATTTTAATTAAAATTAAAGAAATTTAATTTTAATTAAAGACCCTTATGATTTTTCTATTTAAAAAGGGAAGAACATTTCAGAAGCTAGCCCTTTTTCTTAATCCTCTC
Organism: Erythroxylum flavicans; assembly: GCA_027576715.1. NCBI lineage: Eukaryota > Viridiplantae > Streptophyta > Magnoliopsida > Malpighiales > Erythroxylaceae > Erythroxylum > Erythroxylum flavicans. The sequence continues at coordinate 20,247,866 of JANZXP010000196.1, read as the reverse complement.
AAATTAATCTTGAGAATTGCTCTATGGATACCATCAGAGGCTGGACAATTGAACAACTCATGATTGATCAATCGAAAAGGTTTCAAAAGGTTTTTCAACAGAAAGACGAACAAGGTACAATTTCTAATTCGTTTTCATTTTATTCAATTATTGGGTTCACACGGAATCCGTAAAAATTTTTATTTTTCGCTGTGCCCGTGATTCGATCACGGTTGGATTTCAACACTTTTATTAGCACCATGAGTTGAAATTAGTTTCTAGAGAAGAACAGAAAGCATTGTCAAGAGAGACAACCCACAAAGGGAGAAATATATTGTAGAAAATGGTTTAAATAACCACAAAACTCACTTACGTAACTGATTTATCAAACCAAAAGCAACGCAGTCATATCTCGACTATATAGAATACAATATTGACTTATTTCTCTCTGTTTCATTTTCCTCGTTTTTTTCACTGCCCTCTTGTTACACTCAAGAAACAAGCAAACACACACACACACATATATAATTAGGTTAAACAAGACATGATTGTATGTAAACACTCAGACCAATAAATAAATAACGCCTAATTTACTTGGTTTAATTCCAAACACAACTTCCTTAAGCTAAGTCTTCAAGCTTCACCATGCCAAGTTGCCTTTTGAGCTTCAAAAACACATCTTCCTTCAATGACTTTGTAAATATATCTACAACTCAAAACTTGATCACAATCTCATTGTCATTCACCAAGTCTCAAATGTAGTGATACTGAATGTCAATGTGCTTACTAGGACCATGGAACACAGGATTCTTTGTCATTGCAATCATCAACTTGTTGTCACAAAAAATCTTTGTAGGCTTGACTTGTTGATGCCTTAACTCACTAAGCATTCTTGACAACCAGACTGCTTGAGTAGCACAACTTGTTGCTGCAATATACTCTACTTCTGTGATAGAGAGAGCAACCACTTGTTGCTTTTTAGATGACCGTGAAAACACTCCAGTGCCAAGATAAAAAACAAAATCAGAGGTACTCTTCCTCATCTCAACATCATTTGCCTAATCACTGCCTGTATATCCAACAAACTCCATATCATTACTACAGGAATAAAAAATAACATCATTAAATGTACATTTAATGTATCTCAAGATACCCTTAGCTACCTACAAGTGAGATTGACGAGAACTCTCCATAAATCTACTAATTATCCCAATACCATATTTAATATCTGGCCTCTTAGCAATCAAGTATCACAAACTCCTAACTATTTTTTGTAATTAGTTGCATCAACTAATTCACTGCTGCCATCTTTCACAAGCTTTAATATATCTTTAGTAGGAGACAAAATAGGGTTGCACGACTCCATCCTGAATTTCCTCAAAATATCACCTGCATACTTTTTCTGGGAAATAAAAATCCCTACATTTGTTTGATTCACCTTAATACTAAGGAAGTAAGACATTAAGCCCATATCGATTATCTTAAATTGAGAAATCATAGCCTCCCTGAAACTCACTAACAATTTTGGATTATCGCCAGTAAAAATTAAGTCATCCACATACAAGCATACAATGATAAGATCACCCTGCGAATTAGATTTAATATACAAAGTATGCTTATAAGGACTCCTTTGAAAGCCATGACTAATAAAATAAGAATCAATGGGAGGATAACATGCCCTATACATTTGTTTTAATCCATACAAGGCCTTATTCAACCTATAAACCTTGTCTTCTTCCCCTTTCTTAACATAACTTGAAGGTTGTTCTCCATACAACTTCTCCTCAAGAACACCATTAAAAAATGCAGACTTTATTTGGAATATTTTCCAACTATTTTAGGCAGGTAGTGAAAATAACATTCTCACAGTATCATGTCTAGCAACAAGAGCAAACACCTCAAAATAATTAATACCTAGCTTTTACTTATAACCTTTAGCTACCAAACCAGCTTTGAAGTGATTCACCTCTCTATTGGGTTTGTACTTAGGCTTGTACACCCATTAACACCCATTGGTTTCTTTTCCTTAGGAATTGTAGTGAGCTCCCAAGTACTATTCTATTTAATAGCTTGAATCTCATCATCTATGGCTTTCACTCAACAATCATCATCAGTAACATCCTTTAATGACAAAGGCTCACGATCTACAAAAAAGGCATACTGAACAGTATCATCACTATCATAAAAAGAATCACATGAAGTGCTAACAATATAATCCTGCAGATGAGTAGGCATATGTCACTGTCTCTATCGATGACTAAAAGTCTCTGCAGGAATTGGTTCCACCTCAAGATCATCATCAATTCTTCTACCCACAATTGGAGGATTTGGTAGTGAAATTTTCTTCACTTAACAAATGCCAAATAACATCTTCATCAAAAGTGACATACCTGCTAATAATAACTTTCTTAGTCTCTGGATTGTACAACTTGTACCCTTTCATCTTATGACTGTAGCCAATGAAACGAAAATTTTCTACTTTGTCATTCAGCTTCTTCTTTAACTTATCAGGTATATGGGCATAAGCAATACAACCAAACACCTTGATATTGGGCTTTTTACTAGTCTAATCTTCCTGTGGAGTTTTATCAAGATCACTCCTAGTAGGATGCACCTCACCATATCCATAACAATTATATTCTTTCTTTCCACCACCCTATTTTGTTAAGGAGTGTATCTAGCAGTTAACTAATGGTTAATGCCATGTTTTTGTAGGAAATTGTCACAAACAATATATTTAGTACCTATCAATTCTCAAAACTTTAAGAGTACACCTACTTTGTTTCTCAATATAAGCCACAAAACTCTTAAATGCATCATATGGTTCAAATTTATGTTTTAAAAAATAAACCTAGGCTTTTCTACTATATTCATCAATAAAAGTAATAAAATACCTATTACTACCATTGGAAGGAACCTCCACAGAGCACAAATCTGAATGAACAAGTTCAAGTGGTCTACTTACTTTCTAGGATTTACCTTTAGGAAAAGCTTCCCTATGCTTCTTCCCTAAAACATAAGTCTCATAAACTTTTTTAGGAATGTTAAAAACTGGGAGGCCAAATGCCCATTTCTTTTTAGAAAGAAAATCAAGACTTGCAAAATTCAGATGCCCAAGTCGCATATGCCATATCCAATTATCATCTCTAATTACAGAAGCATGGCAGGAAGATCCCTCATTATTAATTTGCAAAGGGATAAATGATTTCTTGAAATGTGTATCTTTGCTATCATCTAGTGCTTTGCATTATAAATAATACATCCACACTTGTTGAAGTGCAAATCATAATCTTTCTCTGCTAATTGGCCCGCACTCAAAAGATTTTGGCTAATATTTGAAGAGTAAAATACTTTTGAAATATAATTAAGGGTGTTGTTCTTTAATCTGATTCCAATCTTGCCTTTCTCATAAACCAGATTATACCGATTATCTCTAAGTTTCACTGATGAGTGAAATGAATGATCAAACTCGAAAGATAAAGTTTTATTTCCACTAAGATGATTACTACACCCTGTATCCAATAACTACTGACTGTTATATTCACCTCCACTATTAGAACTAGCAATCAATAAAGTTTCTGTGTTATCATCACCATTCCCTGTAACTTTCGCATGACAAACTCTATTTTATGTTCTCCTTAAATGACAATCTCTACTGAAATGACCATGCCTCTTACAATTATGGATATGAGACTTGCAATCTGACTGATAATGCCCATAGTTTTTGCACTTGAAACACTAAACATTAGAAGTATCACAGTTTTGATTAATATTAGCTCTTCCACCCTATCTTTGACCATACCTGAAATTCCTCCCTCTTCTTTGACGACATTTGCCTTTGTTTGTTGAATCATCCTTTTCCTTCTTTACATTTGCTTGAGCTTTTATTGCAAGCTCAACAATCATTGGAGATCTCTCATCTAACTTCTGTTCATATGCTTATAATGCTCCCTGTAGACCATCAATTGTTACAGTCCTCAAATCCTTCGCTCCTTCAACAGCAGCTATAACATCAAATCACTCTGCCAAAGTGCTAAGAATTTTCTCCATGATTTGAACAATAGAAATAGTTTCTCTATTAGTCCTCATGTTGTTGAAAAGCTTCTGAGTGTGGATAAAATAATCAATAATCTTCTCATTCTTTTCTTGTTGAAGCAACTTAAATTTTCTTCTGTATAATTGCGTTCGCATCTGCTGAACTAGTTCGGCACCTTGGTAGGACTAAAATAAAATGTCCTAAGCCTCCTTTGATGACTTTTCATTAATAATTTTCTAAAACAGAAATAACTCATCACTTTGAAAATTATGGTGGGCAGCCTGATCATCTTTGTTGTGAGAATGAGTCAAATATCGTCTTTGCACCTCTATAAGATTTTCAATATCTACAAGTTTAGGAACGCCATTCTCAATAATCTCCCAAATGCCCAAAGTTTTTAGAAAAAATCTCATTTGAATAATCCATACTTGAAAATTATTCTTCCAATCAAATTTGAAGATGGGGCATGAAATGTATTACATGATTTTAGCCATCCAGGATCTTCTAGCTCAATAAGGAATAGAGTATTAAGGGGACTATAGTCTCAACCTATTTCTTTATTTCTAAAAGAAACCATTCGTAATGGACAGTGACAAATCTCCCCAAACAACTAATAATAAAAAAGGTTTTTTTTTCCTTAAAAGCCCAATGCAATACTCAATCCTAACAGAAGGTGGCTCTTTAAACCCACACTTGATGGTTCTTATGCTTCTAGGGATCTTTTGCAGCCTTTATCCATGATGTTGGGACCATGAATATGAGGAAATATCTTTGATGTTTTTCAGGTGGGAAATACTTTTTGATATTTCCAGTTATCAATCTTTCTAAACTACTTTCTCTTCTTTTTTTAAAAGTACACAAAAAAGAGGGTTCCAAGTGAAGACAGTTGTTATGCTATTGTTCCTCGTTTAGTTGCAAGAAAAATAAACCAATAGCCTCTCTTCTATGTCTCTCTCTTTCTTTCCAACCCCTCTTCACTACCAATCATTAATCCTCTTCTCGAGAAAGCAACAAACACAGTGAGTAACACTCAGAAAACATATAGAGAGTAATACTGCTCTGATACCAGATGTAGAAAATGATTTAAATAACCATAAAACTCATTTCTGTAATTGATTTATCAAACTAAAAGCAACACAGTCGTATCTCGGCTATATATAACACAACACTGACTTATCTCTCTTTGTTTCATTTTCCATTTTTTGTGTTTAGTCTTCTCTCTTTTTAAATGGCACACACTTAACACACACATACAAACACACACCCTTAGGTTAAACAAGTCATGATTGTATGTAAACACTCACACTAATAAATAAATAATACCTAACCTACTTGGTTTAATTGCTAACACATATTTTATTGGATCCAATTTCATCGAGAGAATCTTCACGTCGATAGGTTAGCTTTGCAGCACCGGGGCTGCCAAGATCTCTGTCGCTGTTGAAACCCTAGCTAATAATTTGCAGCCTTTCAAACTCAGCTTCTTTAGCCTCCCGATTCGACTTCACTATGTTAAAGAAATGGAAGAATGACAGCCAAGAGACTCCTTAAAAAATTGAGAATGTAGCTCATCGTCACTCTACTACAATCTCTCATCTTTCTTTTAAACGAGAAGTTCTATTGCAAAGGCGTAAGTTGTGTGTTGAAGGAAGATCATATGCACTAGTTGATGACCTTGATTTTTAGTTGAACTAACCACATTCTATCAATTATAATAGCAACCATAAATCAAACTATGCTAAAACTCATGCAACCGTTGAAGATTACTCCAATCAAGAACATGGATCAAAATGAAGAAGAATTCAAATATGGCGCTCTTTGTTTTTATATTCTAGGCTTTGATAAGGTAAACTAATGAGAGCTAAGAAAGAACAAGTAGAATTAGAACTTGCAAATATAATACCTCAAATAGTTTCTTTAGAAAAAATTTAATATGGTTCGTGGGCTTCATCAATTATTATAAATGACCACAAAGATGGAGACTTTATGAAACTCTACTTTGATTTACCACTAAAGTTGATCAAGAATAGCATGAATGAAGCAACTTCATCAGTTGTAGCTACATTCCTCCTTAAGAATGATCGAAAACATTAAGTTTCCCGTCTTATCTTAGGAATTTCGGTAATGGTAGATACCTTTATGGTTCGTGAGGATAACAAATAAATGAAGATAAGTTGAATGAAGATTTTTTGGGGGAAGACAGAGATGTGTAACTTGACTTACACGACCATATTTATTAACTATATAAGCACCATGTAGAGTGACATACACCTTCGTAAGTGACACATACCCATATCTTCACTTACACGGTCATGTGTATCAACCATGTAAGTCTCTAGAATTGTGTGAAGAAGGTTGTGTATGTGAGCGCGTATAGTACTAAAAAAACTATTTCATGATATAAAAGAGAAAAATACATAGATTTTGTATGAGAGTGTAGCCATGACATCTAAAAGTGAGGAAGAACCAAGAGAGGGCAAGTAGTGTTGTATTATTATCCTTTTTATTATTTTTAAGATTAGTTTGGGTGTTTGTTAATTGTTACATCAACTTTAGTTTCAATGATAAAACTTTATGAGATAACTTACTATTGGGGGATGGGGGATCAATATTTATAAATCCCTATTTGAGTTTAGTGGATTTGCTTATTAGATTGGTCCATAGTTTTTCCCTCCACATTGGAGGGTTTTTCATGTAAAAATTTGTTATTTGTTTCATTATTTAGTTTTTTATTCTCATGTTGATTTACGGGTGCAAGTTAAAGAGAATTTTTTTTTGTTGATATTTGGTTAATCTTTTAAAGAATTGATTATTGTCTACCAACAATTGGTATTAAACCCATTATGATGGAAGGTAGAAACAACTCTATGGTAAAATTGATGCCATCAAACTAATATATTTAGAGGCCTACGATAGAGGACTTTATGTACTGCAAGTATATCTTTGATCTTATTGATGTAGACAAAGGTATTAAGGATGATGTTCCTTTAAGAACTGAACAGATGGTAGATAGAGAATAGGTAAAGATGAAGCAGGAAACTCCAGGAACAATTATACAATGGATTGATATCATCATATTCAACCATGTGTCTCAAGAAATAGATCCTTTTAAACTGTGAAAAAAGTTAGGACTCTATGAAAGAAAGATTGTCCATAAAAATACCTTTCTGATTAAAAGGCATGTAAACTTAAAGTTGAGAGTTGGGAAATTTGTGTCAAAGCATCTAAGTAATTTTTAAGATATAATCAACAAGCATATTAAAATGAAGATCATTCTTAATGGCAAGTTTTAAGCCTTGTTCCCATTGAGTTCATTATTGAATAGATGGGAGACACTATTAGTGAAGACTAGCAACTTAGGTCCTGAAAGTGGGTTCTCTTTGGATGTAATCAAAGAGAATAAAGCTTAATGAAGAAATCAGAAAAAAGGAGATGTGATTTGACAATATGTAGACTTTTGTGATAGAAAGTAAGGGAAGGAACAAGAACAGGGGTCCCAAAAGACATGGCAAGTCTAAGAATAGATCAAAGTCTAAAGGTGACAAAGTTGTGAAGAAATGCCACTATTGTGATAAACCAAGACACATTAAGAGGTTCTGTTATAAGTGGAAGAGTGATAAGAAAAAGTAAGATCATTGAAATGATGGAGATGATAAGAATATAATTACAACAACTTCAAGCACGGAATGATGAGGTATCCCTAGTTTGTGCAACAAGTGAATACTTCCATATCAGTAATTCTAGTTTTGAGTGGCTGATTGACATAGAAACTTCTTATTATTATGTTCCATAAGTGGAGTACTTCTCAAACTACAAGAGTGGAGATGTATGACATACCCCTGTTCTAACGTTAAATCTTTTATCAGTTAATGTGTTGGATCAAAAAGGATTTCAACACACTTTCAAGGATAAGAACTAGAAACTATCTAAAGGAGTAATGAATATTGCTCAAGGAGAGATATGTTGCTCGTTATATAAGACTCACTTAAAGGTCTGTGGTAGTGGAGAACCTTATAGAGCCAAAGAGGAAACTTCTTCAAATTTGTGGCATTGATAATTGTGACACATGAGTGAGAGTAGGATGAAGTTGTTGGCTAATAAATACCTTATCCTAGTTAAGAACACACTACTGCGTAATCTTTCTGATCATTGCTTAGCTAGAAAGCAACATAAAGTATCTTTCAAGAGAAGATTTATAAAGAAGTCAAAGATATTGGAGTTAGTGCATTAGGATGTCTATGGCCCTATTGAGTTATTAGACACTAGAAGGTAACAAATATTTTTTTACATTCATTGATGATGCTTCAAGGAAGACTTAGGTGTATAAGTTGAACTCAGAGTCAAGCATTTGAAAATTTCCAAAAGTTTCATGCTATAGTAGAAAAGGAAGCTAAGAGGAAGTAGAAGTGCCTACAAACAAATAATGGAAGTGAGTATACTTCCAAGGTGTTTGAAGATTGCTATACATTGCATATCATTAGACATGAAAAGACCAATGATTTAAAAATCAGATCAAGCATGTAACTAATCAAAGAAAGGGTTTAAGGTTTGAAGGTTTAACGGGTATTAAACCATTATAAAAATGATATATAATAAATAAGAAGTGAAAACCAGTAATTAAAAATAAAATATTTTATTGAAATAAAAATATACTAATGTCTATTATTATAAAATAAACTAATAATAAACCAAATATAATAATTCAAACTAAATCTTTCTTTAATATAGAACTTAAAATAACAATAAAATCAAAATTGTATTTCTAAAGGAGGTTTTGTCTTATCATCTTCAAAAGTTTCAAATTCTCTAACGATATCCAAAGACTTGTAAATTATGCATTTATCCAAAGTATTGGCATCAACTTCTACTACATTCAAATAAACTACAAAATAGTAATGTATGAAATTATTCTCAATTAAATTTGTAGTAAATTATACTTTTAACTTAAATATGACCAAAATAAGCTATGAACTAATCATTAATAGATGTTCTTAATTCATTCATTATGAAAAATGAATTTTCTTCATAATTGCCTTTTAAAAGACGTGTAGTGTACAAATTATTACCATTTAAAAAATCCATTAATCTTCTTTCTATTTACAATATTATATATATAACATACAATAAACTTGTTGCTATACCTTATATATAATTTATAGTATTTATCTTATAGATTAGTAGGTGTGGAGGCTTCCTCGATTATCAACTTCTTCTGGCTTTAATTTTCTTAATCTTTACATGTCCTATGCCACTCACTTTAGCTCTATTATAATTGAATTATAAACAAACTTATTTTAATTAACACTCTTTAATAATTTATTTATGCCAACTAAGCTAAAATTGGAAGATAATTGTCTAGGTTAGACATGTGCACCTGTGTAACAAACTTTATTTAACCCTGAGCAATCATAACCTGGACTTGCCTCTATATTACATGCATCATTAGCTATTTTTGTTTTATATTTCAACTTTATGTGCATGCTGGATCGGAAATCTTTACACAAATAACCGAGTGAGCAAAGTTCTAGTGCAACTTTAGTGCAGGAGATAGAAAAAGAAATCAACTGATTTGGGAGAAAGGAAACATTGAGAAAAGCGAGAATTAGAATATAGTTTGGATTTTGATTTTAAAATTTTTCTGATTGACCATTATCCTTTCGATTCTCAAATCTTGTCTGACATTAAATTCTCTGCCAATTCATAATTTTTCCTCTTTGCTAATTATAGGTTTAGGTTTAGAGCTTCAATTACAAGTGTGGAGGGAGGGATTAATAATATTTTTAAATCATAAACATAATGTAATTGAGACAGCAAAGTTGGTGTGGTCTCTAATTCCAAATTCAAAAGACGGCGAGCTTGATGAAGTTGAACTCTTGAGCAAAATAAACCTCCACATCTTGTCCCTTTTTCCACCATCACCATAAATATAAAAACCATAAGCCAGCAAGTGATTTCTGCTTTGGGTTTTAGGAGAAGATGAAGAGAAATCTATAAAGAACAAATTCAGAGCAAATTGCTCTGTTTATTATTTAACTAGTTTTTATTTAGAATGGTTAAAAATCAAAATCAAAATAAAAACCAGTCTGGATTGTACTTAATGCCATCGAACTGTACAGTTTGGTATGGTTTTACATCATTGGAAAAGACAGAATTAAGGACTCCACAACATGACACTGTTGTTGAGAGGATGAACAAAATAATTATTAAGAAGGTTTATTGCATTCTTAGAATATTCATATTGCTAAAGAAACTTTGGGGTAAAGCAATCCGAATTATGGTTTACTTAATTAATCAATCTCCTTCAATTCCATTAGATTTTGAGATTCCTGAGAGAGTGTGGACTAGAAAAGATTAGACATATCATCATCTGAGAGTTTTTGCCTGCAAGGTATTTAGACACCTACCCAAAGATTAGAGAAAGAAGCTTGACTCAAAAGGTGATACCTTAGATCATTGATAGATATAGTGGTGATCAGTTTAGCTTCAAAATCTATGACCAAGAGAAGCAAAAGGAGATCAGGAGCAAGGATATGGTATTCCATGAACATGAGAGAGGTGTTTATCTTCTAATAGGAGATAAGTCATCGCACAATAGCTTATCTTCTGTGTTGATAATTCTTCACTAATTTCTTCCATTACTGAGCAATCTACAGGTGAAGGAGATGTAGTATGTGACCAAACCCATTGATGATGATCAAATACAACCTGGTAATGATGAGCTACATGAATCACATCTTAATAATGTTATAGATGAAGTTGTTGAGGATAATACGCAAGGGGACCACCTAGATTCAACAGTTAGTGATAGTGATACACAACTTCGAAGGCTGACAATGGAGAAAACACCTTCTATGAGGTATCGAAGTTTAGAATACCTTTTCATTACTATTGATGAGGAACCTAAAATTGTGTAAGAGGTTGCTTCTTGTGAAGACAAAGATCTCTGGCTCACAGCTATGATGGAAGAGATGAAGTCTTTAAATAATAATGATACATATAACTTTGTGAAGTTTCTAAAAGATAAAATGGCCTTAAAGAACAAATAGGTGTTCAAGATAAAGAATGATGGTAATAAGCTAGTGAAGCATAAGACAAGGCTAGTGGTGAAAGGTTCAATTAAAAGAAGATCATTGATTTTAATGAAATCTTCTCATTAGTGGTTAAGATGACCTCAATACAAATAGTATTAGGTTTGTGATTGACTTATTTTTTGAGTTGGTCAACTATGTAATAAACTAAAAATGCCCAGCATAACTGTAGCTAATACCAGCAAGTACAGGTTGATCCCACGAAGACTATTAATACTAGTACTTACCCTTTCCCTGTTATTTACCCTAAGGATTGATTTTGCACTTTTAATGAAAAGAAACTAAAAATAAGGCAAGTAAAATAAAATAGGAAATGAAATTGAACATATAATTTAGGAAGCACTAGGAAATTATCTATATCAAGTAATTAGTATCTATATTTTGAATTTAAAAAGCACTAGGAAATAAAACTAATGAAATTGTCTTGTTGATTAGTTGGACCGTGGAGATTCCTAAGGTATGTTAGTAGCTAACCTTGAGTCTACTAATAACTAATCCTAAGGTTTTTAACCAAATTACTCAAGTTAAATCTTATAGGATTACGTTACCATTTTATGAATCCCTCTATTAGGTTTAACCCTAATATGAAAATTTTGTGTTATGCTATCTCTAGGATTGTAATCAATTCTTTCCAATTATCATGGATCTGTTCAAATTAGGGTTTCTCAATTGCTATGTTGAAATCATATTATAGTATAATATTTTGGATTACTATAACATAAATAAAAACAAATAATTGGATCGCAACAATCGATCAATCAATTGCATTAACAAAATATTCAGCACATGTTAAAGTATCCGAATATGGTTCTTATAACCTAGATACTAATGAAAAAATTAGTTACATACTGTCAAATACGAAATCAGATACACACATACAAAAACTTGAATAAAAAATAATAGAATCATAATTCTAAATCTTCCTTATTGTTCTCTATCGGGTATTCTGACAATGTAAATGTCTGATCTTGTGTTTTAGTGGAGCCATCGATAAAATCTTCGCATCTCCCTCTCTTCTAGCTTAAAATCGCCTCCAGAATTATCTCTAAACTTCCAAAACGAAGCCTATTTCCTTATTTCTTAGTTTTGTCTCTGAAACGTCATTTTTATATAAATACCTAGGATTTTGGGTTATGCAAGGTCGTGTGCACGACCATGCAAAGGAATGTGCAGAATTGGAAATTGCAAGATATTGCAAAAGTGTATAGATGTGCAAAAGTGCATGACTGTGCATTTCTTCCAGATTGCCATTTTTCCTATTTTAGTCAGGTTTTTGCTCGAATTCTTCTCCTTTAAGCCCATGAAGGCAATTATCATCTTTAAACACACTTGGAGCAAATTAAGTACCAAATATATGATAAAAGTATAAAATATCAAGCAAAAAAAATCAAATATAAGTGGTAAAATATAGTTAAATATCCATTTAAGTTTGAATGCCTACTTGGATCTTGAACTTGAGCAGTTAGATGTTAAAACTACTTTCTTTCATGGAGATTTAGAAGAGGAGATATGTATGGAGAAGTAAAAAGGTTTCAGAGCTAAAGGCAAGAAAATTTTGATCTGCAAGTTAAAGAAAAGCCTATATGGGTTAAAACAAACTCCAAGGTCATGGTATCGGAAGTTTAATTCTTTTATGATAGATCATGGTTACAAATGAACTTATGTGGATGCTTGTGTGTGTTTCAAGAAGTTAACAAGTGATAAATTCATCATTCTTTTTCTATATATTGATGATATGCTAACTGTCGGTCAAGATGTTGGAAGAATCCAAAAGTTGAAGGAGGATTTGTCTAAATCATTTAATATTAAAGATTTAGGGCCTGTAAGGTAGATTTTAGACATAATGATAACTCAAGATAGGAAGAGTAGATGATTTTGCTTATCTCATAAGAGATATATAGAAAAGGTGCTAGAAAGATTCAATATGAAGCATGCCAGGCTACTTAGCATGCTACTAACATCTCACTTCAAGCTGAGTAAGCATGCATGTCCCTTAATGGAAAAGGAGAAGGATGGTATGCCTTATGTTCCATACTCATCTATAGTAGGGTATTTTATGTATACAATGGTATGGACAGAACCAAATATTGCACAGGTTATTGGGATGATGAGCAGATTTTTTTCAAATTCAGGAAAGGGCTATTAACTAGTGAAATGGATTATAGGATACTTAAAAGGCATGTTAGAGTGGAGTTTATGCTTTGATGATGGTAAGCCAACTTTAGATGGTTCTACAGATCCAGATATCGCTAGAGATCTTAATGGAAGAAAATTCACTTTAGGTTTTTTGTTTAAGTTAAGGGGAGCCATCTTATAGCAATCCAAATTGCAAAAGTTATTATCTATGTCTAAAGCAGAGTATATAGCTGCTATAGAAGCTTGTAAAAAGATTCTCTGGCTGAAAATATTCGTTCAAGAATTGGAAGCGAAGAAAGAAGACCATGTAGTAATTTTTAATAAACAAAGCGCTATTTACTTGAACAAAAATACTATTTATCATTCCTTTACAAATCATATAGCTATTAGATATCATTGGTTGAGGTCTGTAATTGTGGAGCAATAATTGGTGTTAAAGAAGATTCATACAGAAATGAATGGTGCTAACATGTTAACTAAAGCTATTTTTAGAAGCGAACATATTATGTAATAAGCCTGTCAGGATGTTTCTCAAGTAGATGTTGGAGAATAATGTGCCTTCCCTATAATTGGGCTAGAAGAGAAGATTGTTGAGTGTGTAAACCTATTTTGATAGTTTCGTTGATCATAGATGCCTTTATGGTTAATAGGGATGATAAATAAATGAATACAAGTTGGATAAAGCTCTTCTGGGGGGAGAAAGGGCCATATAGGGTGTTATACAACTATATCCTTAACTTACACGGTCATGTATACTAATCGTGTAAGCATATATGCCCGTATAGAGTGACATGCCTATGTTTTCACTTATACGATTGTGCATATCAACTATGTAATTCTCTAGAGTTATATGAAAAAGGTCATGTATGTGATTGTGTATGATGCAAAAAAACCTATTTCATGGTATAAAAGAGAAAAATACGTGGGTTTTGCATGAGAATGTAGCCTTAATGTTTAAAAGTGAGAAAAATTGAAATAGGGTAGGTAGTGTTATATTCTCATCATTTTTTGATTATTTCTAGGATTGGTTTGAGTGTTTGTTGATTGTTACATCAACTTTGTTTTCAACCCTAAAACTTTGTGAGACAACTTGTTATGGTAGGTTAAGAAATCAGTATTGAGTTTAGTGGATTTACTTATTAGTTTAGCCTATAGTTTTCCCTCTACATTGGAGGGTTTTTCATGTAAAACTTAGTGTTTGTTTCATTGTTTAGTTTCTTATTCTCTGCAAGTTAAAGAGCATTTTTGTTGTTGATATTTGGTTAATTTTTTAAAGAGTTGTGTTATTGTCTCCCAATAAAAAAGATGTTCTAAAAAATAATATTCCACAATAAGCGCAATGCCCAGAAAATCCCATAAGTCCTCTCGACATATTCAGTTCTCAATATTTTTATTCTAACTTGTATCCTGCCTCACCTACTTTTTGCATCACTCCTTGCCTCCAAAAGGCTAGAACTTCAATGCTTTCTTAGAAGTGCATAGTGCATAAGTTAGTACTTCCTCGATATTTAGATAGTATCATGCTCACATACACTCATAAATGAGATCATAAAGCATTTAAAAAATTGTATGTTAAATCATATGATGTTTACTAAATTTTTTTATGATGAATTTGTGACTAAAATTTGCATTGTTTTTGGAATTTAAAAGTAATTTATTAAAGCCTAATCATGGGCATTAAAATAAGTACGTGCAAAGTACAAGGATCATATAAGTGGACTATATATTTTATCTAAACTCTAATTACAAATTGATATCAAAACAAAATGTGAAGTAAAGCATTAACCATCATTCCAAGTTCCATCTTCTTCTCACCGAGGTACTCATTCTTTCAGTAGCCTTAAGAGCTATCAAAATTTCTCTAATCCAATAGCAAATCTTGTGAGCAAGGACATGTCTCTCTATTTTTCAGTCTTGAATAGTCTATTATTCCTTTCACATCAAATAGAGTAAACTAAGCAAGTAATGCAAAGTCTAAGAATATTTCGGTCTTTCCCAATCTTTTGTGCCAGTTAAACATTTTGCACTTTTAATAAAAAGGGGGATGATTATCTTATTTTTGCTTCCATATATGAGCTTTGACTAACCAAAAAAAAGATGTGAATTAACCTATGCCAATTGATGATATTGGAGAGCAATATTCATAAGGATAATGAGCTTGATGTTGATTGTATAAAAGTCTTAGATGACATGTGAAATTGACATACCATAATGTTATATTTTCATGCAATACAGCCTAAGAAAAGGAATATGGATACATACACTAGGAAGATTAATCAAAAGAATTCAAAATTGAAAGTGGGATAGGTGACAGCGTAGTTAAATAATCATATTGTAATTCTAATTTAAAAAGATGCAACTCAATGAACTTTGTTCAATGAAATAGTTAAATAATGTACTCAAGATAATACTTTAAAATTTTAAACTCAACAATAGATATGATATTAATTTTTAATTAAAAGAAATAAATAAGTTAAGAATAAGTTAAAATACACAAATAATTTTGCTCGAAAATGACAAATTGCTTTTTTCTCCTTTTGTTTTATGCAGTTACTATCAGATCCTTAAGTTCAAATCGTGTGATTGTGCAAGTATTAATGATGCTTGACTAATATTTGGCACTTGTGTTAACATAAAGATGGGATCTTGACGATAGAATAAAGCAAACTCCTATGAGTAGACGAGACAAAATCGACAAAGTTGATGAAAGCTTAAGAGTAGGTAAGCATTAACATACATTGGTGCACATTGGCGAAACCCTTCAATAAGAAGCAAGATTCAGATGTGGAGCCAAAAATAAAATGCATAACTAAGTTTTACTAAGTTCGAGGGTTTGCAAAGATAATTAATTTTGACGAGGAAGTCCAAAGATATTCAAATATGCAAGGTTCAATATACGATGACTTGAATTATTGCTAATTTAGGTCATGAAGTAATGTGACTGTGTTATAGATGTGCTTGGATGGACCATATAGAAATATAGATCAAGATGTATAGAATAAAGGCTCATCAAATTAGTTATTGTTAAAAGGCAATGATGTTGTGATACGTGATAAGAACAAAAGTGTTATAGGTTAAGAAAATGGGAGCACTCCTTTAAGTAGTAGGAAAGAAGGTTGGATGATTTGAAAACATATTAACATCCTCTAAATACATTACCTATCTATAAAGGGAGTTAGTATCCTAAAGTGGATAAATTCCTTTTGACTTAGTGGAGTTAGTGGAATAACTGGTAACTCTCTACTAACTTGGTGGTTTAATAGAGAAAGTGGGTAGTTTAGTACATAAAGGCATCCTTTGGTAGTTCATTTGAAACATTGAGTACATTCAATCATCTATAAGAGAGTTAGATCTTTGAGAGAAGGTTCTTGTTAAAAGCTTCAAGTAAGGAGTTGACAAGTTCTTAATTGATTATGAAATTATTCCATAACACCTAGTGATTAATGACATGAAATTACTTTAGATACTCACTTTGACTCATATATGATTTTAGGAACAATTCAGAAGCAAAGAAGTTAAAGTGAGTCAAAAGCACGATATTTTGGCAATTTTATAAAGGTTAATATTCACTTGTCTTCATGGAATAAGAAGAAGATTACAAGAAGAGGAGACAAGATAAAGCATAAATGTAACATCCTGTTTCCAGAGAACGGGTCGGACCAGAGAAACGGGTCCAAGTGTGGTAAATCAACACATCTCATGCTCATGCATTTGT
>JANZXP010000196.1:20193310-20208669 GCA_027576715.1 Erythroxylum flavicans | reverse complement strand
GATTCTGTCATTTATAAAGTCAAACTGACTTAAGTGCTTTGTATTTGTGGAAGGGCCCGAATGATTATTAAAAATTTTCGCTAATTGAAAATGATGATAAATGAATGGGGGGCCAATTTGAGTATGTATTCCGCATGTTATATTATAAAAAATATATATACCGACTATGAATGAGTGAGTGTATTAGCACACCACCCTCGCGGGGCATGGACTCGGATATCATCAACGATGTCGGGTTCAGGTCTTGCGGGAGTGGGGTGCTACAATGATGGAGTTTTCATCAACTAAACGAAGTATATGAAGGAGATACTCAAGAAGTTTTACATGGAAAAATGCAAAAGCACTAACACACTAGTATCAAAAGGAGAAATCCAGTAGAGAAGATGGAGTTAAAAAGGTTGATAAAATCTAATACAAGACTCTAATTGGTTGCTTGATGTATCTTATAACCACTAGACTAGATATCATATTCTTAATATGCTTTCTCTCAAGATTTATACATTCTACTAGTAAAATTCATCTTCAAGCTACCAAATGGATTGTAAGAAATATCAAGGTCTCAACAAATTTTGGCATCAAATATTCTTAGAGTTGAGCCTTTCAACTTTATGGTTATTCTAATGATCATTGGGCACGTTCTTTTAATGACATAAAAAGCACAATAGGTTTTTGTTTCAATTTTGGATCAAGAGCTCAAAGAAGCCACATTTGATAGCTCAAAGTACAACAAAGGCAGAGTATATTGCTACAAATGCTACTTTAAATCAAGCAATTAGGATCAGAAAATTACTTACAGATTTAAACATGAAGCAAACTGAGCCAACTAAGATTCATATAGATAACCAAGCTGCAACTACAATTTCAAATGATCATATTTTCCATGGAAGGACAAAGCATTTTAAGATCAAGTTGTATCACTTAGGAGAAGAACATAAGGTTAGCAAGATTAAACTAGTCTATTGTAAACCCGAAGATAAAATTGTGGATATATTAATCTGCAATTGAATAATTTTTCATTAGACCGAGTCATTAAGAACTTTTTTTATGACTTATTTTTAGGAGTCATTACAATATGCCTTAACATTTGCATAATTTTGTATCTTATTGTTATATATCATCTCTATATATTGAACATTAAAGTGAATGAATTTAGTGTGCTTAGCTTCCAGAAATAAAAGTCCCCAGTTTTACTATCTCATTCTTTTTTTTTTTCAGTTTTTGTCCCAAATAAGATCCAACACTATTACTCCAACATTTTTCCCGGAGAAAAGGGAATCGATACCACGATTTAATTGGATTCCTGATAGTACAAATACACAGGTACTGCATATACCTTTAAGGTCGAGTCAAGGGAATAAGTTGGTACATGTACTGTGCCACATTTAGCTAAGTTGGAATCACGGATCTTTTTTCAAAGATAGGCGACTCCCGAGTTCTTGCTTCCAGCAAAGAGAGAAAAAAAAAAGGTAAAAACTTGAGAGGAAGACTGAGTTTAACATGAATCATATGCAATGCATGTCATGAATTCTGACAAAGGGCCTTGTCCTGACAACTCTTTGTTAAATTCTGGCCAACCACGTCGTAACTCAAACAGAAACATTGGAGCAGTTGGAAACAATCCCATGTGTTTGTTGTACCGCAGGTGTTATCTCTCTTTTTTCTTTTTGCTTCAACGCTTATTGCTTTGTTGATTGTATATATGGCAATGTCATGTCCTTTATGTACCTTTAAAGCTATGATAGGATCAAGAAAGAGACTTAAGATGCAGTCATCAGTCGTCAAATCGAGTCCCTCTTGTTACTCACGTAGTACCGTAGGGCCAGCTATACGTGTTTTTATTAAATATATTAAAAAAGAAAAAAAACAAAGGTTCGGAAGCTGTCTTATGCATGGCTTGTACTAAGATTCCACGACTTCTTACTGTTTGGAATCAAGCTTTGAATTGGCAAAGAAAATCCTTTGAGACATTGTTTTGTTTAATTATTAGCCTAAAATTCTTCCTCCAATGTCCACTTAAAAGAACCTAGTATGATGGAATTTCAATTTGGTTTCGTTATCTTGGTTATAAGTTTCATATACTGTAGCTCCTTAACTACAAGATTTTAGATACACGCTTAGAATTCGAAAATATGTTAGATACTATAAGTATTAATTGGCCATATGACTTTTTTCCTTTACAATTTCCTTATCATCCCAGCTCCAAGGTAATCTTTTTCTTAATCATTTCTGTCTTAATAAAGTAAAACTTAAAACAATTAAACAAATGATGCAGTTATCCAAAGTTAAAACTTTCTTATAGGCTTATTATTCTAGAGAGGTGTTATCCCCCTCCCATCTCATTAAAGTCAGAATTTATCAAAAATATATATATCATTATATTTGGTCAATGAATTATCTTGTTTTTCCTACTTCGTAGCTATATGACGAAAAATTAGAGAAAAAATGAAGAGAAAATATTCCCCTTAATTTTTGAAAGATATATGTGTACAAAGTTACATATGATCAATACCACTCATAAATAAGGTAAAATATTAATAATTAAGATAAACATTAACTCGTATTTCCAATACCCACCCTTAAGTTGGCATGTGCACATCGTAAATATCCAACTTGCTAAGCAAGTAAGTAATTGCGATCGTCCGAAAGCTTTGGTGAAAATGTCTCCTAGCTATAACTACGACCCCACATGTGATGTAAAAACGATTCATGCTTCAACTTACTCTTTAACGTAGCGACAATCAATCTCTATATATTTGATACATTCATGAAAATACCAGGTTAGCCACTATATAAATAGCAAATTGACTATTACAGAAAAGAGTCATAGGTTCATGATGAACCATGCCCAAATAAGCCAATAAAAGCTTCAACTATACCATCTTACTAGTAGTGACAACCATTGCCCTGCATTTAACTTTTGTTGATGATATAGAGATAGCACTTTGTTTTTTTATCATCCACAAAACTGATGACTGACCGAGCATCACGAAATAGCCAATCACTAAGCAGCGTAAAATAAGATAACTAGCTCATTTTAAGATGCAAGAAGCTCAGAGATGTAAATCATTGTTAGCCCAAAGCATAATGCCTTGAATTGGTTGCCTCTTAATATAGCTCACAAGACACATAGCTGCTTCAAAATACTCCTTATGTGGTGCCTAAGCAAATTGTGACAACACATGGACAACATACTAAATCTCAGGCCGAGTGATTATGAAATAGATGAGACATCACACTAGCTGTTGATAGGAAAAATTGGTTTCCATTAATTCACCATCAGCTAAGCCTAGATGGTGACCCTGCTCTATCAGAGTGTTCACCAATTTGCTTCCAAGTAGTCTTGTTTTAAACAACATACTCAAAGCATATTTTCACTAACAAAAGAATAATCCCTTGGACGAAGGGGCCACTTTAATCCCTAAGAAATACTTCAATACCTCCAAATATTTATTATTAAAGCAGTTATGTAAATACGACTTAAAAGTTGAACAAGTCACTATATCATTGCCCACTAAAATGATGCCTTCGACATATGTCAATAATTCCAAAAATACACTACCTTTTTGAAAAACAAGAAGTGAATAATTTGCTCGAGATTAAACAAAATCATACCTTTTTAACATTATGGTCAACTTGATGAATCAATTTCGAGAAGCCTAGTGTAGCCCATAAATTGACTTATGTAATTGATAGAGTTTATCTTTATGACCTATCTTAAATCTAGGAGGAAGCTTCGTGTATACTTTCTCCTCTAAATCGCCATATAGGAATGAGTTGTTAACATCCATTTAGGGTTGGCAATAGGTCAGACTGAGCCATGGGACAGGACTATGAGCTGATCGACTCGTCACGAGCCCAAGGCATGTCGAGATAGCTATACCTGATTTATCATTTTTTAAAAATTAAAAAAATGACATCGTTTTTGACAAAACAACATCGTTTTGTCACTTTTGGTCAAGCTAAGAAATACTGGTCTGTGGGTTGGTCAACCTGGCCCTAGATGCAGCTAGCCTGGGCCAGACTGCCATGCCTATATCCATTTAATGCAACTCCTAACCTCGTACAACTAATAGGAATAGAACAACATGAACAGTCATAAGCTTGGTAACTAACGCAAATATCTCGTAAAAAAGACCTTCAATCTGTGTCAAACTACTCGTCACTACTCATGCCTTATATCAACTGTCCCTTTTGACTTATACTTGATCTTAAAAACCTATTTATAGGTAATCGGCTTCTTTCCTAAGCGATAAAGTCTTTAAAGACTATATTTTAGTTGCTTTATGTATGAGAATTTTTTAGCCCATTGCATCTCACCATTTTACGCTTTTCATAGTCTTTATATAACTCCTAGCCTTCAAGGTTATAGCTGCCAAAAATGCCCAATGACCATGAGAAAAATTATCAAATGTAATATAATTCACTAAGGGATAAGGAGTACCTAAGGAGCTTTCATTTTATGGTGGCTTCATGGCAAACAATGGCCATAACCTTCTCGTAATGACAGAATAAACAATATAGTCTTACAATTGAGCTAATTGACGAGTCACTAACTGTGATCTACTCACTGTTCCTTGAGCTCTAGTAATCTCCTCATGAGAATTACTCACATTTCCCTTTAACTCCAAATTTTTGCTCTTAATTCATCTTCTTTCTCATCACCCTTCTTCGACATATCAAAACTTTCCTCAAAGGAGTGATTAATATCTCAAATGAAACAACATGAAAAAAAAATCACCCTTTTTAAGGTCATAAAGCCTCTAACGTTTCTTCCTATGTGGGCATCCTATAAAGATACATTGCCTAATTCTAGGCCTGAATTTATCCTTTAGTCTTAGATTATTATGTGCATATCGCAAGTAGCCAAACACATTAACGTGTTCATAGGATGGCCTCATATTAAACAAAATCTCATGCAATGATTGTTTGTTCAATTTAACAGTCAACGTTCTATTCATCAAATCAGTTACATTCAAAACACAATTTCCCCAAAAACAAATAGGTAAAGCAACTTGAAATCATAATGCCTTTGCTACCTCCAAAATATTCATATGTTTACATTATATTCTCCCTTTTTTTTGTGTGGTGTATTTATGTAGCTAGTTTTATGAATAATATCCCTTCTCTCTATAGAATTCTTACATTGGCTCCAAATTAAACTCTAACCCATTATCCCTCTGTATGTGTTTAACTATCTTCCTAAATTGAGTTTCGACTAATCTGTAAAAATCTATTAGATATCAACTAGCCTCACTTTTTTCTTTCAATAGATTAACTCAAAGTGCATGACTGTTATTATCCAAAATAATGATAAAATAGTAAGCACCATAAGATGACACCTTACGATAAGGCCCCTACAATTACAGTGTATAAGATCAAAGCAACTTATATCATTATTAATACTTAAGGGAAAGGAGAACAAGTTGGCTTGGCTCAAAAGTAGACGTCATAGATATTCTTGTTTTTAAAATTTATCCTACTAATATTGAGAATAAAAGATAAGTGTTCACTTGATTGATGTCTAAGACCTTAATACTAGACTATAAAGGAGTCCACCCTCTTTGTCTTTATAATTGAATGCAGCCTTGTAGACTTAATGTAATAGGCCCCCTCAAAGCTCACCCACTCTGATCGACATCCTCAAGGAACGGTCCTATTTCACAAAAAACTTATTGGTGAATAGAATATAACAATTTAACTTAGTAATCAAATGATGTATGGAAATCGAATTGCAAGTCAAACTAGGTACATAAAGGACACTAATTAAAGTCACATCTTGAAAAAAATTATAGGTAAAGTCGTTGCTTTTTTGATATTACACATAAAATCCAAGCAACATATTATATGATTGGATGCCCTACTATCCAATATCCATATAAAGTTTTCAAAATCCTTATCAAAAGGCTCCTCAAAGTTATCACGATCCAGAAGTGTTAATAGTTTCTAAAAGTATTCACTTGACAAGTCTGGAATGTTGGTACTGCTCTCAGATTTTCTTTGTGTAGCATTAAAAGCTTGAGCCTCGCCTAGGGCTCTCCCACCTCCTAAGTTGGCCTGCTCTTGGCTACAAACTGGTTTGGTGTGACCTCGACCTTGTGGTCCTCTCCACCGAAGAGGATAGCTGATGATCTCAAACCACTCCAAAACTTCATGGCCAATCTTGTCACAGTATACGTGCATTGCCTCTTGTTGCCCCCTTTTTTCCGTTATTGTCTAACCTAAAGACTAGGCTTTGGTTTGGTTATAGTTTGTACTATTAGGGCCACCACCTAAACATGTTATTCCTAACGTCGAACAATGGACTTGTGGCATTTTTCTCTAGTAATTAAGACATAATCCTTGCTGGTATCCATTTTCAATATCTAAGATCGAACAGTTCCAAAGACTACATCATCCAACCCCGTAAAGAATCGATGCAACTTCTCCTCTTCGTGCTTGCAAAGGAATTCATGTGCAGCTCCACAAGTACAATTTGGGACCTTGGAATAGTTACTAAGCTCATCTCACATTATCTTCAATTTTGTAAAATAAGTCATCACGGTCACGCCCTGGTGTCGGAGTGAAGCAAGTTTCCCTTTCAATTCATGAACATGTAGAGTATTCTTGATTTAAAACGATCTCATAAATTGTCCCAATCCGCCTTAATGGTCTCCTTGTAGGCAACATTAGGTTGAATGGATTTATTGATCGAGTTAAAAATTCACGAAATCAGCATAAAGTTACAAACATCCTAACAACTCGTTTCAGGCGAATCAACCATAGGCTTCTCCAAACTACCATTGATGAAGCCTACTTTATTTTTTGCCTTGAGGGCATTCATCTTAGCCTTTTCCCATATGTCGTGGTTTTATCCATTCAACAGGCATAAAATTTTTTTATGGACACAAGAAGAACGACAATGATAGATCAACCATCTTCTTTGGAATTAAGGACTTAGCTGCGGTATCAGCCATTAACAGTGAGGGGAGAACAACGTGAAAAGAGAGGAAGGAGAAGAGACTGTAGTTGACAAGATTGTATCAGTGTGGCAACATGGACAACAAATTTTGGGAATATTAGTTTTAGGATTTATCTAAGACTGCTCTAATACTATATAAAATTAGAGAAATTTTGAAGAGAGTATTCTCCTTGATTTTTGAAAGATTATATGTATGTATAAAGGTAGTTAAATAAGGTCAAACATTATTTTTTAAGTATGGTAAAACATTAACTCCTATTTACAGCTGTATTTCTAACATGACATGCATACAAAATTGTAAGATCATTTTCACTTTAAATCTAAATAATGTCATTTGGTGGATTTAGAAGAATTAAAATATGCATATGATATCAGCACCAAAGATAAAGTCCTCTGTGATGCTTCTTTTTACAATATTGTACCAAAACGTTCACAAGCTTCAAACCATTTTCATGAAAGTCCAAAACACCATGAGTAGATTCCAAGTCTGTATAGTTGGTGGATGCTTTTGCTCTGATACAATGCATAAGCTCATTGGAGGACGATCTAATCGTTAACTATATAACTAACAAATCATTACTATAATTACTTTTATAATCCAAAAGGACAAGTTTACTTTGGTTGACATTTTTATTTTTATTGGCTGCTTGTACTTTAACTAGTTCATGGTTAAAAATTATTAAAAATATATACAGCAATCATCTACAGCCGTGCCTTCACTTCTCTTAAAATGACACCAAAATTTATGTGCTCATAAAAAAACAAAGACAAAAAGCCACCTGGGCTAGTTGGATTAGTTAAAGTAAAGGGGGCACAGCTATAGAGTTAAGAATCGTCAATCATGTACAAGATAGTTAATATGAAAAGGAGCTTAAAACAGCATCCCTTTCTACGTGCTTCATTTGTTTATATGATTTCATAATATAGATATATATAAATAATCAATTTTGTCATATTAATCAAAACTATAAATTATTAATTAAATACATGAAATTTTACTTTAATTTAAATATAATCCACTGTTTATTATATTGTTAATGTTTAATTGACATAAAACGATATGTAATCTAATTTGAATATCAAATGAACAAACACGTATATAATAAAAATTATAAACAATAAAAATAATTTTATTTAAAATTGAATAATTATAAAATTGGAATTAAAAACTTAAGAAAATGTAATAAAAAACTAAAATTTTTGACTAAAAATAAAATCATCAATTATAATCTTAAGAAAGATCCATCAAAAAAATCTCACTATGACAATATATCGGGCAATGTCTCGTACCTTCAACAAATCACAACAATAGTGATAACACGAGTGATAATTTTAGTAACAATGGTACCTTTGTCACCGTTACCAACACTCAATAATCTATCTCCTTCTTCCAAACTCATAAATATATCATAACATAATAGTACCTTTGACCGATCACTCCTGTTTAAGTCGATACCTCGTCCTTCAAACTAGTCATTCAAATGTTGATCTTCTAAAATTATCATGCCGTCGCCACATCGCAATCCAAGTTATCTGCTAAACTCCGCTCTTCGTATAAAGTTTCTCTTATCAAGACCGGACTATAAACGATAATTTCAAGTTTTATGAACATATAAACTCCCTTGAAATTCTCAAGATTAACCCTTTGAACTCGTTTTCCGCTCCAGCTAGTTGAGGGTTTCTAAGAAAAAACTTGAGATCCTATCTTTAAACACTCTATTGATAACCAAATGGTTTAACCAATCTCCATCACAAAATTATACCAAATATCATAGTCCCTTGAACAAAATTGTTATTGGCAATTTGATGAACATTCGACGCAGAACATGAGTCGACCCTTACGGAGAATGAATTTTAGTTTCACCTATCACAACTTGTTAAAAAATATTAATTTTTTCATTTTTAAATTATTTTAAAATATTTTTATTATACATATGTCAACTAATTTAGCTTTTAAGACGACTAATTACGTGACAGTCCATATTAATGATATTAATGATAGAGTAAACAGTAGACTATATGTATAATAATTGAAAATTTTGTATATTTAATCAATAAAATTTATAATTTTGATTAGCATTAACGAGTCAGTAATTTATTATAATTATAATTATAACTATGTGAGTTTATAATGTAATAAATACTTTGTAGATAAATACCAAATAAAGATGAAAAGGTTGAGGATATATGAAATAGAGTTCAATGTCATCTATTTCATTATTGTCAAGAGGCCACATACTTGAGTAAGCTGAAGTTTCATCCACTAAGCACCAAGCAATGATGAAATTAGGGTTTACATTTGGTTGGATTTAATTAAACTTAAACAAAAGCAATGATCCACCTACCGAAGTCCTGCTTATCTCTGTTTATTTTTTTCCCCCTCTTTTACTCTTTATGTTATTGTGCTTTAAGTCACAACATTTATCTTCTTTTTTTTTCATTTGGAATGTGACCCACCACTTAAACTAAGATTAGCTCATGGAAGCATTGCGTGGTAAAACTAGCCTATCAAGGAACTTGATTTTACTCCAAAGGGATAGTGGTATGGGGACAAGATAATCAAGCTCCAACATTAATGCCAGGCTACACTATCATTAGATTAGATAATATTAGATTCAGAAACTCCTATAAGTTTCATAAGAAGTGCTAGGATATCTTGGGACTTTGCTAAAGTCCATAAAGATCAACAAGTCTTGTAGCATAAAATATTTAAACTAGCAAAAATCTTTCCTAACTAGCAAGGAGTTAATCTTAAATTAAGGTATATGTTATATTTAGCTAAGCAATGAAGATTTGATTTGATTTGATGACATAGTAATTTATCTGATTTTTATAGTGCTAAATCAACAAATTTTGGTCTCATCCATGCCTATCTAATTATATATAGGAATCCCCACCTCAGAAAAGGAGAATATAGTAAAGAAAGAGTGGCAATTAAAAGGAAGACCTACTTTTTGTGCAGTAAACCCAAAGTTGAAAACTTCTTTCCCTATATAAAATCAAGTAGTTCTATGCTTAATAATTTTCTATATGAATATATATATATATATATATGTCTATCATCTTAATTATGTATTGGGATAAATTAAGATGATAGACATTAGATAGTACGCAGTTGACGATTAATTTACTTTCCCTCCCTTTCATGAAATTAAAGGACTCAAGAGTTGGTAACCATACCGCTTTTCACTACTATAAGTAAGAAGTGTGTTGCAGTAGTTATTTCCATCTCTTTCGCTGTTGACACTTGACGGTGAAGTCGACGGGCTTTTGCTTTAGTCATCCTTTTCAAGTTCCGAATCTCCTTTCCGACTGTGACCTAAGCTAGTTGTTTTATATTTTTCTTTTTTTGTTGAAAATCTTCCTATTCTTGTCTATGTTTATCTTGAGTTAATAATTACCTTAGCAACTTCATCTATTCCAGCTCTCAACCTCATCCGTTCATCAACTTTTTTCCCTTTCAATATTTTGAAACATAGTTAAATATAGTTTGTTATTATTTTTATTGTAGCGTATACTTGTAATCATATTTCCTTAAATTTACTTGTAATTTATGTAGGTAAAAATTTTGCTACTAACATTAGATAATGAACTATAAGTTAATTTTTAAGGCTTGATATAGATACTAGCTCCTAAAACTTACTGCCAGATAGATTAACTTTTCGTTTTTGAATTGCTACTCAACAAAATATATCCATAGTTTTTTAAATTGCATTTGTTTTCGTACTTTAATCTTGTTAATCTTTTATGAAATTTTTCTTAGGATTGAGGATAGGACTATAAATTAAGTAATCAAAACCATAGATGAAATTGCTATAATGCTACCAATGACAAAATTATAAATACTACATAAGACCGAATCAACAATCTGCACAGCGTAATCACAAAATTTGTTAAATAAGAAATTAACTTGTGAATTGGATAACGTTAACATTTTCCCGAAGAGCATAAAAGAAATTGCTAGTGGCGTGCCATTCCACTCACTTGAAGCTTTTGGAAAATACGGGTACCCAACAGGAAATTATTTTCACAGAAACAAGTTTTAGGATGGATTGGGACGCTGTCGGTATATAGATCACTTGATTGCTTGGTGTGAAATGACAAATCTTCCACTATATGCACAAATTCTAGACTATTAGTACGTCAGAAATCTTCAAAGACTAATCGAACTAATAAGCAATTAATCACACGCCACAAAGTAAAACATTAATGTGTGAACCATTGTGAGCGGGAGCTGGGGCTTTTAGTGGACGATGAGTACGTATGTACGTCAACCAATTATTATTCCCACATTTTTATTTACTTATTAAATAAAATTGGCGGCCCATTGAGGATATAATTGGGTTCCATTAGAATATTAGTCCACGAGTCATGAGCTAATTTAGCTACCTTGATTTTTAAGAATTGAAATGTGTGGATAAGATTTTTTTGGTACAGGGTTATCACAAGAATTTACAGAGAATCTCCCTTGTCAAAAGAGTAGATATCCTCATTTGTTAATATAATTTTGAATGGGATAACACATATAAAGGTATACCCGTCATAACTTAATTAAGTAGAATGTGAAATTTTATAATAATCCTGTAGAGCCTTGATATCCTTATCAAACCTTGAATTCCAAATATAGTCAAATACCATAAATACATTTCTAACATTTATTTCTTTTCCTTTTTCTTACTGTCACAAAAAGTTCTGTAACTTTTAAAAACCTATTAAAAAAAGAAAAAGAAGAAAACTACAAGTTTTATGCGTCACACTTCGCATATGAAGCAAACAGCTCGAATTAGGAAATAGGTATTGATAGTAGATTCGATATATATTCATGACTCTTTTATGAAAATGGTTAATTGATGGTTTGTTTCATTAATTATTGTCGACATCATAACTCCGCTATTGATTTTAATGCATAGTTTTTCAAATTGATAAATAATGGTGATGAATCTATTATAAAAAAGGAAAAAAAGTAGTTTGGTTCTGAAAGTGATGCTGATAATTCATACTTAATGACACTAATTTCCGCAACTAATACTTGAAAATTATCACTTAAACATACAATTATTCATATTCATTATCAATTAAGCATGATGTTAATGATATTAAATTAACATCAAAAACCAACACGAACGGTGATTGTCGCTACACATAAACCATCTCCATTCCCTGATTGTGATTTTCCTTCTTTTTCTCACCTTCTTTCTCTCTGTCTTCTTTCATATTAACAT
The DNA here is from genome assembly GCA_027576715.1 of Erythroxylum flavicans. Lineage (NCBI taxonomy): Eukaryota > Viridiplantae > Streptophyta > Magnoliopsida > Malpighiales > Erythroxylaceae > Erythroxylum > Erythroxylum flavicans. The sequence goes on along the minus strand of JANZXP010000196.1, from coordinate 20,196,489 downwards.
ACATGCCATACACATAAGAACAAAACCCCCATACGCAAAGCACAGTGGACACCGCCTTGACGCCGCCAAAAGGGTCTCCGTACACCAACACTCCTCCGATCACGTTCATGGCTAAGAGGGCAGTCATGCAAATCCCTCCGGTGAGCGATGATGTCAAGAAAACCAACCCCGCTGTGCCCATGAAGCAAAGCTGCCACGTTGCGACGTTGCTGAACACTGTAACCCAATACACCGTCGATCCTTTATCAAAAACCTCAAGACTCTCTCTTTTCATCTCTGAAAAACCGCCGTCCAACCCCATCCCTATGGTGGCTAGAGCGGTGGCTGCAATTTCCATAACCAACTGCATTTCCATTACCATCGCAAAGCAATAAACTTTCTTATAAATCTTCTCCATAACTGGTAAGTACAGTGCAAACAACAAGCCAGCCCCTAATGTAGAAAAGAAACCGATGAAGTACTTGGAACGAGTTAAGCCGTTAGGCCTATCGTGTCTGGAGCCAAAGGCCAAAAGGACTGAACTTAGAGTCAAGAGGATAACACAATTAAGATTCTGAAAAGTGATCTTTTGTTTCACAATAAGAACAGAGAGGATGAGATTGAACACGAGTTGAGAAGATAAAAGGAGAGACGAGGTTGACACAGGAAGATAAGAATTGCCCCATGAGATGAGCAGATTGTTGATGCCTAACATGAAGCCAATTAAGGTTGATAATAGCAATGTCTTTGATGTGAAGCCACTAAAGGGTGGTCTATCTGTGTTTTTGAAGAGATAATAAGGTAAGTAAATAGGTAAGACAAGAAGAGGAAAACCAGCGCATTGAACCCACGTAGAGACCCATCTGCTTGAACCTTTGTGAATGAAATAGAACTTCAAGAGTAAACTTGACGAGACCGAACCCACAAAGAGGCATACATAGTTGATCGCCAGAAGGAACATATACCCTTTGCTTGTCTTGGACTTCTGGTCTTGTTCTTCTTCTTCTTCTTCAAAAATTTGACTATTATTAATCATAGAAGGTGACACTGGTGAATCATGGCGAAACTGATGCGGGTCATGAGAGGTTCCATTGTTGTGGATGGATTGGAGATGGGGCTTGGTAGAAGAATCTGAAGGTGGGACTTGTTCTGAGAAGTCCATTAATGAAGAGTTGAAACTTGGGAGACTCGAAGACTGACGTCGCTCTCTATCTCTCTGACTATTTGTTTCGAGCTTATCGGTGTCCTTAAATAGTAGATTCGCACAACTTCATCTTATGGGTTTTGAGTTTGTCGGTGTGGGGTCTACGAACCAAAAAGCTTTTCGGCTTCTTATGAGGATCCAATGATATATTTTATATATATCAATAAAAAAGGAAACAATCTAATGAATTTCTTTTACGTATCCTGAACTTCGAGCGCATGATTTCGACTTTAGTTTAATTGCAACCGTTCTTCACACTCTTTTAAGTACTGAAAGATGGGAAATGAGCGAGACAGATTTTACATAATTAATTATTAATTATTATTCAATATAATGCTGACAAATGGCTTAAATAAGAAATAGCATTCAGAAGTGGGAATCAGAAATGGATAGAGAGTGAAGGTTCGAAACGGCCATCTTTGACCGCTTCCGATCTCATACACACTTCCTCTTGGTAATGCAACGCCTCTTTGACACATAGTCACACTCTTTTGACACATATACTGTGCAGAGAGCAACAAAAGTCATGCAAATGATGCGGCAGTTTCCCCGTCTTTGCTCACTCACGTTTGTCTCGGCTTTCAAGTTTCAACCATTCCTTCTCCATTGGTTTCAAAAACTAGCCAATTCAATGTTGAGTGGAAATAATCATCAGTATTGTTTGAACAATACGGTAGAAATCTCAATTTTTTTATTACCATTTGTAGTTTCTAACAAGAAATAATTTAGTTCGTATACTAAACTTATTAATATACATAGCTAAAATTGTGGTAACGTGAAGCTAAATCTAAATTCACTAGAAATTTCAAACCTAAATTTATCTGAAAACATTTTAATAACTCATACACAATTAGTGTAATTTTTTCAGTTACTAGATTTTTTATTTTTTATTTTTTATTTTTATTACTTTTCTAAAATTAAAGAATCAGTATATAGAAACACCAAAATCTTCTTATTTATAGCCATAACAACTATAAAAGAATTCTAACTACTTTTTTTAAAAATTAAATTAAAAAATTCTTAATTTTATAGTAATAATCAAAAGTTCACAATTTTAATTTTTATAAAAACAACCAGACGTTACTCTTTTTATTAATATTATTGATATAATATATCATATTATCTATCATTTTTGCCACGTAGTCAATAATACGTAAATTTTATTTTTCACATTAGTAAAATATAAATTTAAAATATAAACAAATTATGAAAATAATTTCTCAAGTTCTACAAGTTCCACCGTACTTCTATACTACTAAAGCTTAACCGAAGCAGAGCAGCGCCTGAGATATAGCGCTGCTCCTTTACATTGTTTATTTGCTCCTTTTTTCTCTCTTTCTAGATCGTGAATATTGCTAATAAGTTTGTAATTTCCATTTGAATCATAAAGCTTGTGTCTTTCTCCATCAATAAGCTTTGAAAATGGTTGATAAGAGCTATTTATATCTCAGAATTAGAATTTATTGCTACAATACATCTCAGAATTTTTCAACTAACTCGACAACTTGGCCACAAGTCCGACAGTGAACCCGTCAGGTAGTTGCTCGAACACGGTGAGCTCGCCATCATTGCCGCCACCATCACCGAAACTGTGCCCACAATTTCCATGTCTGTAAATGGAACTCTTTAAAATCTGTACCACCACCAACGTCACCACCTTAGTGTTGGAGTAAAGGCACAAATTTGTTTCTCTCTATGTCTTGTTATCCCACATTAGTAAGGGAGTACAAGTTTGAAGGGTTTATTATTGTTAACATTGTTTGTCCTCATAGTTGAAGATTCTAGTGGGTTTTGATAAAAGACCACATGCGAGTGCGCCGCCGCCAGCCGGTCCGGTCCAGGCTGGGCACGGGCCGTGGGTTTATTGACATGGACCTTTTATTTTTCCTTTTTATCCAACTGACCTTGTAGCTGAAACATTTTTTGTATCTCTTTATGACAGCCTTTATTGTTGTCAAAACCGTTTTCGTTTCCTATTCCTTTTAAAGAGTCTCCC
>JANZXP010000196.1:20174419-20190736 GCA_027576715.1 Erythroxylum flavicans | reverse complement strand
ATATTGAAGCTTGAAATATTTCTAAATAATATATAAGGCCAGAATAATGAATAAGCATTACAAAGACACAATTGCATGTGAAAGCATTAACAACATTAATAAATAGCGTCATATTTAAATACAAGTGGCCAATACATATTTTTAAAGCAATATAAAATTATGGAAAACATAAATTTGTTGTGATGCGGCAATATCTATCCTAAAGTATAATCAACCCACATATGAGCAGTCATGTTATCTCTTATAATTTCTCCACTGTGTGCATCATCTTCTTTGTCATTTTCGTACCCATCTTAGTTATCATTTTCCCCTCCATCATACTATTCATTAAGAAATGGATCATCTGGATCTGCACCAATCAAGAATTATGCAAAATGACACAAGCCATAATAATTTTTTTTTACTCTGAATGCCATATAATGGTTCTGTGGTGGATATTATAATCGGGAACTGTTTTTTCAACACACCAAATGCCTTTTCGATAACGTTACATAATGATGAGTGTCAATGATTAAATAATTCATGAGCATTTCGTGGAGGATTCCTTGAATATTCTTTCAAGTGATATCGTTCCTCTTTATACGGTGTAATAAGTCTACTTCTCAACATGAATCCAGCATCAACAAGATAGTATTTTCTTATTATGAAGAAAACTATGTCAAAATGTAATTTATGATTTTTATTAGTTAATAAGAATTGAGCCCTATTTTTACCTTGGGGAATTTTAAGTGAGAACTGTCTGGTTAGTGTACTTTTCATAATCCGTGAATCAGATGCTGTTCCTTCCCACCCAGCCAATACATATGTGAACTTCATATTAAAAGAATAAGCACAACACATTTTGTGTTGGATAATCCTTTCTCCCACAAAATCTGGGAGCATCTCGAGCAGGTACTTTCACACGGATATGTGTACAATCAATTATACCAACACAATCCTAATATTGAAGTATATTATTCTCAAATATTATGTGTTTAATATAAATGTACCCACTTAAGAAAAGAAAATCACCTTAAAAAATAGGTAGAATCTACTATTGTTCAATATTTCTGATGGGGTTTCTAATACGTCAGGTTGTCTTAGGAACATATCTTCTAGTTATGTAATTGCTTTCAAAACACTATGAAAATGATGGCTTAAAGTTTTCCCAAATTGACTCCAAAAGAACGCAATCTCCCCATTGGTAACGTTATGCCCTAATATGTATAGAAACTTCACGACTTATTCTTCAATAGTTGCATTTACAGTGGGTCAAAGCACACCTTTTCCATCTAATAAATCACATAATTCGACAAATGGTTTAGGCTGTATTCTAATTATATTTATCCCGTTGGAATGAAATATAATTCTTCGCATGATACTTTCCTTTGATTACGATCTCTCCGATGGTGTAAGCATTTGAAGTTTGTCTTTCGCACGTCTTTTACGTAACACCACCAATAGATCATAAGACAAGCAACATGAACAAGCGTGAATTGATTTATACGAATCAGTTTTTGTTTTTGATTATTCATTCGATTACCTTCACTATTCATGTCTAAAGAATAAAATTAGGAGTAGTTTTTAGATTGTGAAAATCAAAATATAACAAATATGACGTAGATATCTCCATTTATACATGGTGTTATAAAAGCAACAAGAAACAACGTAAGGGAAGCTTCATCTTAATCATTCCCCCACTAAAATGTCAAGCAAAGTAATAGGAAAATAGAAACAAAGAAGACAGCGACGATTGAAAAACAACCCAAATTTAGACAACACAACATATAAAATGAGTGAGATATGGTAAAATGAGTGGATCATTGTATTACATTACGTTGAATGCACCTACAAGAGTATACATCAACATTGACCTATATGTATGTGCCTTTCAAATTAAATAATCGACATTTTCAGCAGCTTAACCCATAGTAAGAACCTCCAGTGCTTATAAAGAAAGCATTTATGTCATGGCAGTGGCCAGGTGAAATTTCACATGTAGTCATGCATTTACCTTACTCAGATCTCTTTTTCAAAAACACAATTGAAGAAGATAACCCTGCAAAATGAGGTTTAACACCCTATCTCCTCAATTTGTTAAAAAGTTTAACAGTGCAAGATATATGAACTCGGTATCTCTGAACCGAAATCTAAATTTTTATGAGAAACAAACTCTATCTGATGGTTTCCTTCCAGAGTTTGATAAAGTGGAGCAGTGGTTCAACTCACATTTTCCAGTTTATTAAGTTTGGGGAAAAAAATCCCAAGTTCAAGAATTTAAACACACAAAAGCAGATGCTTATTAAAACATAATCGAAAATTCAATAATAGGCAAAAAAATAGGAGATAATGAACAAATGCTCAACTTAATCTAATCCTTTAATAGGCATTGACCTGTGCATATTATCGAAAATTCAATGTGTTAATCAAAGAATTACTCAGAGATAACTCAGGAACATAAATAACAAAACTTTGCGTTAGAAAACTCATTTTGTGTGATTGTGTCATTAGGCAACCCTGTGAGCCAGTCTACACCACAGGTAGCATCCTACTCCCCACTCCATTACACACATGACTCCTACTCTGATTTGAGCCAGAGACCTCCTATTTCAAATCTCAATTTTAAGTAAGTAAAAGGATATAGAATGTGAGAAGAAACTTAAAGGGTAACGAAGACTAGCAACCGAGTATCTACATAGACTAATAGATTCAAACACGTTATAACAAGCAATCAGCTGTTTTTACAGGATCAAAACTACCACAAATCAAAAGAAGAGAAAACGAACATCAAAACCACCAAAATCGCAGCCTAACATAAATCTACAAATAAGGACTCCAGATCAGGGAATCGAATCCAATCCCCAGATCATAAGCACACTAATCTCTCTAGATCCAATCAAATTCCATAACAGTCGATTGGATTCAACTAAATCTCACACAAAATTCAAGATAAATCAAAAAACAAAAGCAACGGGGGAAAACCCGGATGGAGAAAGATTGAAGATGCTAGGACTGAGATGAGATGAAGTAGAAACTAAGCCAAACAGAGAAGAATGTTCGGCTCTTGCTAATTCTTCAAGTTGCGTTGGAGCAGTGAAAAGAGCACTTGATTTTGAAGAGAGAAATGTATAAATGTAGAAATGTATCAAACACGTTATAAGCATCTACATGGAAGTTGGAAGAAGAAGTGATACAAGAAATAATTAGTATTAAAAAAAATTATCGAGAGTATATTAGGTAGTATGTATTTATTAGTTTACATCTCATTCTAAACCTTCTGAATTAAATGTTTCTTATCTTCATTGTATAGGATAGAATGAAACATCATATGAAACTCTCTGCTTCTATCTTATTTCGTTCTATTTCATTATGAAATCCTCAAGTAAATGACAGAAATGTATTACGTTCTATCTCATTCTATTACTAATCTCTCAATCAAACTTGACCTAAATTTCAATTATATATACTTTAATTTTATAAAAGATATATATTAATAAAATTACAATACAAAACTCAACTCATTCCATCGAGTGAAACTCAATGCTATCAGAACTTAATATTTGTATTGAACGAATATTAAAATAGGACTTAAGATGTGTTCATTTATTACTAAATTCATAATAATGTACTCTTCAGCTCTTAAAACAATCTTTAGTTCGTTTGTGAAGCATTAAATTATCAACCCTACTTGTTTAATACTGTATTTAAATTTAACTTTGTTGAAGCAGACAAAAGAGGGAAATAAAACAGAAAAAAAAATAAAAGAGGAAAAAGGTAAAGAGATGGGGGAAGAATGATGATGGGCCATGGTCTTAACATCAATCTTCTCAAAAAAGAAACTTCTGTGTACATTCTCGATGGACCTGAACACTCATCTTCCGTTCCATATCTCTTATAGTTGGTGAAAGTAAAAGTCACGCTTTTAGGGTTTAATAATTTAACGATGCAGTTCATTCTCTCTCACACCATGAGGTATGGTCATAGGACCCATATGATTCTTTTCTTTCAAGTCATTTGTTATCTTTCTGTAACATAATTTCATTTGCTGTGATTACCACGTAATCTTATATGTCTCTGTCCATTTGGTTCTTTCTCGTTCGTTCACAGGAACGGGCTTTCGAAGTTGGACTTTTAAGTGCGTGTTATTTTGTGCTTTTTCTTGTGTGCTGTCTACAGCGACTATGAGCAATTCTGATCAGGGGAAGCAAGATCAGAGGTAAATTTCATCTGTGTTTTTTTTTTCGTTTTTGGTCACTGAGGTGGGTTTAAAATATTTTTACTGGTTTTGCCTTGATAAGTCGTTGATTCTTAGTCGCTCGACTAAGATCTGGGGGTTGCTACTATTAACGGCTTCATTTATTTGTATTTGCTTCCCCAGGAATGTGTGGTTCCTTATGATTTAGATAAAATGAACTAGAAAGGTTTATTATGGAAGGTTGAATCAAAGCCATAATCTTTGGATGTTTTGTGCGGCTTAAATAAGTTCAAGGCAGAAATATATTCAGTTTTTATTAGCACAAGATAAATACGTGAATCGGCTGTCCATTTGAATGAACTAATACTCATTTAAATGAAAATTTCACGCTTCTTTATGAATGTGTAATTGTTTTGCTCATTCATCAGGACAAGTTCCAATGTTGATAATAATGCGATGACTGTTGAATTCCTTCGGGCACGGTTGCTCTCTGAAAGATCAGTCTCAAAAAGTGCTAGACAGAGAGCTGATGAACTAACCAAAAGGGTACTTCAATATAGACTTTCTCTAAGCATCTTCCCCGTCTCCCTCTTTCTTGTATCTCTTAGATTGGTTTGGTATTTGCTTTCTTTGTGCATTAGGTATCAGAATTGGAGGAACAGTTAAGGATTGTTTCCCTTCAAAGAATGAAAGCTGAGAGAGCAACAGCAGATGTTCTTGCGATTTTGGAGAGCAATGGGATAAGTGATGTTTATGATACGTATGATTCAAGCTCTGATCAGGATACCCATTGTGAATCTGCAGCTGGTAATAACTCCTTTAGAGGAGAGGATCATTATGTCAATTCAAAAATGAGAAGAGATGAGTCGGAAGGAGGTTTGGTTTCTGATCTAGACTTTTCTCCAGTACCTGGTAGAAGCTTGTCTTGGAAAGGATGCAAAGATAGCCCGCGTTCTCTTGAAAAGTACAAGGAACTGTCCCTGAGAAGACGAAACAGTTTTGCATCCATTTATTCTTCACCAAAACATCGAACAGGAAAGTCATGCCGCCAGATAAAACGAAAAGACTCTAGGTAAACTTATTTTCTACTTTGTTTTCTTGTTCTAGATTTAATCATCAGGGAACCATCATGTATGTTATTCTGTTTTTCATATCCAATTCCAAGGTAGTCGATAAGTTAGTTGAATTGAATACCCGTTTTCATCATGCAAAGCTTGTTTTGTAGCTGTAACACTTTTACTTTACAGCCCGTTTTCATCATGCAAAGTTTGTTTTGTAGCTGTAACACTTTTACTTTACAACCACAAAATAGAATGGTACTCTAAATGGAAAGGGAATTATAGAGAATGAAGAATAAAATATAGAAAGTTTTTGGATATCAAACATTTCTTACATATTCACTATTGATTATCTTTTATTTTTCTATTTTTTCCAAGGTCAAGACACTTGTCTAAGTTATTTTTTGTGCTGACAGATCTTTACCTGTGGAACATAAAACCAATTCAATCAAAATTGAGACTGTAGAAAATGTGATCTCTCCTACAGTAGATGGGTGTGGCATTGAACCTGACATGTTGGGAGGCGTTGTTGAAATAAGGAAAGATAAACAGGCCCAACTCTCTGGCTACTTGGAAAATGAACAAAATTCAAGTGGTAATAACCTTGACTGTAATGCTTACAATAGAGATAGAGACAGAGACAGAGACAGGGACAGAGACATGGAGAAAGCACTTGAGCACCAAGCTGAACTGATTGGTAAATATGAAGAGATGGAAAAGGCTCAAAGAGAATGGGAAGAGAAATTCAGAGATCATAACAGTACACTGGTATGCTTACTCCAGATCACTGTAACTGAAAAATCTGTCAATTTCTTTGAAATCAAGTTGGTAGCATTTGTTAAAGGGAAACTTTTTCAATCTGCAGTCTCAATGAACATCTCATTTTTGTTACAATTGGAATCAGTAAAAGTACTTTCAACATGTATTAACAGAAAATATCATTTTCAGTATATTATATATGCCTGTTCAATTTCATGCTTTATACAACAGAATCTTTTCATTATTACTTTTGCAGGACTTCTGTGATCCAGGGAACCGCTCTGATGTTACTGAGGAGAGATATGAGATGAAGGCATGGACTCCACGCCCTGCTGAGACAATTCCCTCGCAAAATCATGGCGAAAAATCAGCAGTGCAAGAATTATCCAATATTCATCCTAGTGGTTTCTTTTATCCTTCAAATGTGGCCGCTGGGTACTTGCAGCAAAGAAATACAATTAGTACAGCTGGTCCTAGGACTGCAACTCAAGACTTTGCATTCTCTGTGGCCTGGGAGAGGCAAAATCAGGAGATCCTTGGAATCAGTCAGGATACACCATCGCTCAAACACCAAAATCGTTCGAATTCACTTGGCTTACATTATCCCTCCAGGGCTGTTTCTAATCTTTCATGTACATCAAGCTCAGGTATTAGTGTCTGTAAAGCAAATGGTTCTGAAAGCCATGAGGATTGTTATGCACTGCTGCCTCACAAAGCTGCCAATGAAGTGGATTGTGTACTGGAGTCACTTAGAAAAGCAAGGCTCTCACTGCAACAGAGAATCAATGGGTTCCCTCCAGTGGGTGGAGGTTTTGACACACATCGCTGTGAGCTTTCAGTTCCCTTGATGATACCTGGGTCTAAAGAAGGTAGTCCTGTTGGTTGTGCAGGACTTTTCAGACTACCAACTGATTTCTCAGTTGAAGCTAACACGAGGCAAGACTTCCTTAATTCAACTACGGGATTGAGTTTGGGAAAGTATTGCCCTGACACGAGGTTCCCATCAGCTACTGCCAACCTACTTCTTTCTAGTTCTTACTTGGAAACTATATCAGGCATTTCTTCAGGGGATCAACTTCTCACTAGTAGATATGTGAAAGGTGGGTCAAGAATTTCTGGTCAGAAGTCTAATTGCGGTTCTGGCTTGGATCCAGCTCTACTTTCTTTCAGTGACTACGTTTTTCCCACTTATTCCATCAGTCCCCCTTATCATCTCCTCACGCCACAGATGCCCAGTCAACAAAGTCTTTCAACATCCCTTCCTATTACAAATGTTGGGATAGGTCCTGCAAATGACTTCCTGTTCCCTGACGATCATGCTAGACAGAATATGTACAGGGAGTGACTTCCATCCAAAATGTCTGTTTGCTCTTAAGAATTGGGTTTCACCAAGAAGGTTTAAGAGGCAGTAATTTTGCAGCGGACTTCAGGTCCCTCGAGTACCCATGTCTGTATTGTTTGTGCGCTATTTAACATCAATGTACATGGAGACTGATTTTGTCAAGTGAAATAACTGCACGTTCTCAGTCCTTTCATGAATTTATGCTTCTGACCATAACATAAGGGCCAGCAGTAACAATAAATGCACTTCCAAGTCTTCATCTGATTGCGTGATGAAGCGCAAGATTATTTTCCTAAATCACTTGGATTCTGACGTCCTTATCTACTGTCATTACTAAATGTTCTAGCTACGCCTTGTTTACTGTCATTACTAAATGTCCTTTTATCGTTCATACAAGGTCTCTCGACGCAAGCTAGAACATTTAGTAATGACAATAGATAAGGACATTTAGTATGAACGATATAATGGACCTCCAGCTACGCATCAATTGTAAGTGCTTGAGACATGGCTTCATAAGGTTACATGCCTGGCTCTATTGGCTCGTATTGAGTATAAAGAAAAGTGAAAGGATATTATCAATAATCTAAAGAGCCTATTTCCCTGTGAATGGGGCTGAAAAGCAAATGGTAGTGTCAGAGAAAGTTAAAACTTTAAAAATTACCGGTTGCTACATGCAGACACATGCAGACCTTACCCGAGGAAGAAGTAAACACGAACGTTTCACACACAAATTTAATGGTCCAGATTACATAAATGCACAATGTCAAAACGCTTAAATTCTTCAACAATTGAATATTATGCTGCTCAAACAAATCTTGTTACTTCACTTCCAAAATCTCAAGAACTTTCATACAAGCCTTTTCTTACCTCAAATAAAAATTAATCCATTTACAACATATTCTTATGCTAAATTTCAAATTGTATTTGACGAGTCTCTGTTGAAAACTATAACTTGAATTAATCTCAATTAAACAAAATTGGAAATGTTATAGAGTATTGGTGTCATAAACAACTATTTCTAATCCTAGTAATCTTAGTTAAACAAGAAAACTAACTAAAATAAAAGATTTAATTTTAAAGATAATTAAACTAATTACTAATTAAAAATAAAATAATCTAACAAAATAAATTAAACAAAAAAATGTTAGGGATTCAAAATTCACTTATATAGATATCCAATTATCATATATACAATTGATTAGTTACAGTGAAATAATAATTAACCTAATATATCTATGCCCTCTGGTGTGGCACATGCGCTAGGCAACTACTATTGATGTACAATTTAACTAAATCAAACTCATTAAGTTTAATTAATCTGTATAGTTATCACTGAAGTCTAAAATACTATTGTTCTCTAATGTTAAAGAATTTATTCTCCTAGTGCAAAAGACATACTTCACCAGCGAGCCCATATACAATCCCTATGATTAAATCTATAGTGGCTAATGGAAAACACAACAATTAAGATCAAAGAAAATAAATTAAACCAATAAAACAATCAAAACATGTATAAATAATAAAATTAATCCTTACAAGCTACATCCCTAATCTTAACTAAGATTTTTTACTACTAAACATAATAAAAAATAAAACACAATTATATTAATCCCATCATAAACGAAAACAATAAAAGAAAGCGTTGAAAAAAGTGGTCCCTGACTTTTTCAATCCTTACTTCAAAACTTCTTCCTTGATGCATAAAGAACTAAAACTATGAAAAACTAACTAAAAACTGAGATACGTCCGTGGAAATCGAGACAATTCATAGAATCCTAAAAATATGTTAAAGTTAACGGCAAATCTAAGAGAAATCTAATAAATATATAATAGAAGTCTTCTAGATTAACTCTGATATGACTATCTATAGTTAGGATTACAAAATAGAGTTCTAGATGACTTTAGATGTGAATTATCTTACAACTACGTAAATTAAGTCTAAAAATCAATTCTTATTATAGATCCAAGACCAGTTTCAATCTTGTTCTACTTCTTTTACTCCTTGCTAGTCCTATGTAATTGATGCTTTATAACTATCGCCAGTTTTATGTTGTTTCTCTTTGTAAAGTAAAGATTAGTTTGATGCCAGTTGTACTTCATGTTCATCTGCAATCTAGTATTGTATCTCAACTTCTAAGACTTTCACAAAAGATAGGCTTTTGTTATATTTCTAGTTCTAGTACCTAATATGATTGTCTCCTTTAACTTCTCCACTTTTCACCCTCTTCAAGTTGGAATCAGTTGCTTAAGTCTTCTATAAAGTTGTTTTTCCATCATTTTATCTTCCACAGGGCTTTGAAATCTCGTTTGTTACACAAATATCGAGAAAGTTGCACTAAATCCTAAGTATCTTTCAAATTCAATCAAAAACAAGACAATAAACTAAACATAAAAAATTATAAAATCTATATAGAACACATTATAAAGGTGCCAAATGCTAGGTAAACAAATCCTAATTAAAATGTAAAATATTGACCTATCATCCAACAACCAAAAACTTGTGTGTTTATAACTAACAACCTTTCAAATAGTAGTTAGAGATATAACCTAACTGTTACAATGACTAGTTTCTAGACATAAGATACTAGTAAATCACATACCTTCAGCTAGCTGATGCCTTTTTAATTGGGGTACCAAATATTCAATATTCCAATGGACATAAAGTACTTTTTCTATCTAAAATATGCCATATTTTACATTTTACTAACTAGTGAATCCATTTTACTAAACCATAGTTCATCGATTGGCACATCAAGTAATTGAATGTCTAGCCAAGCAAAACTACCTATTCTTTCTAAAATGCCTTTAAGGTTTGACTACTTAAATCCCTACAGTGGTTGAGGTTCAAAATCATTCAGACTCATTAAATTTTTAATACGCCTTTTTTTGGAACAAAATTAAAACACCTTCAAAGTTTCTCAAATTTTGCTTTTAAGGATCAAGAGACTTCTCTTTAAAAATCAAAAATAATTTTCTTCTTCATTATGAAAAAAATATGCATTATGTTTAAACAAAAATGATCATAAAATTATTGAACCTTTAAGTTATTGAAATGACTAATGTAAGGTTACAAGAAAATTTACAATAATTTGTTACATATAGAATGATTCATTCATTCTTGTTCTTGGTCTATTGGATTTGAATTGTCATGAACCCCCTCTTAAATTGTATTTGGAGATACCCTTTGCTCATTTACACCATTTAATCACTTTGGTTTTCCATTGAACTTGATATATTAGCTTTTTTTGAATATTTGAAAAAAATAACTTACTAATATTATCAAAGATTAAAAAAATAAAAAATCATGTTTTATTATCATTAAAGATATGGGTTAGGACCTTATTTGGTCTAACAATCTCTTTGTTTTATATGATGAGAAAATATTTGGTGATATTGGAGAAAATAAATGACATTAAACAAACTTCCACTATGTTAAAGTAATATGTAATACATACTCCCCTTTAATTCACGCATCATTGATTTATAAAGACCAAGATTAAATATCATCGTTTTCTCTCCCTTTTTATCAACATTAAAAAGGGTATATATATTATAAATCCATAATCATTGAAAAAAACTTCACTATCCCCTTTTCAAAGAAGTTTATCATATGGGCAAAGTATACATGCAAAAGTTAGTAAAAGAAATAAACAATTTACAGAGAGCTCGTGTACTAATTTAAACATTCAATTAATATTTCTCCTACTATGTACATTAAACAATGCTTTCGTACTTTAAATATGTATTTCAAGTCAATATGCTTAAATATTATTACTATGAAAGAATGCAATTACCTCCTTTACCACTAACAGTTACTCCTCTACTTCCTTACTTAGTTCAATAATTGGTTTTTAATGTTTATTTTTTTCGTTCATGTAAGGGATTTTGTTACCTTTTCTTTTGAAATTAATTTGCTAAAGATGATAACAATGATTTTCATTCATTTGATACCACTTGATATTTTCTTTAAGGAAAAGAAATCAATGTTTAGGTACACATAAACCTTATTCTTTAAAAGTTAGCACTTAATAACTTATTAACCCATATCCTATCAGGTTTACTTAACAACCATTGTGTAAAAATTAAATTTCTAATTATATATTAATAATCACCATGACTATCATCTAACATCATCAAAAGATGTGAAGGTATACGGATTATGTGAGTAAGACCTGTGAGAATATGAAAAATATAAATTTATAGGATGTAATGATGAATGAGGGCTCTCTTTCATATTTGGGGGGTGGGGGGTAAAAAACTCTCCTCGTGTAATAATCAGACCTAACAGATACACCTTACAAAGAAATTGGATAGGGCTCTTGTAAATTCCCATTAGCAATCTAAATTTAATTTAAACAAAGCCCCCTTTCATAATCCCCGTGTTTAGACCATTCTCCAGTTAAGTTTCACTTTAACATAAATATAGGTCCTGAGAGAATCCCCTTTAAATTTAACGATCACTAGGTGAATGACCCATATTATATTACTAATATCTCCAAGGGCATCAATGCTAAAGTGCAAGGCTACAAATCTTATATATGTTTGAAGATACTCAAATCCATGAAGGACAAGATCAAGATTTTAAATAATAAAGTAAAGAAAACCTAATGAAATTAAATCATTAAGGAAAAAGTTTTAAGAAGTGTAACCTAACGTTATCCTCTCTTTAGGAGGTGAAAACATTTTACAATAAGACAAAATGACTCTGAGGAGCTATACAAATGCTCTTAATAACTAAAATTCCCTCTTAAAGAAAAGATTAACAATTTAATAACTAGTTAAAGGTGACAAACACCAAATTCTTCCACTTTTCTATATTAAGAAGAAACAATCTCATCAATATTAATTTCTTCAGAACTATCGGAAGCAAAGTCTCTCGAATCTAACTATTCAAAATTTTTGTTAGCCAATTCCTAACTTGTGAAAATATGAATTCTTGATTAAATATTTTACTAAAGATGACAGTGAAAAAGCCTTATAAGCTAATACACCCCCTGGATTGGATATCTTTAGTGTTTATTTCTTTTAAAAGACCTAAACTTCAAAAGGCGTTTTGATTTCTAAAGCTAATGAAATTCTTTTCCTCAAGTAAGCTCCTTAAAGAAATCAACAAGACCTATATTTTTCTAGTCTCTAAACTTTAAAAAACTTTAAAGGACTTGAGACCCATCTTATACTGTAATGTTCTCTGCAAAGTCATCTCCATTATATTAATATTTGGGCTTGAAGATGTTCTTATCACTATTATAATCCCAAGACAAAAGGGATTTTTATTAGGTAGGTTTATAGGGGATAACATTTTTCTTTCTCAAGAGATGTTCAAAGGCTACTATATAAAAGTTGGAACCAAAAGTTGCTTGTATTTGTCGGACTCCAAGACTTTACAAATGACATCTCCAAGTCCTTAGGGTTAAAGCAAGTCCAAACTCTACTCAAATACCTTGATATCCTTATTACCACCTGAAGATTTAGCTTTAAGGAATATCAACCCTTATTGATGCTATCTTTAAAAGTATAGGGTCCTAGCATAACAACTTCCTAAGTTTTATTAAAAGATTTTAGCTTATAATATCATTATGCAATAGCTTACAAGTTTATTAATGTTCCGATCTATTCCTTTCTCTCAACATTACTAAAGCAATGGAAGGGATCCTGATAAAATTTCTTTGTTCAGGTAAACAAGATAACACTTTGGAGTATTACTTCAACTAAAGCTGTGAATGGATCTTATTGTATATCATATTCAATTCTTAAAGGATAAAGCTTATGGAGATACATACCAAAAAGAAAAAAAATCATAGACATTATGATAATTATAAGAGAAATCACAATCTAAGTAATATAGATATTTTTGATAATTATTCACCTAATTATATCATTCATTAATTTCTTATGTTTTTAGGTACTTACACCTCTTATAATATGATCTTAACCTAACCTAACAATCTTTCAAATTTCAAGTTAATTCAAACAATTATAACTTATATGTAAAATGAATATGAAATGTATACAAGTCAACCAATAAATGATTAACAAACTATATATAAAAAAATGATACAAAATTTTTAAAATTTTGTATGGAACATAATGAGACTACTTGAATTTCATCCTAAACTTTTGACACAATGATAAGCACTTTGTTATAAACACCTCCTATTAATCAGTTAGTTCACATTTTAAATGGCCACTACCACTACTCATAGTTTTGATCCATTACTTAGATCAGAATAAGTGAAATAAGATTTATTAATGCTCAAACTTTATCCATTATTTTTATTTTTCATTTTAATTCACAATCAAAATGAAATAATAAACCACATATTAAGCTAAAATCTAAATTCATGCTATGTTTAAATTATATATATGATGATATCATTCAATTTAAGTATCATTCTTAAGATAGTTATATCAAGTTTAAAGTAAAATACTCATTTATGAGCATATCTATCAACATGATATAGTTGAATCACAAAACAATTTAAATCTCTAATAAACCACCTTAATTACCTTAACTTCCACTGTTTATTTTCCTAGAATTATAAGTTATTAGGTAAATGCAATTGGATTACTTTATTTGAAGGATGTTTCCTATTAAACTATGTCTTAAAGTGAACCCCTCCTTACACTTAATTATACATAATACTTAATGGAAGATTATAAAGCACATGAAGAAATAACTAGTATAAGAAAGTGAAGAAAGTAAAGAAATAAAAAATTTTTTAATCATAGTTGTGGATGTTACTCTAATAATAGTCCATGAGAAATATAAAGAATTAAGTACCTTGTATATAAAACTAATAATACATACAAAAGTTAAAAAAGATATAAAAAATTAAATAAAAATGCAAAAATGAACAAAAAATCTTAAGATAAAGATTATATGAATCAAATATATTTTCACATATAAAAAATGATTAGGTTGCCTCTAAATAAGATCTTCTTTAGAGTCTTGAAGTTGAACTCTATCCTTATTTTCATTTATGAGGAAAGACAACAAACTTGTGTCCCTCTTCTAATATAATTTTGTGGGTGTCACATGAAGGTCTTATTACTTTGATATTTAAGATTTTTTTTACCATCTTACTTTTCTTCCTTGGCGCCCCATCATCTTCACTGTTTGATCCCTTCGCTTCATGAAAAAGATACACAATGCTTCCTTCTAGATAATTTCCTACAAAGAATTACAAACTTTAGTGTCTATTATATCAATACAATAATAGAAATCATCATAAGGAAGAGAATTTGAGATATTAGCCTTCTCCATGCTATCCTTCATTTCTTTTTTGTCAATAACAACCTCCTTTTTTCTCTTCCTTCTTATTATTCGCTCTTTTTCACTCCTTGAATTGACTTCCATCATATGTTCCTTAAGATTTGGTTCTATCTCATTTGGTATGGATCTTTGCCCTTAAACTTGATGACATTAGATAACTTTCCAATTTGTAACTCTAAGTGCTTGTTCAAAGATTGTAGACGATCAGCCTTCACCTTTAAGCTCTCAAATATATTAAATTATATTAGATATTCTCATAATGGCTAGATCTCAGGAAGGTTTGCTTTTTTTATATTTTTGCTAATGATATTCAAATGGAAGTGGCCATTGAGGTACATGATTATTTTATGAGAGAATTATAATATTTTCCTATTGTAAGTATTTTTGTAAGGATTGCTCTATTATCATTGTTAGTTCCTTAAGTATTCAATGTACTCTTTTTCCTTGACAAAGAGATTTCCAACTTAATAATCATTACCGTTGTGTCCTCCTTTATATAAATCATAACATAATGTTTAAATTGATTGCATTGCTCTATTTAGGCTATCAATTTTCCTCATTAAAGCCTCCAGCTAAGATTCCAATGCTACAACAACATAAAAATTATGTATACTTATTGATTTAGATGCCCTTTCCTTTCTTGATTGACATTTGTAGTTTTTCTTGACCATTCTTCAATTACTCTATGACAGTTTTTGAGGTATTATTAATCAAAATTATCCTAATTTTTATATCTATCATGTGCTCGTTTCATAGTCTGGACTATTATAGAAAATATAAACTTACAATTGTGTAGGCAAATCATGGTGTAGACACCTTCTTTATATATCCTTGTATCTCATTTATGATTCATATAGTGTCTTACTGTCATAATATATATAGGTAGAGATGTCATTCTATAGCTTAATAACCTTAATTGGTGGGAACTATTTTCCTAAAAATTTCTCTACTAAATAATGCCATGTAATGAATGAATCTGAATGTGAAGACTGAAACCACTACTTCACTTGACCTTAATGAGAATGGGAAAAACCTCAACCTTACAACATCAATGCTTACTCAATTGACCTTAAATATATCACATATCTCTAATAAGTTGTTTATATATGCGTTAGGATATTTATTTCATAAACCATCAAATTTTACAAATTATTCTAGCATCTACATGATATTTAACTTGATTTCAAAGTTATTTTCTATAACTGACATTCTAGCTATATTAAAATGCATCCCTATAAGTGATGGCTTCACATAGTCCTTATTGAGACCACATTGTTAAATTAGAAGTATTGATATGACAAAGGCATTTAGGTTCAACTCTTTGCCTTAGCTTATTCTTTCAATTATTATCTTATTGTTGGCCCCCGGAATTTTTCGTTAAATTAAGCATAATAGTTTATGGAGTAAGCATGAGATTTGAATTTTTGCCTTAGAATAATTTTTGGGATCATGATAGAATCATTTTTGGAGAGTAATTATTTATTACATTGTGAGTAAAATTTTATTTCGCTAGTTAGTGAAATAAATGCATAAGAATGAAGTGACGACATTTTTGGCATGTAACTTAAGTATCAAAAAGGCCTGCTTATAAGGAAGGGTAAAGTGGACTTTTGGGACTCATTAAGGGTAAAATAGGAAAAGGAATTGCTATCTTGTCATCTTAGAAGAGTGAAAAATGAGAATGGGAGAGAAAAGAAGAGAAAGAAAAGAA
>JANZXP010000196.1:20161559-20174319 GCA_027576715.1 Erythroxylum flavicans | reverse complement strand
GAAAGGGGAGTTTTGAGAAGATGACCCGATAATGATTAAGGTGTTCTCTATTGGAGATAAGCTCACGTGTTATGATTTCTGCAAGAGTTGGACTTCAGAAACGAGGTCCGATACTTACTGTATTTTATCGCTTAAGCGTAACCATTTTTTAAACTTATCCAATTTATTAGCTAATTTATTGATTATGACCACATTAATAGCCTTTACCTTATTTTTCTTGAAAGCCTTGATTATTAGTATATGGTGATTGCACAAAAATGAATAATAAATAATATTAATATATGTTGCAAGCATAATAAATAAATAACTAATTATTGTAAAGTTATTGTACCAATGGAACTATGGTATGAAGGATTTATGTTGTGAAGAACTAAGCTTCCTGTAATTTTATAATGTAAATTTCCTTCAATGTTATCATCCTTTTTATTATCCTTATCATTCCTTTACTTAAGGCTCATTAAAACCTTATTACAAGATCTTTTGATTTTTGTTTCTAGTTTCTTTATAAGTAGTAGAGATATGATTTTATTACAACCATACGGTTAAGAATTCTTCTACGTATTGATTTGAGAGTTCTTATACTTTTCACCATAAACACTTTAAGTGCATCAAGTGAATCCTTGGTGAGGGTGTAAACATTTGTGCTTTTGATTTCAAAAAGATTTGTTATGTGATGATATTGATATTGACTTATGAAAGTTAGTTTTAAAATAATTTAAATCTAATCATATGTTAATTTGATTAATATGATATGGTGATTTACAGTGTAGATGGGCAGGTGACGTTAATAAGGGATTAACATTTGTAAGTTTGATGATTTGAATTATGATTTGCTTGAGGACAATCAAATATTTAAACGCGAGGATGTTTGATAAATGATTAATTGATTATACTTATATACCCATATTTAGTGTGCTTTGCTTGTTATTTGAGAGTTTTATAATATTTTTGGTGCTTATTATGGTTCAAGTGTATTTTTAGGTGATAATTACCTTTATAAACTAAAAAGGGAAGAATTTGGGTAAAATTACCATATAAAATAGAAGAATTGAAGCAACTTTAGATGTACATAGTTGTGTATAGTGACCATGAGTCACTATAAACATGTGGAGCTTCAAAGACGTTGTGCTATGCCTGTGTGAAGATACATGCCTATGTATGTTGACATAAACGGTCGTTTATAAGCCCATGTAAGCTTCTGTGACTATGTAAAGTCACGACTAAGAGGTTTTTGGAGATACATAGTCACTTACACAGTCATATAAGTGATATATTCCAAAGAAGCTAGTTTTTGCTATAAAAGGATATTATGAAGGCTATGGTAGGAAGAGGTAGATTTAGGTGGAGGCGAGGTATAAGTGGATAGTGAGTGAGTTGAAGGAGATGGTTCTATAGCTACGTCAGAAAAGAAGAATAATGGAGGATGACAGAAAGGTATTAGAGACGACAACTAGTGAAATTCTGACTAACATTGGAGATACTATGGCGACGAGATTTAGTAGAGAGGAGCTTCCATCTTTTAACAAAAAGGTATTTAGAGTTAGGTTTTCAAGTGCGAACAATTTTTTATGCTCGACAGTACTCCGAACGAGGTTAAAGTGACCATTATGACAATACATTTAATTAAAGAAGCTCTTTCATGAAATTAGCTATACACGAAGAATAGGATGAAATTGAAAGCTACTAGTTGGGGAGAATACTTAATAGCGCTTAGACAGAGTTTTGGGGAAAGTATGTTCAATGATTTGATGGGAGAACTTAAAGAATCGAAGCAGATTGGCAATGTAAAGGAGTGTTGCGAATGTTGCACAAATTTTAATTTTTTTGTCACGTAAACTACTAATGTCAGAGATCTACTTGGAATCTATTCTTGAAAGGGCTAAAACTACACATCAAATGTTCAGTGAAGCTTTTTAATCCAAAAAGTTATAATAGGTGTATGAGGCAGCTAAAAAACAAGAGTTGTTTTCCAACACGATTTTATAACATATAGGATTGGTGCGAATACTACATAATCACAACTATTATAGAATATGAATATATTAGGTAAGCTATGATTTAGGGATTGACTTTATAGAATAGGAAACAACATCATAAGGATTAATTAGATAAAAAAATTTTCTATAAAGGATGAATAAGTTTAGTATATATATATGCTTTTTTAAAAATAAAAATGGGAATTTCATTATTAAAAAAATTATATACAGAACATCTACAAAACATACATAGGGGGTTATTCTAGTCTCAACATAATTGCAATACTGCTAAAACACAGGATTGTATAAGGTGACCAGAAGAAAAGCAATGGTGGAGGCTTCAAGCTGCACCTCTTAGCATTTGATTTTCACAGATACTGTTTAACGTCTCTTGTATCAGGAGGGTGAGAGTTTTCTACTTCCTTTCAAATCTTTGAGCATTCCGTTCCTTCTATACGTTTTGTACACATAGCCAGACAACTACAGAATATAGCGATTCCAAGGAGGAAACGTTGAATAGCTAACCATTGTATAACACTTGAAAGTGTACAAGCTGGTAAAGACCAATGATTTTTCCGTTTAACAGCTTCCTAAATTTTGTTGGTAATCTCACACGTGAAGAACAAATGATTATGTGATTCTTCCTCTATTGAACAAAACGGACATGAAGCATCGATATTTAAGTACCTGAGTTGATTAGCTACATTGAGGCGATTTTGGAAGGCTAGCCAGAGGAGAAAAGAAACCTTAGGAGGAATGTTCTTGTTCCAGGCAATTCTAGACCAATTCACTCCAGGTTTTCGCAATCTTAAAAAAGCTCTCATGCTTTTATTGGATAGTTGGTTAGTTAGGCAAGTGTGCCAGAAAAAAGTGACTCGATGGAGCGAGTTTGGATGGTAGTTTAGTTGTAACTGTTTTATACATATAGGAAAATGCCAATAGTTTCTGCTAATGAAAGATTCCATCTTCGTATTAAGTAGGAGGTAAATAGAATGCCTTAATTCGAGGAGTTTATGAACGCTCCTCTTCCTGACCAGTTACCAAACCACAAGATAATGAGTTTCTCGTTGCCAATAGAACACGACATATCTGCTTCAACTACTTGCCTCGTTTGGAGAAGTTGCTTCAAAAAGAAAGAGTATGATGCTTTTTTATAGATTTCTTATGTTTTTACCTTTGAGAAAAAAATAAGAGTGAATCTATCTAAGCCATCAGGAGTTCTAGTCTTTAAGAATCCACCAAAACTGCTTCAGTAGAAGTGTTTAGTTATTGAGTTTGATCATAGATATATTGAGACCCACTTCATCTTTTAGATAGAAAATATCGACCCATTTCACTTTTGCACTTCCTTTAGCTCCATTTGAGTAGTTCTATAAAAAATCCTTGAGTAGCCTCTTGATCATCTTGGCCACAACCTTTGAGAGAAAGGTGTGTTAGAACAGATTTTATGAGCTGTAATCTCCCTACAAAGGAAAATTTTTTTGAGCCTATTCTCTTCTATATTTTCTCTATAAGGGGACTATATTCTAGGAACGTTAATCTCGTAGAGACTGGGAGGCCTAGCTACAGTAGAGGTGGTGTTTTTTCCATCATTCCCATTGTTGAAGTAATATATGAAGCCATTGGAGAGGCTCTCTTGGAAATTATGAAGTGACTCTTATGGAAGTTGATATGTAGACCCGAAATATCCTTGAACTTATGTAAGACTTTCATATAGCAGTTGATAGAATCTGGTTTAGCATTGTAAAAGAGAAGTAAATCATAAGTCCCATTTTCTTACATTTCGAGTGGTATTTAAATTGGAAATTTGAGTCCACTTTAACCTTAATGAGTGAGTTTAATGCTTACATGCACATAATGAAGAGGTAAGGGAAAGTGGATCCCTTACCTCAGACATTTCCTAGCTTTGAAGAAATTGGTAAGGCTTCCATTAATGAGGATAAAATAGCTAGTCGTGGAGATGCATTCCTTGATCCAGCCAATGAAAGTGCTTGGGAAACCATAAGCTGATAGCAATTTCCATAGAAAACTCTAAAGCACACAATCATATGCTTTGCATATCAATTTGATAGTGTAATTTGAAGCTGAATTTACTCTAGAGTATCCCTTAAGAAGCCTTTGCATGATTAAGACAAGTGATTCACTGCTTGTATCAATGAAATACATGTAGTAAATCACTTCTCTTATATGTCTATATGCTTATATGGTATCAAAGCACCCGGTATTCTTACGTGTTTATTGAGAACATTCTTTTTCTCTTGGGTTTCTAATTCTACCTTAGGGAGTAAAATTTATGCAATTTTTGGGACACCCTTATAGAGTGATTATTTTTCATCACTATCGACCCAAAGAGGAAAGGCTTTGTTAATTCGGCCAGCCCCTAGAATTTAACTAAAGGAAAGTCCATGCATAAGGTCAAAGTCAGCTATATTTCCCTCAAGTAATAACGCGTGTAGTTATTCATGTCTCTAAAAACTTCTCTTATCACCTCCTATTAGCTTGTTTGGTTCCCTACAATCCGTATTTGTAGTTAAATTCATCAATACCTATCCAGTTGTGAGGTCCAATTCTCAACCGATTCAAATTTGTCCTCATTTTCAATGGTTTTTTTAATTGAATGTAGAC
The DNA here is from genome assembly GCA_027576715.1 of Erythroxylum flavicans. Taxonomy (NCBI): domain Eukaryota; kingdom Viridiplantae; phylum Streptophyta; class Magnoliopsida; order Malpighiales; family Erythroxylaceae; genus Erythroxylum; species Erythroxylum flavicans. The sequence continues at coordinate 20,169,718 of JANZXP010000196.1, read as the reverse complement.
ATTAGGTTTCTATCTATTTTAATTTCAATATGGCTGATATTAAACTAGTAGTTGTTTATAATTTGATTATGGTAATATGTAAGATACACAAGTTGAATGGGTCTAATGATTTGGGATAGAGTTACTGAGGTTCCACCCAAAGAGGAGACAAAACAAGAATGGCTGCAATATGATTTGTTCTTACAGATAAGAAATTCTATTAATAGTGAGGTAATTGGTTCGATCAATCATTGTGAACTTATTCTTACAGATGAGAAATTCTATTAATAGTGAAGTGATTGGTTTGATCAATCATTGTGAACTTACTAAGGAGCTAATGGAATATTTGGATTTCTTGTATTATAGAAAAGGGAATATTTCTCGCATTTATAAGGTGTTCCAAGCATTTTGTTATGTAAAAAATAAGAAAATTTTCTTGCAATCTATTTCATAGATTTTAAGAGAACTTATAAAGGGGTCAATATGTTATTGCCTTTCAGTCTAGATATAAAGAACAATAAGCTCAGCGAGAGAAGATAATTGTCATGAGTTTCTTAGTTGATCTTCCCTTTGAATTTGAAATTGTAGCCTCAGATCCTTGCTAGTTTTGAAATGACTTCTTTCCAAGGCACATTTAGTATAATGCTCCTCATAAAAAGTATTCCATTTTTCCAGTCTAACAATGCTTTTGTCGTATTTCCTATATTGTATGTTATTATCATTTGTCATCTTCTTCTTGTTCTTTTATTGCATGCATTGATTCCATCTCGTTTCCTATGATTTTTTATAAAGCCTTTTCTCATTCTATCTAGAATAATTCTATGATAGAATAAATAAGTGCTTTACATGACAATGATACTTAATGCGTGGTATAATTACCTCCAAGAAAGAAGGTTATTAAATGTAAATAGGTTTTTAAAATCAAATTAAATTTTGATGGATCAGTTTCTCGTCTAAAAGTTCGCTTTATTGCTAAAAGATATGGACAAACATATAATGTTGACGACTTTGGTACTTTTTCTCCTAATGCTAAGCTTGCATCTATCAGGGTGTTTATATTATAGCAGCCCCTTATAATTAGCCCCCGCATCAGTTGAATATCAAAAATGCTTTTCGGTATAGTGATCTCTAGGAAGAAATCTATATGGAGCAATCTCCAAGGTTTGATGCTCAGGGGGAGAATGAAAAAGTATGTTGGCTTCTAAAATCTTTATATGGTTTGAAACAAAGTCTTTGAACTTGATCTGAAAATTTAATCAGGCAATTGAAACATTTGAATTGAAAAAATAATAAGGCGAACCTCCATATTTTACAAATTGTTTGGAGCTAGAATCATTCAATTGGTAGTATACGTGGATAACATTGTTATTACTGGAAATGACAATGCAAGGATCCTATCTCACAAATCTTTTCTTAACTCTCAGTTTCAAGCAAAAGATTTGGGAGCATTAAATTATTTCTTAGGAGTTAATTAGAAGTAAGAAAGGAATACTCTTATCTTAAAGAAAATATGTACTCAACTTACTAACTGGGATGGAAAAATTAGGAGCTAAACTGTGCAAAACTTAAATGACTCCTAATTTGCAGCTTACATAAGATGGTGAGTTAATTGAAGATCTTGCAAAATATAGGAAGTTAGTGGGAAAGTTGAATTACCTTATAATAACACATCCAAATATTGCATACCCTGTTAGTGTTGTAAGCCAATTTATATATTCTCCAATATTTAACTATTAGGTAACCTGAGAATAAATTCTATGGTATTTGAAAAGAGGTCCTAAATGTGGCATTATTTATAAAAATTATAAACATACTCACATTGAATGCTATCCAGATGCAGATTGCGTAAGGACAAGAGAGCCACTTTAAGATTTTATGTTTTTTTTGGAGAAAATATGGTTTCATAGAAGAGTAAGAAACAAAATATTGTTTCAAAATCAAATGCAAAGTTAGAATATGGAGCTATGGTGCATTTTGTTTATGAGATAATATGGTTTTATAAGTTGTTGATTGAAGTTGGACTATGTTTTCAATACTAGCAAAATTGTAGGTTACCATCCACATTGTGTCTAATTCAGTATTTCATAAAAGAACCAAGTACATAGAAATTTATTGTCACTTTGTTCAGAAAAAAACTACAACAAGGTTTAATTTTTCCCATAATATGTAAAAAGTGGGGATTAATTGGGAGATATCATCACCAAAGCTTTAAATAGGATCTAAGTTGATTATATTAGTAACAAGTTAGACATGATTAATATCTATGATTAGTTTAGGGAGGCTATTACAGAATATTTATATATTAGGTAAGGTATGATTTAGGGATTGACTTTATAGAATAGGAAGCTACATCATAAAATCAAAATTTTCCAATAAAGGAAGACTAAATTCTTTATAATGTATAGGCCACTTGTACTAATGAAATACATGTAGTAAAACACTTCTCTTATTTGTCTATGTTTAATTGCAACAATTTAGTTAAGGTTTTTTACGTGAGATTCAGTCAATAGTGCAAGCTTAAGTAGGCGGTGGAGTGAGAAGGGACCAAGATGAATAACAGCAAGGAATTTGATAAAATAATAGTAAGGCTTATGCTTTTAATGTGATGAAGAATAAATTCTAGGCCACAATGTAATAGAAGGCATTTGCACACCTTAGTAGTGAATGACAACGAAGGAGTGGAGGAGACTATGAGTGAAATAGAGGGGAGACTGAGCATCAACCAATTATTCCCATGGAACCAATGCCAAGTACAACCAATGTTTAGTTTTAACAAATAAAAGTAGTAGGAATTTAAAGGAATTCACATGTTAATTGATGGTGGAAGTATATATAATTTTAAGGATGAAAATTTAATTAAGATGGTGGAAGTATATATAATTTTAAGGTTGAAAATGGGTATTAATCATGCGTGGTGATTCAATGACTAAGTATGATCAAATGTGTTGGGATTTTAAATGGATGGTGAATGTGATAAGCCCCAAATCAAGTTTGTTTATACAAGGGCAAAAAGAATCATCAATAAGGCAGTGCCACCCAAAAGTAGGAGTAAAACCATTATGCAAGAAGTGGCGAGCGTAGCAAATAATTCTTGAGTCAGTTTCATTGTTGGATTTTTTTGGGTACAATTTCATTGTTGGATTTTGTTGTCACCACACTTTCTTATGGGAATATTCCATATGCCAGCCTATCATTTATTAGAGGAATGACGAGGCAAGGTTGTTGTGGTGTCTATTATGAGGTTTGAGTCTGTATATGTAAAAAGGAAATGAGGTTGCTATCTATTATGAGGTTTGAGTCTGTATATGTAAAAAGGAAATGAGGTTGTTGGGGGCAAGGAGAATGAAGAATAAGCTAGTGATATACATGGCTCCAGGACAGGGACAGTCTCTCAAAAACTACCAGTGTATTTGTTACAACGTAATCCTTGTATTTATTTTCCCGAAAAAGGACTACTAATAAGAATGGGGTCTTATCAGTTTTGATATTATAGTAACAGTCCTGATTAATGCCCATCACTTGAATAGAGTCTCGTCTTAAATAGGTGGAAAGTAAGCTGAAACAAGTCCCCACACTGAAGCAAGAAATGGACGATTTGAATGCCTCATTGCTGGTACTTTCCCAGAGGATAGAAAAACATTATGAATCATTTTGAAAAGACAAAGTTTTGAAACTGGCAGGACCGAACAAGTCCGGCAGCACCAAAACCTAGGTAGCATCCTATGCTGGTAAGTCACCAGAGGCAAGGCCTTTGGTCGATAGAATGATGGAAAGGGAAAGATAACTCGAAAAATTGGATCTTCCAACTGTTGACAGAGAGGACCTATACTTTTGGATCTTCAGAGCAAAACGGTACTTTGGTACTGATCACCTGACTGAGACGGAAAAGTTGGAGGCCGTTAGGGTGTGTTTTGAGGGAGTGGCACGGTTGTGATTAAGGTTTGAAGAGAGGGAATCACCTTTTACATCTTGTACGAACCAAAGAACCAGATGCTTCAACATTTTCTAGGACCCCGGAAGGATCCCTCCTCCAAAGATTTTTCGTTGTTTGGCAATATAATATGGTAGCAGAACATAGGGCACAATTCAAGATGTTAGTTGTGGCAATCGAGTAGATCGATGAAGGGATGATGACTACTGTATTTATGAATGGTATAGAGGTACAATAAAGGTAGAGCTGATTCTACTAAACTCGATGGACTTGAAAGAAAACATCCAAACAGCAGCCCACATAGAGAGGAAAAACCTGGTCATAAACCCAAAATCCAACACTCGAAACATAAAAGATCTTCCTTCAATCTACTAGAAAATCGATAACCCAAGCCATACCATTTCCTTGGGACCCACCAGATGTAGCCAATCAACCCAACCCTATTTCATATAACTAAAACCCACAGTTTCCATCAGTCAAACCAACCCATTCAAACCTATCCCACACAATCAATCCACGCCACCGCCCATCAACAAGAACCTAAGTCTAATTCCCTAACTTCCTCCCATATTAGGCAGGTATCTGTATCAAAAGCTCAAGCATGATAGGAAAAAGGGTTATGTTACCGCCGTGACAATAAATGGCACGTTGGGCGTATGTGTAAAAATTGTGAGGTACATATCCTAATAGTGAGCAAAGAAGGGGATACTAAAGAAGAGTTCAAAAAAAAAAAGATGAGCTAGGCACCAAAGAGAGGACTGTCTGAGAATGGTAGAGATATCCCTTAACTTAGTGGTAGGATTGTTAGGACGACGGGAACAGATCACCTGTTCTATATGGCCTCTCTTTACCCTGTTTTTTTCATTATAAGCCACACATTTTATTTATTTATTGTAGAATGTGTAACTAACAATGGATAGCACAGGTTGGCATAGGACAAATGGAATAGAAGATCTCCCCCACATAACTACAAACCTTGAAGTTGCAAGGATCCATGGAAGGAATGGACGTGTTAGTTGTGATTGATTGCAGAGCCACTCATAATTTCATTTTCCAAGCTTTGGTGGAAAATTGAAGATATTCGTGTTAGAGACAGCTCATAACTAAGTAATGATTAGTAATGACAAGACACTAAAAGGTCAAGGCGTGTGTAAAGGAGTGGTGTTACAACTACAAGGGTTGAAAAATTATCAAGGATTACCTAACTATAAACATGGTTAGCTCTGAGCTCATTTTGGACTCAAAATGGTTGGCAACTTTGGGTGTAACATATGATGACTTGAAAAAGCTCACCATCACTATCAATCTCAATGGTACCTAGGTTATATTAAGAGATGATCCTAGCTTAAGCAAGGCCTTAGTGTCCTTCAAATCATTGATAATAACATTTCATCACGAGGGTGAAGGAATGTTGTCGAACCTTTTTTACATGGCAGTACAAGGATAATATAAAATGCCACTCCTCGAGGGGCTATCAAAGAGATAATGTATGAATTTGAGGATGTATTTCATTCGCCTACAGAACTTCCTCTGTCATAAAGCCATGACCATGTCATAGTCTTGAAAGATGGAACAAAACCCATTTGTGTTAGGCCCTATTGCTACTTGCATATTCCAAAAAAGAACTAAAAAGGCTAATGACTAACTTGCTAGTTGGTGGAGTCATCCACCTAAGAAATATCACATTTTTGAGCCCAACACTACTAGTTAGAAAGAAGGACAAGAGTTGGAGCTTCAATGTAAATTCCAAGTGCTTAATAAAGCCATTATTTTGAATTTTTTCCCCATCATAACATAAATGACCTACTAGATGAACTTCAGGGAGAAAAATTCTTCACCTAGCTCGACATCAAATTAAGATATAACCCAAGACATACCCAAAGTGGCATTCCACACTCAAGAAGGGCATTAGAAAATCCTGGTAATGTTGTTCGAGTTGACTAATGTGTCAACAACATTTCAAGGATTAATGAACACCATATTTAAAGGACTTATACGAAGGTATGTACTAGTTTTCTTTAATAAGATTCTTATATATGGTCCATCTTTATCAAACTATATCTTGCACCTTTATGAAGTACTAACGTTTCTGCATGATCACAAGTTGTTTGTCAATTTTAAGAAACTTTGCTTTGGATAGCTATGGTTAGAGTATATAGGCCACATTATCTTAACAGAAGGAGTAGAGGCAGAAAAAGGTGAGGGCGATGAAGGAATAGCCTATTCTTATAAAAGAATTAAGGTGGTTTTTAAGACTCACCGTGTATTACTACAGGTTCGTAAAAGACTATAAGAAGATCGTGGCACACTTAACTGCTACTAATGGAGGGTGTTGTTTGGGATGACGAGGTCTCCCTAGTTATACATCTCCTTAAGGAGGAAATGAAAAAATTTCCACCCTTGCCCCACTAGACTTCACAATTCTATTTGTGGTCAAGACAGATGTGTTCAGAATGGGAGTAGTGACAATCTTATCATAAAAGGGGAAGCCAATTGCCTACTTCAGTCAAGCATTAGTAGGGAACCTGACATAAACTAGTGTATGAAAAGGGGCTAATGGTCATAGTGTTGACTATCCATAAGTGGAGACATTACTTGTTGGGAAGGCACTTCATAGTAAAGATAGACTAATACAGCCTTTGCCATCTTGTAGAGAAGAGGCAACTAGTTCCAAAATACCCACATTGGTTGGTGAAGTTGATAGAATTTAATTTCAAAATTCAGTGCAAGTTAAGGTCTGAAAATTGTGTAGCAAATGATCTCTCTAAAATTCCCACCATAGCTGAGGTATAGGCAATTTGGACTACAACAACACTAGATTAGGAAGGGTTATGGAAAGAAGTACAATCAGATTCTTAACTGCAATAGATTTAGCACTCCTTGATAGAGTATCCAAAATCTAAACTTGACTGGTCTTTGCTACAAGGACAATTATGGTACAAAGGTAAGGTCATTATTTCGAGGATGTACCCACTGGTTAAAAAGATGCTTGAAGAATTTCACGGCAGCCCTATTAGGGGCATAAGGGATTCCTAAAAACCTATAAGCGATTTCGGAAAGGAATGAAGGATATAAAATAGTTCATCAGCACTTGCCCAATATACCAACAAAACAAGTATTACACCCTTTCTCTAAGTGGACTTCTCTAACTGCTATCAATTCTTAAGGTCATTTAGGAAGAAATCACTATAAACTTCATCAAGGGGCTATTTAAATCCCATGAATTTGACACCATCCTGGTCATTGTGGATAAATTGAGTAAATATAGCCATTTCTTCTTATGTAAGCATCCTTTCACAACTAAAATTATGGTCGAGGAGTTTGTGTCTCATATTGTGAGACTTCATGGCTTCCTTCTGTCCATTGTATCAGACCAAAATAATGTATTTGATAGATGCATAATTGATTATATACCTCATATTTGATATATTTTTGCTTTATATTTGATAATTTTATTGTATATTTGGTACTTAATTTGTTTCAAGTACATTTATAGATTATAATGGCCTTCATAGACCAAACATAGAAGAATTTGGATGAAAATGTTGCATAAAACGAACATTTGAAGTAATGAAGTGATACACAACCCTGTATCTAGCCATGTAATTTCCTCAGGCCATGCAGAATCACAAATTTTGTAAATTTTAAGTTATAAAAGGTCTAGTAAACGCCTATGTATCAGATCGTGTGTCTCCCAAAACCTTGAAAGTTACTAGAAAAAGATGTGTTCGAAGGCAAAATATGGGGGTAGATGTGAAGAGATGTTTAGAGACTTTCAGAGCCGATTTAAGGGCCGATTTTGATCTAAAGAAGTGGAAAACACGAAGAAATCATCGAAAGATCTAAGAGAATATAAGATCAAACCTCTCCCTTATAAGAAAATTATATAAGACATAAACGAGAGATTTAGAATTATGAACTCTTTGTTTTCTAATCATTTATCTTTCTGTTTATGTCTGATTTCATTTTTTATCACGTTTAACTAAATATCTTTAGTTTCTAGGTAGGATGAACCCTATGTTTGTGCCATAACATGTTTTGATTCTTTTATTTAATGCAATTTTTTATTGTTATATTGTGATTCAATTATATGTTTAATATATACTCTAATGGATCCAGAATATGTAACATCCCCTCACCTATGGGAAGGGTAAGATAGTAATTTGGAACGGGTTAGGAGTGTTTAAAAGTGTATTGACATGTTCATGCATACAATAGTGAATTTTGCACATGTAAATGACTATACATG
>JANZXP010000196.1:20117970-20149104 GCA_027576715.1 Erythroxylum flavicans | reverse complement strand
CATTATATTTAATTAAAATATTATTATTAATTAATTAAAATATTATAATTAACTAATAATATAATTAAAATATTCATAGGGAGGGGTTTTCTTGGAAATTTATGTGTGTGTTTTGTTTCTGTCTCCGTCTCCGTTTTCTTATCCTCTGGTTTTGGAAGGAACAAAAATTTTATGTCTCTGTCTTCGAAGTCGGGACAAAAATTGGTGGGAACAGCAAGTAAACAGGTCGGGGACAGAATTTTTTTGTCCCTGTCTTTTATCCTCACCTATAAAGATAGCAATCAAACGTAGGGTTAGTATACCATGCAAGACACCATTAATAAAAACGGAGAAAGAAGTCATAGTTACACACTCCATAATTCATCCCACAAATTGAGCAAATTATTTCTTGAAACTTTGCACGGGTCAGGTCTCGCATGTGACTACGGGCACACGTGTGCTCTAAACCCTAAAAGGACTATCGAACAAAATAGTAAGAAAAAGAAAATCTCATTTATGCTGCCTATCAACAACTGTGTGAAACTGTGAAAGCTTAGGCAGCAATATTACTATTTCTATTAGTCTGTAAAAGCGTCCGATATAGATGGGCGTTGACATACAGATCTTTGAAGCACTAATTCCGGGGCGTTTCATCTCTTTCAATATTCCAATACCCGATCATGCTAACCTCCTCAGATTCGCCGTCCTTGACTCTCCGATCCCACCCACCGGCGTGCCCCAGGTGGCCACTCTGATTGTTCCGAAAGACCGCGAATCTGACTGGATTTTCTGCACCGAGTCGGGTCATTTCCAGCTTCTCTTCTCGTCCCCCGGTGTGTCACGCCTCATTTTAATCGGCAAGGTCCCTCTAGAGGACCCTGCTTCAGTATTTCTCCGCTACAAGTATGACAAAGACCAAGACGCCCAGTATCGGCGGGATGTTGGAATAAGCGTAGAGACTTTCTTGTTTACTTTAATTCCCAAAGTTGTTGATAAGGCCGCTGCTATACCCTTGTTAGATTTTGCAGATGGGGTTGTTTCTAGAGTTGTGTTGGAGATAGTTGTTGGGGCTCGCGTCGGTGAGATGCTTGTGGAGGACGTTGAGCTTGAGAGTGTATTGGAGGGTAGTTGTGTTAATACTACTACTACGGTTCGAGAATTTACGAGGAGGCTGAGGTTTAAAAGAATGCCCAACCATGTTCAAACAATGGTGCGAATCGACAGCTTGAAGGTTGGCAAGAAAGTTCCTGATGTCGGGGTTTTGGCTCAACAATACTGCATTGCAATGGTGGCCAGTCTTTCGGTGATTGAGTACTGTGTTGAAGAGAGGATTCGATCGGGGTCCAAACCCAGAGCGTTGTGTTTAGGAGTTGGGGGTGGAACTCTGCTCAGTTTCTTGAGAAGCAAATTGGGTTTCGAGGTTGAAGGGGCGGAAATGGACGAGGAGGTTTTACGGGTTGGAAGAGAGTATTTTGGGTTGGAAGATTGTGAAACCGTGAAGATTCACGTGGGAGATGCTATAGAAATTGTACAGAAACTAGCTTCTGGGGACAATGAATTTGAGGTGATAATGGTTGATTTGAATGCTTGGGAACCTTGGACTGGTACAGGGGCACCACCTGTGGAATTTTTAAGCAGGGAAAGTCTTTGGGCTTGTAGATGTCTTATTCGTGATTATGGGATTCTTGTGATGAATGTGATTACTCAGAGTAAGTCGTCCTCCTCCTACTGTGCACTGGTCCAAGACCTTGGTTCGGTGTTTGATGGGCTTTACGAGATTGATGTTAGCGGTGAAGATAATGTTGTTCTAATTGCCTCCACATCCACTGTCCCTCTCCCATCTGCAGTTGCTGATTCCCATAACTCTTTCCGGAAGAAACTAAGAACAGTGATTGCGGGAGAGTACTTGGATTCTATCAAAACAATTTCGTGCCAATCATGACGTCACCTATTCATTCCACAGTACATGTTTAATTCAAAGACAATCCAACGGCAATGGGCATCTCAAGACTGGCAGCTTTTCCTGCTTGATTACCACAGTGAAATACAAACCTCCTCATTTGCTCGCACTTGTACAAATCCTCGTTTGCTTCTAGGTTTGTATCCTTCTTTTACAAGGAAGAAAAAATCTTCATGTTGTAATGATTTAAAGAACCTAAAACAAAATATTAAAGGAAAAAGAATATAAACATAAAAAACTTATGTTTAGAAGAAATAAGAAAAACGATACTATGCTAATGAATGTGCTAAAAGATTTAATAAAAAAATAAATGAAGTGATGGAAAACGAAGATTTTATTAGAATTAATATTTTTGAGTAATGCTCTTCTAAAGAAAGCATTTTTATAATAATAAATACAAAATATAAAGAAATATCAAATTCTGAAATAAATAAGTGAGATCGGAGAATCTTCTAAAACACAAGTTGATAATCAAATATAGTAAAAACATCTAAAAGACATGGAGACCACAGTTAAGAAGCTCGTATTGATAGAAAATTACTTAAAAAGATTCAGAACACTATGTTTTTATAAATTCTTACCGTGGATTTAATGCGAAATTATTAGAAAAAATAGGGTTAAAACATAGAAAACACCATATGTTCTGCGATATTAATCTTAATGTAAAAAACCTAGATATTAGTTTAACTTCTATTGAAGTAATGATTCCTCCACTATCTAAACAAGATATTTTTTGAAAACTTGATCACATTCTTAAAGAAATTAGAGACAAAATAGGATAGGTGCATATCAAATCCGTATAAATGGTAATTAGATATACTTTTAAAGAAGGAATAAATAATCCTATAAATTTAGCAGTATAAGATGATCTCAATAAAAAGGAAGCCTATATGGAACTTTTGAAAGGTGATCTTCGATATCAAAAACTTTTGTTTAATATCTTTCGTGAGATGTCTTATAATATAAAAGATAAAGATTTAGATAGAACACTCACTTTAATCTAAGACTTTAAAAGAAAATGATTTAATTAGATATGGAAATAGACCATATTATATTACCTACATGATATCTTATGCCTTATCCAATGCACATCATACAAAATGTTTTGTAGACAAAGATATTATTGACTTTCCAAAGTTATTTTCTGAAGTTGAAAGAAAATGCACTCCTTATATAGCAACTATAGAAGACCTAGAAGACGATATTTCATCAGATTTATGATAAATGATTATTTGACTATATTTATATACCCATATTTAATGTGTTTTGCTTGTTATTCAATATTTTTATAGTGTTTTTGGTATTGAATTTGTTTCAAGCGTATTTGTAGGTAATAATTGCCTTCTTGGACTAAAAGGAGAAGATTCTAGATGAAATTATGGCATAAAACAAAGATTTGAAGCAACTAGGACCTACATGACCATATATAGTGACTGTGTAAGTCTTTATAAACATGTGGACATTTAAAGAATAATGTTTCTGGTCATGTGAAGTTACATTTATTTTTCACGTGTAATTCTTTATCCCTATGTAAAATTGCAAATTCATGTGTTTTTAAAGATACACAATCACCTACACAAACATGTATGTTGATCATGTATGTCTTAGAAACCATAGTTTTTATTATATATAAAAGGATGTGTTCAGGGGCAAAACAAGAGAAAGCAAGTTTTAGACCATTTTGAGTTGTAAGAAACATAGAGAAGAGACAATTATGAATAAAGGATGAGGAAAACACGAAGAACATGTCACAATATTCAATAGATAACCATATTAAATCCAAATTGCAAAGACACTCATTAGAGAATAAAAGGGAGATTTAGAATATGATTTCTTTTGCTTCTATTTGTTTTTCTGTATATTTAACTTTGGTTTTGTTTCCTATGATTAGGAACTAAATTTTTTTAGTGCCTAGGTGTGATGAACCCTAAGTTTTGATAACAATATGATTTGATTCTTTATTTAATGCAAGTTTATTAATTGATTATTGAGACTCATTTATGTATTATATCCTTGTTCTAATATATCTGAAATATTAGTTCATGATTTAATTTCATGCGATTGAGATTGAGAAATCCTTTTGTGTAAATAGATCTACCATAATTGAAAGGAGTTGCATGCAAATCCAGAGATAAGTTGACTAAATCCTTTAGATTAAGGTCAAACCTAATAGTAAAATTCAAGAATCAATAATGCAATTCAAAGGGTTTTAACTCAAAAGAGATTTTTGTTAATCAACTGAGGGATTATAAGTCATTAGTCTGGAGAAAAATATTAATGTAAGATAGGAATTTACGTGGTCCAATAATCAAAAATAAAATTACATGATAAATGATTAATATTTAAGAATTCTTATGATGATTCATCACCTAGGTTTTATTTATTTGATATCGACTTTTCAAGTATTTTTCTTTGTTTGATTTCATTGTTAGTTTAATTAGTTTAGTTTAATTTTTAATTAAATCCACAATCTAATTCGGTAGTTAGATAATAGAAAAAGGGTAAAAACTAGTACTTACAATTCTAGTGGGATCAACCCGTACTTGTCTATGTTAGCTACAGCTACATCGTGCACTTGTAGTATAAAATTAATAAAATTCTTATAAGTATAGAATATGTTAATCAAGTTTTTGACATTGTTGCCAATTATTAGTAATAGTAGGAAAACCTAGGTTTTATTAATCTAGCCATTTTTACTTTATTTTATCTTAATTTTGTTTCTAGTTTAGTTTATTTTATTGATTTTCTTTTTTTCTTATTTTTGTAGATATTAACTCTTTGGTCAATTTATGACCTAAAGTGATCCAACGGCTTAGTAAACGAAGATCCAAAAATCAAAAGAACAGCTCGTAGAAATCTTCCCAGAATATAACTAAGAGAGTTCGAGATAGATCAAAAAATAAAAGGCTTGGAAGGTCAAATTGATACTGAGGAATCATAAACTATGGTAGACCAACTAAGAACTATATTCGATTACGTTAGACCAGACTTAATATAAGTAGAGTCTAGCATCGTCAGATCAACTTTGAATGTTAATAACTTTGAAATCAAGCTGAGTATTATTCAAATGGTGAAACAATTTGTCCAATTTGATGGACTATGAGATAAGGACCCAAACCCACATATCTAAAATTTTTTGGAGATTTGTGACACTATTAAGAGCTAATGATTATATGAAAAGATTGTGATTATTCCCATTTTTATTAAGGGGAAGGTGAAGCAATGGTTAAACTCAATGCCAAGATCATCATTCACTATATGGGATCAAATGGCAAAGAAATTTTTATTGAAGTACTTTCCACTAGTGAAGACCACAAAGTTAAGGAATGATATCTCCTCCTAATCCCAGGCCGATTCAGAATATTTATATGATACATGGGAGAGGTTCAAGGAGATAATGAGAAAATTCCCACATCATGGTCTACGTCTTTGGATGTAAATCCAAAACTTTTATAATGGGCTAAATCAAAACACAAAGCAGTCAATAAATGCAACGGTTAGGGGTATTCTTAATAATAAGACACCAGAAGTAGCCCACAACCTTATTAAAGACATGGCAATAAACAATTATAAGCGGTGCTCTTCTCGAGTCAGACTTAATAAGCTAATAGGGGTATGAGGAAAAAAATTGATAAACTAATGATGAATCCACAATGCTAAGTTATGTAATGTGAGGTGTGCAGGCTAAAACATACAGGACAAAACTGTCAAACATTATAGCTAGAGCATAGGGATCATATGGGAAATGCTCCTAGACCCCAGAACAATCCATATGGCAACACTTACAATCTAAGATGGAGGAATCATCCTAATTTCTCTTAGAGAAATCAAGGGCAAGTAGAGAACAACCCTCTATCAAAATTTCAATAACCACCGCAAGCTAAGAAGCCAACTCTAGAAGTGATGATGATAAAGATTACTCAATATTCTAATATGAGACATCAATAAAATGAGGCTTCTATATGTAACTTAAAGGTTCAAATCAGTCAAATAAAAAAATTAGTGTTAGATAGACCATAGGGGAATTTTCCCAGTATAACTGAAACAAATCCTAAAGAACGTGTAATGGTAATCAACCTTAAGAGTGGGAAAGAGCTTCTAAAATAAGGAGGAGAAAAAAAAGGAGACTACAATGAGTTAAGTAAAAGCTAAAGGTGAAGGTCACTTTAAAAAGTCAAGGAATATCAACTTGTCATCCCTTACCCTGCTAAAGAGAAGAAATATCGATTAGATTTGTAGTTTGGTAAGTTCCTTGAAATGTTTAAGTAACTCTAATTTAACTTAACTCTTGTTGAAGCTCTTATGTAGATGCCCCATCATATGAAAATTTTGAAGGATCTACTATCAAACAAGGGAAATTTAGAGGAGATCTTGACTATAATGTTGAGTGGAAGGGGCTCAGAAATTCTAAAAAGCGAACTACCAGAGAAGCTTATAGATCAAAGGAGTTTTACTATCCCTTATGAAATTGGTAGTTTAAAAATAGATAAGGCTTTAACTAACCTAGGGGTCGAAATTAACATGATGTTTTATTTATTTTTTAAGAAAATGGGATTAGGTGAACCAAAACCTACTAGGATAAGTGTGTAACCAGCAGATAGATCAATAAAATATCCTAGGGGAGTTATAGAGGATATTCTTATTAAGGTTGACAAGTTTATCTTCCTAGTAGATTTAGTGATTCTTGACATAATGGAAAATGTAGAGGTAGTCCTTGGTAGACCTTTTTTGGAGACTACTAAGTTAATTATCGATGTTGGGGAAGGCAAGTTAATATTAAAGGTGGGTGACGAAGAGGTTGAATTTAAAATGCCTAATGTCATGAATTTTAATCTTGAACTTGATGTTCATGAACCTAGTGAGTCGCATTATGATTCTTTTTTAGATATTTTGTAGGACTCTACCTTTAAAGGTCCACCAAAACCTTGCAAGTTAAAGGTAGTAAGCAAAAGGAAAATTGTAATAAAGGTTCTAATGTTAGAGTATGCTTGTTAAAGTTTCGTAACTTTGGGTGCAAAAGTTTCTATGTTTGTTCAACTATTTTTCATGTTGCACACAGTTACAGAGAGCTACATGCTCTCTAGACACGCTCATGTAGATTTACACAGTTAGATACATATTAGCTACATACTCTCTAAACACACTCGTGTAGACTTACATGGTTAGAAATATAATCATATAATAGACCGTGTAAGTCCTTAATAAGCTATAGGATAATGACCTACACGGTTAGCTACATGGTCGTGTAACAAACTATGTAATTCCACGACAACTTTAGATTTGCCCAACCTCCTTCATTTTTCTCATTCTCTCTTCTCTCTCTAACTCTCATGTCGTTGCCACTCTCACTCCCTAACTTATTTTTAGTGTTTTTCTTGCAAATTTGTGAAACCCAAGTAAATGGGTGTTTTACAATTTTTAGGGATTTTCACCCCTAAAACGTTAGATTTAGGGTTTGTGATTTTGTGGTCAATTATGGTCTAATAATTGCATTTTATCTTTACCCATATGATTTATTGATTCAAATTGATAAATTGCAAGTGTATTGGATGAAATTTCAATTAGATTTGCAAATTTATGCAATTTTGGTCACTAATTGTTAAATTATAATGTGTTTGCATGAAATTAGGATTAATTGGTTGTTTTATAGTTAATTGAAGTTTTTTATTTTTAATTTAATTTAATTTTTTATTTTTAAATAAATGCAATGCTTAATTTTATTGATTTTGCATAATTGTTATAGTAGGATTTTTAATTTCAATTTTAGGGTTAATTTCATAATTAAATAATTAGATTAATGTTATTAGTTAATTACAATTTTTTTTAATTTCAATTTTGTGATTAATTAGGTAATTAGCTAATTTTCCAATTATTTTATTATATTTTATTTATTTGTTTATTTATCTATTGATTTGCTTAAATTTTATATTGTGTGTTTAATTTTCCTTTTTCTATTTTGTTTTCACATTTAACAATTTGGTGAGCATAAGAAATAGGTGTGGCAGGATAGTTATTTTTCATACTTTACCGTTTATATTCACTCACTTATGTAAAGTTTCAGGTATAATGACGGGACCATAATGTGTAAAGGAGACACCCAATGCTTAGGTATATATACGGAGTTCTGAGTCACACGGTGAGTGGACAGGGTGACAGTCATAACATCATTGAATAGCTGGTGTGTTCTACCTTTGGAGCATGAGTGAGAGGATGCAAATACTCCTAAGGCATGCATTAGCCCAATTTATTTGGCATCAGAGCAAAAAGAAGAAGGTTGGGATGATTTGCATTGGTCCTTACTTAATGAGGCTTGCTTGATAAAAAAGGGTCTTCAATAGATTACTAGCGATGTGACTGGTGGATACCATGGCAACACTGAATCTTGAGGTGATGAAACACATGCATATGAATCTTGAGGTGATGAAACACATGCACTGAACCTTAAGGTTTACATCTGCCGCCTAATTAAAGTTCCTAAAGAGTTACCCGCATTGGGAGAAGCTTGGGAGGAGCCACACATAGTTCAGCAACCGATGCAGCTGTATTCATTGCTATCCCAAACGGGATGGGTCATATAAGAGAATGATAGTGCTGAAGTATCCAGGATGTGAACACCACACCTAGACCAGTTGAAATAACTTGGCTGAAGAGACACATAAGTAACTCATAGGTACTTAACGTACTATCTGAGTATAACAAGTGGAGATTGTGAAGTGGATAGGCCAGCTAGAGGCCTATACTAGATGGATGGGTGACTTTTTGATGTAGATGGCAAGCCATCAAGGCATGACTTTTTAACCTCCACCATCTAAATTAGGTACATTATATTCAGCTCCTCCCATTTTGAGGATTTATGACACAAGGACCCTCTATTAATGGACAAGTTAGAGTCACAACAAGATTGAGATGCTTAATTTTGGTTTTCTTTTTTCTTTTTCTCATTAATTATATAGTTTCTTATTTTCTTTCCTTTATTATTTTATCTTGTCTAAACATTAATGCAATGTTATTTACATTTGTCATTTTTATTTTCATGTTTCTTAGTTATTTTCGTTATTTTTATTTTATTTTATCTATATCTTGCAAGGATTATTGTATCTAATATCGAATGGGAACCTCATCAAAATCATCTTATTACTCAAGGAAGTACTAATTTCTTACCCTTTCTTAATTTTTATTTATATACGCTTATATTATGTACATTAGGAACAATGTACAATTTTAAGTGTGGGGAAGGATTTCTTAAGCTTATTATAATCGTTTGTATTACATTTTATTAACTAATATCTTGAATTAGTTAGAAATTTTCTAAAATACTTGAAATAATTATTGACTATTGAATTGAATTAATATGCAAAAGGGTGAAAGAGAATTAACTTGCTTTTCTAGGTGATATTTTTAGTAGTCATTGAAATAGTTAATTTGAATGAAAATTGTAAATTATTTGCACGGATAGAACCATTTTTGTGAGTTTTTGAGCCTAAAAGAAAAAACGTCAATTTTTAAGCTCTTTTATTGATTCATGTGTGTTATCATGCACAGTTGGATAATTCTAGAACTTGCTTTTATTATTCATATTGAAACCACATTTGTTAAGTTAGAAGCATTGAAATAATAAAGGTATTTAGATTCTACATTTGCTTTGCCTATTTTCTTGATAATTACCCCCATCATATTTTATCTCTTAGGAGTAACTAATTTTAAGCCGTAGCCTTTTTCATTGATTATTACCACATTATTAACCTTTACCTTATCTTTCTTAAGGCTTTATTATTGATTTAAACCCTGAAGGCTATTTACATTTTTTGATTGTTTGAAACTTAAAATTTGAAAAGGTCTAATATTTCTTTAATTGTTGGTATATGATGAATGCTTATACTATTTTTTAAAAATAAAAAATGTTTGAAAAATGTTAAAGTTATGGTGCCGATGGATTTAAAATGTGAGGGACCTATATTATGAAGAATTAAGTTTCTTGAAATCTTGTTTTTGTAATTTCCCTTCAATTTTATCACCCTTTTCATTATCCCAATCATACCTTACCTAAGACTCATTAAAACCTAGTGACAAGACCTTGTGATTTTTGTTTCTAGTTTACTTATAAGTGGTGGAGATATGATAATATTGCAAGCTTATGGTTAAGAATTCTGTTATGTATTGAATTGAGAGTTCTTATACTTTTTACCCTAAACACTTGAGTGCGTTGAATGAAACCTTGGTAATGGTGTATAGATTTGTACTTTTGATTTTAACAAGATTATCAATGTGATTATTATTGATATTGACTTATGAAGGTTAGTTCTAGGATAAATTGATTCCCATTGTATGTTAATTTAATCTAATTGATATGATATGATGATTTATAGTGTGGATGGACAAGATGAGGTTAATATGGGATGGATGTTTGTAAGATTGATAATTTAGATTATTATTTTCTTGAGGACAAACAAAGCTTAAGTGTCGGGATGTTTAATAAATGATCATTTTATTATATTTATATACACATATTTGATGTGTTTTGCTTGTTAATAAATATTTTTATATTATTTTTGGTACTTAATTTACTTCAAGTGTATTTGTAGGTGATAATTGCCTTCTTGGGCCAAAAGGAGAAGAATTTGGATGAAATCATGGCATGGAATGAAGATTTGAAGCAACTAGGACCTACACGACCATGTACAGTGATTGTGTAAGTCTCTGTAAACATGTGGAGATTTAAAGAATATTGTTTTTGGTCATGTGAAATTACACACCCATGTATGTTGATGTGTATTTTGTCTATGTAAGTCTTTATGGCCTTGTAGGATTGCGAATTCAGGTAATTTTAGCGATACATATTCACCTACACGACCATGTATATTGATCGTGTATATCCCAGAATTCCTAGTTTTTACTATAAAAGGACGTGATAAGAGTCAAAATAAGAAGAGGTAGGTTTTAAAGCAATTTGAGTCGTAAAAAACATAGAGGAGCGACGATTATAAATAGAAGGCAAGGAAAATATGAAGAATACGTCACAAGATCCGATAAATAACCTCATTCATTCTAAATTGCAAGGAGATTCAATAGGGAACAAAAGGAAAATTTATAATATGATTTCTTTTGTTTATATTTGTTTTTTTGAATATTTGTCTTTGGTTTTGTTCTCTATGAGTAGGAACTAAATTTGTTTAATGCCTAGGTGTCATAAACCCTAAATTATGACAACAATATGAATCAATATTTTATTTAATGCAGTTTTATTGATTAATTTGTTGATATTCAATTATGCGTTATATTCTTGTTCTAATATATCTGAAATATTTCTTCATGATTTGATTTGAGATTGAGAAATCCTTTTATATAAATAGACCTACCATAACTAGAAGGAGTTGCATGAAAACTTAAAGATGGTTGACATAAATCATCTAGATTAATGTCAACTAGAAAGAGATTTTTGTTAATCAGATGAGGGATTATTTGTTAGTAGTTTTTAAAAGATGTTAACATAAGATAGGAATTTCTACGGTTCAATAATAAAAAAATAAACATAATAAAGGGTTAATATTTAAGAATTCCTAGGGGGATTCATCTCCTAGGTACAATTTATTTGATATCCACTTTTTTAGATGTTTTCCTTTGTCTAATTTCATTATTATTTCAATCTTAGTTTAATTTTTAATTAAATCCATAATCTAATTTGACGGTTAGATAATAGAAAAAGGGTAAATACTAGTACTTACAATCCTTGTGGGATTAACCCTTACTTTTTTATCCTAGCTACAACTACACCATGTATTTGTTGTTTAAAATTAATAAAATTCTTATGAGTATAGAATAGGTCAATCAAGTTTTTTGCATCATTGTTGAGGATAAGCAATATTAGGAAAACCTAGCTTTTATTACTCTAACCATTTTTACTTTATTTTGTCTTAATTTTGTTTCTAGTTTATTTTATTTTATTGATTCTTTAATTTTCTTTTTTTCACAAATATTGACTATTTGGTCAGTTTATGATCCGAAGTGATCCAACGAGCTTAGTGAATGAAGATCTAGAAATAGAAAGAATAGCTTGTCAAAATCTTCGTAGAGCATAACTAAGAGTTTTTAAGCTAGATCAACAAATAGAGGGCTTGGGAGGTCAAATTGATACTGGGGAATCACGAACCAAGGCAAACCAACCAAAAACTATGTTCGATTATTGTAGACCAGACTTAACAGGAGTGGAGTCTAACGTTGTTAAACTGAATTTAAATGCCAATAACTTTGAGATCAAGCTAAGAATTATTCGGATGGAGCAATAGTCTGTCCAATTTGATGGACTACGAGATGAGGATCTAAACACGCATATCTCAAACTTTTTGGAGATTTGTGATATTTTTAAGATCAACGGAGCTAAGGATGATGTGGTAAGACTGAAATTATTCCCATTTTCGTTAAGGGGAAAGGCGAAGCAATGGCTAATATATTAATTAATACCGAAGCTAGTTGAAGGTACATTAATCATAATCTAATACATAATTTAGTAAGTTTTCACCTAAATGAACCTTATCAATATAAAAATTTCAATGGTGAAATACATCAAGTAGATACCACCATAGAAACCACTATTAAGATAAGAGATAATAAAATACCTATAAGATTATTAGTTGAACATAAATGATTCGATTTAGAGATAATGATAAGAACCAGTTTTCTTTAACAAATTCAACCTTATAAGATAAATCAATGAGGAATACAACTATCATATAACAACAATGTAATATGTATTCTAAGATAATGATTAGTCCTAATAGTATTTATATTCCAATTGGAATAACTTATAAGATTATATAACCGAATACTTGATGCTTGGGCATCAATTAATCTCTATGTATCTTATCTTTATAATATCTTCTACTATGAAATAAAAAATTTTCCTTTCTATAGTTACATTTTATAACTTCCATTTTAAAACCATATTCTTCTCTTAAAATCTTTAGTATACTCCTTAAGGTAGGAAAGAAATTAAGTTTGTACTGAACTTTGTTGAAGGAGCCTTAAGGGTAGTTCTTTTACTCTAAGGTTAGAGCTAAAAAACTTGGTAAACCACTTTTTTTTGTAGATGATTCTTCAACAAATTCCAACACAACCTCAAGCATATATTAATGATTTTAGGAGAAGAATATGATTTTAAAATGGAAGTTGTAAATTGTATCTGCAAAAAGGAGAAATTTTTTCATAATGGAAGATATTATAAAATCAAGATACACAAAGATTGTTTGATGCCCCTGTTACTACCCTAAGGAGCTTATTTATATAAGCAGACTTAAAGTTTAGATTATAAACTTTAATAAAAATTACATCTTCTTAACTTTTTCAGAACGTAAATTATATCTTTGTCGATAGTGGATTCTCTTTTGTCTGAGTGGTTAGAGAAATTTCCATGTTATCTTCTTGTCTTTCTTATTCAAAATCATCATTATATATATAGACATTAGATGCTTCAACCTTATCTTTTTCGTGTAAACATCTTCCAGCCACTTGTTTAAGAAGGACAAATATTCTGTATGTCTACAAAGATGACAAAACATTTTTTGTGCTTAAGGACTTTCTCAATCATGCCTTTCTTAATCATGCTTATCTTCATTTTTACAAAATTTTCAATAGACAATGATGTCTTTTTAGTTAAGGCTATCATTAAAGAAGAAAAATCACTTTTCTAGCATAGGTTCAAAATCCCTTTCAAATGTTGCCTCTATGCTAGAAATAATAGTTCTCATCATGATTCCTCTTTCAGTGTATTTAGAAAATTCTTTACTTAACTTAGGATCTACAATAATGGGAAAATGTTTTTCCTTTCCCAAAGTAATGAAGTGATAAGCATCATATCATTCATCTTTATAAAATTTGGACCAGCAAACAATATCTTTAATACCAAGATATTATATTTAATGTAGGATTATTTAGATAATAATCCTTAATCCCTTCTTGAATCAATATGAGAAGTAATAATATCTCAAGAAACTCAATATTAGTCAAGTATATAGCATTTATCATGCCAAATTCATACTAATCTTAAATATTTTAAGGATGTGTGCCTTGTAAAAAGTTTAGTCTAGGATATGTCCTAAAAAAATCAATATAGCAAGTATCACTATTTTATAGAGAGTACAAATCTCTCATTAACTCATTATGTGCTTGAACATCAAGATGACCTTTTGGAAGGCTATCAATCACAATATTTCTCTATATCCTTAATTTGCATGTAATATCAAGTTTTAGAGAGATATTATCAAGAGTAGCCTCTTTTGGCAAACTTTGCTAACTAATACATCCCTTTATTAGGGAGGAACAACCAATAGCAGATGCATCTTCAACCATCTTAGCATTGTTGACTAGGCTATAAAGTTTTTATTTCGAATAATTGTAATGGTTTATCCTTGCTTGACATATATGGAAAAATGAAAGAAGTAGCTTTGCAACTTCTTTTGGCATCAAGTTGAAGTTCGTAATATCTACTTAATATTTAATTTGAGCTTGACAAGTATTGATATCTTTGGACATTAGTTCTAATAAATCAAACATCTCTTCTTTAAGGTTGACCATCTTTAGTTAAAAAATCTACAAGAACATTATTATTAGATTTGATAATCTCAATATCAAAGGTATATTATATGAATAAAGTCTGCCATTTTATATACATTTTATATTCAGGTTTAAAAGTTAAATTTTTTTGAATAAAAGCCTTGATTTGAGTATTATCAATTATTATTAAAAATTTTAGGTAATATAAAATATAAATTTTTTTAAAGCTTTTCACTACCACTAATAATTTTTTCATTTATATCATATCGCTGTTAAGTACCTATAAAGGTTCTTGAAGTAGACTTGTAAAGAGACTCATTCATCTTAATATTAGAATCATCATAATCTATCTTTTTTAATGCTCTACTCTAGATATGATCAGAAGCATCAGTTTTAAGAATTAAATCATCCTCATCAGATGTTAACGAAAGCTTTGGCAGTGTAGTGCACAAAATCTTAATTTTCTTAACCTGTTCAATCAAATAGGGTGAAAATTTCAAATATTTTATTTTTCTTTAAAAGTATTTGAAAAGGTTTTCTTATTTTGGCTTGGTTTAGAATAAAATCTGAAGCATAGTTTAATACTCCTAAAAAATTTAAATTTATTTCTTATTTAGTAACTTACCAAGAAATTGTGAGATTTTTTCGAGGATATGAGGTTAAAGTTTAACTCTTATACCATCCATTTCCATGCCAAGAAATTCTATTTTAGACTGACATATCTTAGTTTTTTTTCTCAGAAAGAGTTAAAACAAGTTGTTCATATACATCTGCAAATTTATTAAGATGTATAATATGTTGAGCAATATTATCACTAGCTATTAAAAATATCTCCACATAATAATGTATGAAATTATGATACTTAAAGATATTATCCATTTTTCTTTGAAATATTTGTAGGGAATTTTTTAAACCAAAAGACATAACTAACCATTCATAATGGCCGTGTGGAGTAGAGAAAGTAGTATATGGAGTACTATCTTTATTCATTTTTATCTACAAAATTATACTCTTACAATCAAATTTAGAGGAAAATTTCTTTCCTCTTGTGAAATTTATTAATGTTTCTTTACAATGCAAGAAGTATCCATAGAAAACTGTATTATCATTTAATTTTTTATAATTTACTACCATTCTAGCTTTATACCTACTTAGTTATGTATGGTTTCTAACTATCAAAGCTAGGGAAGAATGAGGGGATTTACTAAGCCTAATTATCTTTAGATTTTTTAGTCCAAGAAGATGTTTTTTAAATTCTTCTTGATCTTCTAAATTCTATCTTATAGCGGTACATCTAATAATCTTTTGTTTATTTTTCATTTCTAAGTTTGTGTCTTCCCTATTTTGTCCCAAAATTGTAATGGGTTATTAAAGTAATTTTTCTTTATCTTCTGTTTTACTAATTTAAGTCCATCTCTAGTGGTTTTTATCTGTTGATACTTATTTTCTATATTATATTATATTTTTAATACATGTTTTCCTTTTGGAAAGATCAGTTTTTCTTTATATCCCACACCATGTTGGGTTATATAAGGTTTAAATTTGATCGGTCTAGATCAAACATAAGAATTTTTAATTCTATTAACTATGATCCAATGAACATAAGGAGTTTTGAAATGTATTTGTTGTTTAATAGTATCAAATAATATTTTATGAAATAATTAGACAAAGTTATTTACTAAAAGAATATTAGTTCCGATATCATGAAAGTAAAATGATAGTTTCTATGGCGGTAACTAGCTAATGTATTTCACCATTGAAATTTATCTATTGATAAAGTTCATTTAGTTGGAAACTTATCAAATTATGTATTAGATTATGAATAATATATCTTTTACTAGCTTCGACATCAATTAATACATTACAGAGAACATAATTTGTACCATCAATATTCTACTTTAATTTCACAATTACAACTTGTCCTTCAATCTGCTTTTATCAAGGTATTAGCATATCGTTGACTACTCAAATCATCAATTTCTAATAAGATAATCTAGGCAATAATTTATTATGAGAAGTTAGTAAGGGTTTATGTTGCAAATCTAATGACAAATCTTCTTCTAGGTCTTCTATATTGGCTATATAAGAAGGTTATATTCTTTCAGCTTTTAAAGGCAATAATTTATTATGAGAAGTTAGTAAGGTTTATGTTGCAAATCTAATGAAAAATCTTCTTCTAGGTCTTCTATATTGGCTATATAAGAAGGTTATATTCTTTCAGCTTCAAAAGATAACTTTAGAAATCAATAACATCTTTTTCTACAAACACTATGCAAAATTCACACTCAACATAAAAATAACAAAGCAAAACACCCCATACTTGGAAAAACACATTGTCCTCAATGTGAGGAGAAAAAATAACAATAAGGTGGGAATAAAACAAAATAATAGAAATACATAAAAATAAAAGAAAAAAAGATAAGGGTTAAAGCATAAACTCGTCATGGCGATTGAGGTAGTGATGGTGTCGAAGGCAGTATTTGAATGCCTTGAGCCTCCAAGTATTTGTAAATTCTTCGAATGTCTAGGATTTTTCATCTTCTCTCCATTGTTGTCTCCTTCAACACCTTAGCATTGTCTGAAATTACGTTAAGCACCTTTTCCTATCCCGCTATCTCTTCTTTTTCAGATTCTTCATTGATTGACTCCTCAATTTATTGTTGAGGTAGTGTCGAGGTAGAATTGGTCCCTCCTCCCCTATTCTTGACATATGATTTCACATTGATGTCTTGATGTTCCATATTGTGTGACTTCAAGATCTCAGCTCTAGTTAAATGCATTGTTAGTCCATCGTAGTTAACATCGTAATAATCCACAACAGCAATAACCAAGTATCTCATGCCAAGATTATTGCATCTATTTTTTAGAGCAGTAATAATAATGTTAAAATTTTGGGTGGATGTATAAAATTGGATGCTATTATCCATTAACCACAAAATAAATAACTCATTTACCAAACATTTGTTGCTTTCATTTGTCAAACATGGTTTGACATATGAATTTGTGTAGCAAAAAGTGATCAAGACTACAAATTATGTTATTATGTGGCACATAAATCATCATGTTGATCCACATTGGTTAATATTCCATGAATCCACTGATTTCACACAAATTTTCATAATTTAACTCATGTGATTGACCCTGCAACTGAAACTATAATTATATTAGGGTTATCTTGCTCAAATTGAAGGAATGTGAAAAATTCAAGGGTGAGTTCTTTATAGATGATAAAGTTAAAATGCATAAATTTCTCCCATTGAACTCTTCTTCCTAAATTTTCAACATTTTCTCTCTATCCAATTCTTTCTAATATCTCAAAATCTAAATATCTAGGCACAACAACAATTTAGAACAAAGGGTTTAGAAACAATTACCTTCCTCTTTTGAGTAAATCAAAAAGGGTGCTCTGTAATCTGCTACTCAGTTTCATTGTCTATGCCCCAACACTTGTGCTTTGCCCTTTGGTTGAACGCATTTGGTTGTCTACTTAATTCACAGACACATTTGGAATGAGAGATGTATGAAGAATTTAGAGAGAGAGAACTTTGAGGAGGAAAAGATAAGTGAGAGGATTTAAGAGTCTTGATTCTAGAGAGAGAGTGGAGAGAGTGTTATGGGTAAGAAAAATGAGGGTAGGGATGAATTTATAGGTTAGGGAGAAGAAAGGAGGGGGAAAATTGAGAAAGAAAGCTTGAAAATTGTGTGTTCCAACTTTTCCCTACCGCAAGTCACGATCGTGACAGAGAGTAAATTCTCAAGTCATGATCATGAACAAGGATGTCACATTCGTGACAGAGACTTCAAAATTGGGTCACGATCATGACACTATAAATTTTAAGGCTCCTTTCCCCTTTTTGATTCTTTTCTTCATGATTCCTAAATTCCTTCCCTAACTTGTATTTTCATTAACACCTCATTAGTCATTATCTTACCATCCACACCCTTCCAATCCATTTTGAAAAAGAGAGAGAGAGAGAGAGAGAGCGAAAGAAAACCTAAGTCATACTTATGTTCGATTTCTCCAAGATGTTTAACTTGTATAAAAAAACTTGCAAAAACAAACTTAAAATCCTAATATAAAATAAATGATAAAATAACAAAAATTTAAAATCATAGGTTGCCGCCTATATAGTGCTTCATTTACCGTTGTTAGCTCAACGTATTTCTTTTGTTCACAGTGGTTCAAATGAATCATGTTATTGTAGCATTACTATATGTTTAAATGAGCTACCTAACTGTGCTTTCTTCCACCTTTTTTCCTCTTCTTTTTTATTTGATTATTCTTTCAAATTTGTGTTTTTTCTGGTGGGTCCTTGTGAATATAACTCTGCTCAACTTTTTCACAAGATTTGTTTCTCTTGATAGCATCCACATATTCGAAAGGATTTCTTTTACCATCAGACACTCTAAATGAAACCCTCTTGTCCCCCACGCCGAGAGTTAACTCGCCTCTACTAACATCTATAAGAGATCGAGCGATGGCTAGAAATGGTTGTCTAAGGATAATGGGTGCCTCCTAATCTTCCTCTATGTCTATGATGGTGAAGTCTGTGGGAAAGGTGAATTTGTCAATCTTAATAGGAACATCCCTAAATATATCCTTAAGATAATGGATCGATCTATTAGCCATTTACGGCACATCCCAGTTGGGAATTTTTATATCTTAATAGGAACATCCCTAAATATGTCCTTAAGATAGTGGATCGATCTATTAGCCATTTATGGCACATCCCAGTTGGTGTTATTTCACCTAACGCCATCTTTTTGCATAATGTGTAAGGTATCATCCTCATGCCAACTCCTAAGTCCGTAAAAGCATTCAACTGTACTTCTTTTGACTTTCTACACATTAGGATGGGGTATGGAATTAGAGTTTGATATTCCTTAATTGTCGTTAGGTTATGTTTACTCTGTAGGAAACATTCATTAGCCCTTTTCTTATCTTATTCCCTTTCTTCTTCAACTTGGTTGAGCTTCTCTTTGATGGCTTGGGTGATTGTCATTATCCTTTCCTTTGGATTTATTTTAGTATTGCTCGGAAGGCTTCCTGCACTTCATGCAGACAATGCATCTGCCAATTAGCTCATTTGAATTTGTAAATTGTGGATGGAATAGGCATGGTTCTTTGTTACTTTTTCAAATCTTCCTTCCAACCTCTTATGAGCGTAATCTATACTTCCGAGCTTGTCCAAGATTTTGTCTAACTAAGCATCCATGGAGTTTGTTTCTCTTGTTGAAATCCTGGTGGCACTTGAGGTCGGAATTAACCTCTTACATTGTTTAACCAAGATAAATTTAGGTGGTTCTTCCACCTAGAATTATATATGTTGGAGTAAGAATTGTTCCTTCCTCCTTGATTAAATTGGGTTCCTATGTAGTAGGTTAGCGATAAGCTCTATTAACCTCGATTTTTCCTTAGGTTGTGTTTAATTAAGAAACGCTTGTTAATTAAACCAAACCATCAAACAACTTAGGATAAGCTCTCTAGATTTAATTGGACAACAGCATTATAAGTTAGGAAAACAGATTAATCAATGCAACAACCATATACGCTTGGTTCATTTAACCCAGGTTATGTTATCCATAATGATTTGACATGAAACAGAAACACAACAATTATATATTATATCCCTAATGAATTGAAACCATTAGTTACCGAAAACAAATCTCAACATAACAATTACAACTTATGTTGAAGATTATAGTAATGGATTTGTAATAAAACAATCCAATGAATGCATTAAGATCATTTTAACAATATACCCAAACAATAAACATAGTATAACATAATCAATTCATAAAGGGAAAAAACAACAAATACAATGAAAGATATGCTTAACTGGGTTCTTCAGCATCGATATCACCTCTGGAACGGATTAGGAAAGCCTAACCCTCCATAGGTCTCCAAAGGATGAGAGCTTTTCCCCTCTTCATTCTCTTCGTATCCTTGAACTCACTAAAATGATTCATCCAACATTTCATAAACATTTCTATCGTCACATGTTCTTTTTATACTAAAAAGTAGCCTTTTCGGGTGTTAAGAGTGAAAGTCATGAGTCACGCCAATGATACACTTGTCATAGGTGTGACTGATGTGTCATGCCTATAACACACTTGTCGCAGGCATGAGAAGAGTCTCAGGCCCAAAATAATATGTCTTAACTATTGGTCATGTCCATTTACTCTTCATTTTTATGCATTTTCTTGCCTCCTCTTGCTGTAATGCTTCTTCTTCTTATTCCATGAAGACAAGTGAGGGTGAATCTCAAGAAGACAGTTCAAGATTGTGCTTTCGACTCACTTTAACTCCTTCACTTTAGATTTGTACCTAAAACTAAATATAAACTAAAGTGAATGTTTTAAGCATTTCATAACATTAATCATTAAGTTTTATGTAACGTAAAATCAATTAAGCACATATCATTGGTTTTCACTGATGATGAAGTGTAGCACAGATTTTAGTCTATTTGTTAGGTTTTAACAACAATCTTATAAATGAAATTGGTGCATGAAATAGGTTTAAATTCACTCCATGTTGTAGGGTTATGAATTTTTGGAATCAAACATAAGAAGGTCTTATTAATCTCTTTAAGCAGTATTCCATTTTTGAAGAACTCATGCATAGCTTCTTTAATAAATCTTCCTATTTTATCCCATATTTTTTATAGAAGAAACCATTCAAACCATCTATTCTTGGAGCCTTTGAACCATTTATTTAAAGACCACTGCCTCTATCTCTTGATCAGTGACCTACCTGTTTAGAAAGTTAGCTTCATCTTCAGAAACTTTAGCAGAAATAAAAATCTTGAGATCTTCACTCTAAATGCTAACATTCCCTTCAGTTCCTAGAAGCTTTTGAAAGAATTCCATAGCATCCTTAGTAATCCCAGATTGCTCATATATGAACTCCCTTGATTTAACTTTAATCGAAGTGATCCTGTTAATATTTCTTCTTATCGACATTGTATTGAAAAAAAACTTGGTCCATCTGACCCCATCCTTAATTCATTTAATTATAGATCTCTTTCTTAACAATGAGCAATGGTTTCTCACTGGTTACATACAGTGCTTCCTTCTCCTTATTCATAATAATCTCATCAGTCGGGTTATCAACTAGTGATTTCTAGATGAATGAGATTCATAGTCTAGTAGCTTCTATCTCATTTTTGTGTTCTATCCTCTTCTTCCACTCAAACTCTTCAATTCTTGCTTTATAGCCTTTAGTTTTTGCATCTAAATAAAATGTTTTCTACCGGAGACCTCAAACTCCAAACCTTTGGAAATGGCTTATTGAAAACCTTCCATAGTAGTAAGGAAGTTGTTAAATTTGAATGGGTGTTTAATATGAACCTTTTTGAAAAGGTTATCCACCTTGATAGGGCTATGATTTGTTAACCACTCAACATTCACTAAGGCCCTATCCAATTTCTTTCAAATAAACCGTTTAGAATTCTACTTGTTGCTCTATGTAAATATATGACCCTTAAATTTTACGTCAAAAAGTTTCACATCTTTGGTACAATCAAAAATTTTCGTATTGTAGTTGAGCAAATTACAATTCCCTTCAGCTTCTAATCTATAAATAGTTGAATTTAAATCGCCACTTATATTCTATGGACATCTAGTTGACCCTTTTAGTCTTCTCAGTGAATTCCATAAATCCAATCTTTGGAAAGCAATATTAAAAACCATAAACAAAGGTAACCAAAATAAAAGCAGTATTAAAAGTTGTAGTTTATATCATGTTTTAGTAGGTGTTTTAGTGTGTTTTTAGGTGTTGATTAGATGAATTATGCATATTTAGGATTAGAATAGTGTCATGTGATTATGTTTTTATGATTTTGAGTATTATGTCATTTAGAGCATGTTATTGGACTTTAATTTTACGGGCTTGGAGTTTTTTTTTTCTGTGTATGTTAGTATTTGAAAACAGATGAAGAAGATCGAGTAAAATTAGAGAAAGTTTGAAGAAAGAGTCGAGTAACGATAGTGACATTCACATTCTCTTTCTTATTCACATTTGTCATCAAACCTTAGTCTGATATTCAACATTTAAATTGAGAATACTTATTTCGTCAAATTCACATTCAATGATCACTGCCAATGTGTTATTCATGCATCAAATGCCTCAGACATTCAATGTCTAGAATCATTACATACAAATCACATAATAATTCAATACATAATTTAACAAACACACAATCAAGGTTAGACCATCTTAGGTTACTCATAGTTTGCTTCCGTTAGCTTAATGCCTTGAAGTCCCAGTAATGTCTCGAAGCGATCGCTTAATTTGTTCTTCTATAACATGCAAACATATACATTTACCATTACTACTTTGCACATTCACATGAATACTCAATCATAAGCACATGTATATATATTATGTATAATGAATGTTCAATGTCAAATTCCCAGGTATATTTCCTTAATACACATCTTATAATCAATTAACATTATCTTCTAATCATCCTTTAATACCTAATACACTTTGACCACTTTAATCACCCTTTAACTAGGTTCATTCAGGATCCTATTCAAGCCTAAATACCTTATATGGGAGCACCCTAGCATTGATTGGTTCATAATTCACTCAAAAGACAACTCTCTTTCTCAATAAGTCTAGCCACGATCATGGGGTCTTTCCCACGATCATGACAGAAACTTTTGAAGCTGGCCACGATCGTGCGCTTCAATTTTCCTCCTCCATTCATCCGAATTCAACATATCTCTTAACACCAATTTCATAAAAAATTTTCTAGAATTCTCTACCTTTAATACAACATCATTCCACACAAATTCAAATACCAATTTGATTACATTAAAATCTCAACTTCTACTCATTTAATTTATCATTTCAAATTTAATCTCATCATTCATGAAATCCAATCTCCTTCCAAACTATGTCTCATTCATAAACATCAAATCATTCATTTTCAAAATCCATCATTTTAAGTTCATAACTACTTTATTTCTACCTTACTTACCAATTTAAACATTCACCAAAACAAGTCATACAAGGTATTAACCTTAACCACAAAAACAAGATATATTCATATACTCTCACATCATCAGTTTTCTGCACATTTTCTACTTCATTAACACCTTCATTTTAAACCCTAACTATCACTTTAATTCATCTCAATTCAAGACACCATAGTACTCCCCTTTATTAGCCCTAAGCTCATAATTTGTCACACATCAAAACAAAAAGTAAGAAATAACTCTATTTACCTCTTCATGACATAACTCTATTTACTTCTTCATCCACACACATCATCATACTTCAGAATTCCTTGTTCATAATCATTCGTCTCTTAAATTTCATCATCATAATTGCTTCTTACTAAAACAATTCATGTATAACATTAACTCAAAAAAAATTTAAACATGATCTCTTTATTATTATTGCTACTCACGTTAACACGAAAACAAATTTCATGATCAAGATCATCGATCTCAAATTACTCATCATATTAGTTTCATTTAGCACTACCCATAAAGATCATAGCATAACTTACTTGCTTTACTCTTAAGCTTCTTCAAAACCTCACTTAGCCCTAGCTTTCTTCTCTCACACATGCATCATCATTCAAAGGTGGTAGGGTTGAGTCTTTAGTGGGAAATGAAAGAGAGAGCAAGATGGGAGTAGCAAGTGGAAGATAAGGGCTAGATTCAACGTTAATGGAAGTTGGTGAATCAAAATCATGAAAGAGGAGAAGAAGAGAAAGCCACTAAGAAGGTGAAAACAAGGGTCAAAATGAAAAACTAATGGGAGAGTGTCTTGTAATAGGAAAAAGCGTGAGAGATGAGTGGTAAGTGGTAGTGACACTTATCACCGGCACTTGTCACCGCCCCTTGTCACTCTATCATGGTCCCATTTGGACCCCTTTTTAATAACCAGTCTATTTAACTTGAATTTCTAATCCAATTATCTCCTAAATTTCAATGACACTTGTCAATAAATCCTAAAAGTCATTTATCAAAATTTCTATTACCATACGACTTTTATTTTTACTACTATTTGTTAATTGTCTTGCCACTCGGCATGTTTCCTAGTCCAAAATACCCAAAATTTTAGAAAATTTTCTAAATTTCACCAAAATTTCTAAATCAATACTTGTACACTCCAATTCAATTTTTAATACATATAAACCACATCTCATATCAAAATCACATTTATAAATCAGTTATACCTGAAAAATGTCAAGGAATGCATGTATTATCATTTTATAGTGTGCAAACATTAATATTCACCTGTGTGTGTATATGCTATAATATGCACGAGCATGAAATGCACTTCCTAAATTCTCAATAATCTCTCATGTACAATATCCTAGGGTTCTAACCCTTATCATGGGATAACAGGATGTTACATTGAACCGATAGTAACATAACTCGGTTAGGTAATGAGAATTAACAACCTAATAGATCACATAAACGTCAAATTAACAATCACACGAAGAGAGGTCTTATGTGAGGTCTCGATTGTCTATTAGATTGCTTAAAAACTAATTGGAACATGGGTTGTTTTGTTAATTGAGAAATTGCAAAATTAGAAATCCAAATTCAATTAGGGATTATGATTTATAGTTTAATGTTTAGGTCTCACAAGAGAATAATTAAAATTTCAAAATTCTAGGACCGATACCAATTAAATCAAAAGTAATTAAGTTAGCAATTAAAGATATAATGAATCCCCTCTTCTCATAATTGGTTAATCTTGTCTTGTGCAATTTCTTAATTGTTAAGTGGTTGTGCTCTATTTTGATTTCCTTGTGTTAATTTCAATCAATTCATAATTAATTGTTTAATTTGCTATTTTAGTTTTTATTAAATTTTTATTAAATTTTTTATAACCTGAGATAATATTAGGATTCAATTGGTTCACTAATTCCTCTTGTGCAATTTCTTAATTGTTAAGTTCTTGTGCTTTATTTTGATTTCCTTGTGTTAATTTCAATCAATTCATAATCAATTGTTTAATTTTCTATTTTAGTTTTTGTTTTCATTTTTATCACATTTTTTTATAACCTGAGATAATATTAGGATTCAATTGGTTCACTAATTCCTCAAAGAATTGATACCTCAATTACTATGCTTTACAACTTGTGCACTTGCAGATTATAAAACTTACTCAACATTCTCCAATTTGAATGTTAGTTTTGTGTGAATGAATTGTTCACTAGCTTCTAATACTTCCACATCTATGAGTTCCTCATCATAAACAACAATGATTCTACCATATCCATGGTATTAGTGATTAGTCATTATCTTCCATTTACTTCCAAAACATCTTAATTTATTCAAAATTTCTAAACTAATTTCTATTTCTGATAGATAAAGCAGCCTGAGCTTCTCATGCTGAACAAAATCCTAAAGCATTGAGCTTCAAAAGGTTGTTTATTCCTCTTATATTCCATACTAGAAAGGTCATGTAGTAATGCTTTTACCTTTTGATCATTTCCTACTGCTCTGTTTACTCTTTCTAGATTGCACTTGTACAAACTTTTCCTCTTGATTATCCTGTTGTTGATGGGTTTCCAACTGTTATGGCACTGGCTATAGGGCTTCATTTTGTTGTAAATCTATAGAGGATATTCCATTCTGCATAACCCCCTTATCTTCATTCCAAGGATTATTTTGTTTATCCAAACCTTAATTAACCTTCTGATTTGTTGTCAAGTTCCCTATTAAGATCCTCAAGTGTTGGTGATCTTCCAATGATTGTATGGAATATGTTATGAGTTCATTTTACTCACTCTTGTTCTCATCATTAATAATTTTGTCCATTTAAACTATGATCTCCTGGTCCTCCGGAATTTGTTTTTGAGTTTCAGATTCAATCATCGTTTAAATTCCTTCTATTTTGGACTCATCCAGCCCCATCAACTCTCCATAGTCTCCCTTACAAATAGTTTCCTTGTTGGTTGCCATCTTTTGCCTTGAGCTTGTAGGGACGGTTTCTATTAGTAAGTAACCATAACCTTGTCTTCTTTGAGAGTGTCTCCATCTTCTAACCTTAAAATGGGGACATAATCTTTCATATCCTTAGAAATGTCCATACTCACACATAATCTAGTGTGGCCAAAACATTTCCTTAAAGTTGTATTTTTATCCATGCATATTGGCTTTCCTAAATAATTTGCTAGCATGCTTAGATCTTTAGTAGTCCAATATTCCAAGGGAATATTATGTATGTTCACCCATAAAGGTATATTCTTTAATCTAATTTTCTTTAATTTCATACCAGGTTCCCATTTCTAGAGAAACACTTGGAGTTGTGAGTTATGCCAGGGTCTATCGCCTTTTGGGCCTCATATTTTTAACTAAAGGTAAATATAATGTTGTCGTTCTTAGTTAACATTACCTTTTGTATGCATCGTCCCTTCAAATTTCTTTGAACCTATGGTTAAATTATAGGAAATGTTGGACATTTATCTATAAAGAAGCCTATAATTGATGTATCCTATATTTTTGTGCCCTCCTTCAAGATGTCCAGGCTTAGAGCCACCATCAACTTTCCATCTAGTTCAATAGGGGGCTATAGAAAGAGAGGAATCTAAGGTGTCCCCCATTACCTCTTTCTAGGTTTTTCTAGTTTTAACAAGGTTTTTAATCACATTTGCTGCTATGATTGGTTGGGGTGGGATTGGGGATGAGGTTGAGGTAATCTTGTGTTCTGAATGGGAAGGAGCAAGAGTTGAGAGGGTTAGGATTTTGGAAGATTTGTTTGTTGAAGGGGAAGGGGAATGGGAATTGGATGGCATGTTAGGGTTTTGGATGGTTGGTTTTTATGGACATGGAGGAGAGGAGATGGAAGATGAAGATAAATGGGGAAACCTAACTTCTATTTAATCAAACTCCATTAAGAATAAATAGAAGTCAGTTTTTACAAAATGGGTGAATTTTAGGGTTAGAAATAAGAATAGGAAAGAATGGGTTAAAGAAAGGGAAAATAAAATGCAAGATGAAAGGGGGAAAGATCATAACAGTGAAATTAAGTGAAAACAAAAGAAAACAAAAAAGAAAAGGGATGAATTGTTAGAGGGCAAGCAATTAAAGGCTTAAGAGAAGGATCACAAGGATCCATTCAATGAGTAAGGGAAGGTCTAGGGAGAAGGAAGAGTTTCTCTCTCATCTCGCTCTAAGTTGTGATGACAATATGATTTGATTTTTTTATTTAATGCAATTTTATTGATTGATTTATTGAGATTCGACTATGCATTATATTCTTTTTCTAATATATCCAAAATATTAGTTTATGATTTGATTTCATATAATTGAGATTGAGAAATCCTTTTATGTGAATAAAACCATATTTAGAAGGAGTTGCATCCAAAACTAGAGATAGATCGACATAAATCCTCTAGATTAGAGTCAAACCTAAAAGTGAAATTCACAAATCATTAATGCAATCTTAGGGGTTTGAACTCGAAAGAGATTTAAGTTAATCAACTGAGGGGTTAGTTGTTAATATTCTTAAGAAAGATCTTAATATAAGATAGGAATTTTCACATTCCAATAATCAATAATTTAATTGCATGATAAGTGGTTAATATTTAAAAATTCTTAGGGGGATTTATATGATATCAACTTTTGGTAGTATTTTCCTTTGTCTGAATTCATTATTATTTCAATCTTAGTTTAGTTTGTTTAGTTTAATTTTTAATAAAATCCACAATCTAATTCGACGGTTAGGTAATAGGAAAAGGGTTAGCTACACTATGCCCTTATGTTTTAAAACTGATAAATTCTTATAAGCTTAAGAAATAATCGACTAAGCTTTTGACCCCATTGCGGGGGATTAGTAGTATTAGGAAAGTCTATATTTTATTAATCTGGTCATTTTACTTAATTTTATCATTTTTATTATAGTTTATTTTATTTTACTGACTCTTTGATTTTTCTTGTTCTCACATATATTCACTCTTTGGTCTGTTTATGACCCGAAGTGATCTAACGAGCTTAGTGAACGAAGATATAAAAATAAAAAAATAGCTCGTAGAAATCTCTATAGAACACAACTTAGATAGTTCAAGCTATATCGACAAATAGAGGACTTGTGAGGTTAAATTGATATTAAGGAATCAAGAACCATGGCAGACTAACTAAGAATGATGTTTGATTACGCTAGGTCAAACTTGACAGGAGCAAAGTCCAACATTATTAGCCTAATTGTGAATTCCAACAACTTAAGCTCAAGTTAAGTATTATTTAGATGGTGCAACAATTTATTCAATTTGATGGACTATGAGATGAGGATCTGAACGTATATATCTTAGATTTTTTGGAGATTTATGATACCGTCAAAATTAATATGGCCACTAATGACGCGATAAGACTACAATTATTCTCATTTTCATTCAGGGGAAAGAAGAAGTAATGGTTGAACTCTCTGCAAAGATCATCACTTACTACATGGAATTAAGTAGCAAAGAAATTTTTATTGAAATAATTCTCACCAATGAAGACTAAAAAGTTGAGGAATGATATCTCCTTCTACTTCTAAGCTGATTCAAAAGCAATATACAAGACATGGGAGAGGTTCAAGGAGATGTTAAGAAAATGCCCACATTATGGTTTATCATTCTGGATGCAAATTTAGACCTTCTATAATAGGCTAAATTAGAATACAAAATAGTCAATAGATGTAGTGGCTAGGGCCACTTGTCATAATAAGAAACCAAAAGTAGCCCACAACCTTATTGAATGTATGGCGATAAATAATTATTAGTGATGCTCTTATAGAGCAAGACTTAATAAGTTAACAGGAGTATATGAAGTAAATGCAGTGATGTAGTTGGCAAATTAGGTAGAAGCTCTGAGTAGAAAAATTGATAGATTGAAGATGAATCTATAATTTCAAGTTATGCAATGTAAGGTGTGCGAGCTAGAGCATTCTGGTAAAAAGTGTTTGGTAAATTTGGATACACAGTTTGGTAAGTTCTTTGAAATGTTTAAGCAACTCCAAGTTAACTTACCTCTTGTTAAAGCTCTTATGCAGTTTCTATAGCATATGAAATTTTTGAAGGAGCTACTTTCAAACAAGCAAAAGTTAGAGGATATCTTGACTGTAACATTAAGTAGAAGGTGCTCAGAAATTTTGGAAAACAAGCTACTATAAAAACATATAGATCCAAGGAGTTTTACTTTCTCTTGTGAAAGTAGTATTTTAAAAATAGATAAGGCTTTAGCCAACCTAAGGTCTAGAATTAACATGATGCCTTATTCATTATTTGAGAAATGGGGATTAAGAGAACTAAAACCTAGTAGGATAAGTGTGTAGCTAGCAAATAGATCAATAAAATATCCTAGAGGAGTTATGGAGGATATTCTTATTAAGGTTGATAAGTTTATCTTCTTAGTAGATTTTTCTTGACATGGAGGAAGAAGTAGAGGTACCTTTTATCCTTGGTCAACCATTTTTGGCAACTACTAAGTCAATTATCGGTGATGGTACAATATTAGTGGTGGGGAATGAAGAGGTTGAATTTAAAATGTCTAATGTCATGAGTCTTAAATAAATCTAGGGAAAGGGGTTTTTTTCTTTCTTTGTGATTTCCTCACATTTATTTAAAATTTTCAGGCACAATGACGGGACCACGATGAGAAAAGGAGATTTCAAATAAGAGATAATGAGGAGAAGGATCTTCTAAAGATCAAACTAGAGCTTGTCCATAACATGAGCCTACCAACATAGTCCAGCCATACATGTTGTTCAATTCTGGAGCCCAAAAGGAGCAAAACCAACAACTTAAAGAGAAAAAGTTTGAGACCTGCAAATGCACCAACTAGGAGGTGCTAGAGCAACTTAGATTAGCTTGATAAGTTCAAAACCTTGTTAACGGTAGAGCATGGTCCCGATTCTTTGAGATTGTGGAGCCTTCTAAAAGCCGACGCTCAAGGTGCTCGCTCTCCACATTCTTCATAAAAAGGGGCAACTATAATGGGGATCACTCAAGTATGATCTAGTTCCAAATGATGGGGGACATGGTATGACTGAGCTATTCAGAATTCTCCATCTTGATAGGTATTTACAACCAAGAGTTTATGGGGAACATCAGAACACGTCATACTACAGACAGACTTTCCATATAGATTATCTCCATAACACTTTCAGTGTATAATTAGCACAGAGGAAGACCACAACCTTATTAAATTAAAGGCGTCCATAATATGACATCTTGCACTCAGATATATACATAGTATTTTGATTCATACGCTAAGTGTTAGGGTGCTTGATGATTGATGTGGAGTTGTTAGGAATCTAGATGTTTTCTACTTGTGGAGCATGATTGAGAAGAAGCCAATGCATTTAAGACACATATTAGCTTAGTTCATCTAGCATCAGAGTGAGGAAAAGAAGATAAGGAAAATCTATGTTAGACCTTGCATGACAAAGCTTGCATGACAAATAAGGGTCTTCGATAGACTACCAGCAATATGACTAGTTGATACCATGGCTGTAACATCCCATCACCGATGGGAAAGGTAGAATAGTAATTTTGAGTGGTCTATGGGCGTTTAGAAATGCCTCTACATGTTTATGCATACACATACATGTGAATGGTACATTTTGCACATGAAAATGACTGTACATGCATTCATGACATTTCCCGGTATAAGTGTGAAGAAATGTGATTGTG
>JANZXP010000196.1:20101498-20117870 GCA_027576715.1 Erythroxylum flavicans | reverse complement strand
CATAATATATTATTAATAAGTTAGAATGTCAATACAAAAGTCACATATGAACATTGGCCTAGGGCACACTACTAACAGTTAGGACATATTAAAGGGGGCAGTTAGAGGAGACTTTGGGAGGTAATTTCCAGACGTGGAGTCATTCTTAAGGGGAAATTTTGGTCCAAAGAAGTAGAAAACATGACGAAATCGTTGAAAGATCCATCAAAATACAAGATCAAGTCTCTAGACCATAAGAAAATTTGATAGAAGACAATTAAGGAGATTTAGAATTATAAACCCATTGTTTTCGATTCATATTTTTGTTTATGTGTGATTGATTTTGTATTTGATCATTTGTAATTAAACATTCAATTAGTATTTAGGTTAGATGAACCTTTTGTTAATATTTTGATATGATTTGGTTCTTTTATTAATGCAATTGGTTGTTTGATATATTGTGATCTAATTATGTGTTTTATTTATGTTCTAATAACTCGAGAATATTATATCATAATCTGATTCATACGTAAAGATTAAGAAATCCTAGTGTGAATAGATCTACCGTAATTAGAAGGAGGTGATTGTAACCCTAAAGATAGGATAACATAAATCTTCCACATTATGGTCAAACTTAATGGAGGGACTCATAAATCGATAACACAATCATATAAGATTTAACCTGAGTAATTCGGTTAGAGACTTTAGGATTAGTTGTTAGTAGACTCAAGGTCAACTATTAACATATCATAGGAGTCTCTATGGTCCAATACATGAACAAAACAATTGCATGATAAAAGATCAATCTGTTAAAGGTTTAAGAGGATTTGAATCTAGATGTTAATTTCTAATATTGATAGTTTTCTAAGTGAATTCCACTGGCTACTACGACAAAAAGTGTTTTAGGCAACGACAAGTTTGCACCAATTTAAAAATATGTTGCTAAAAATTAATGTAATGCAACAGTTTTAAAAGTTTTGCCTTTAATAATGTTAAAAAGCAACAAAAATAACAATTTGTTGCTACATATAAGAAAAGGCAACAAAATTTGAAAAGGTTGCAATAATATATGCAACATATGAAATTGTTGTTATAGTTATATATTATATTATATAATGTAAGCAAAAATTAATTAACATCATATTACACATATACATTTTCAAGTGGTACAAAAAAAACATAAATGATAGAGCCCACCAATTTGCCAGCCCGGCCTGGTTGATAGAGGCTTGGGCTGGGTTCTCAAGCCTCGAGGCTTGACAACGTCAAACAACAAAACGACGTTTTGTTTTTAAGCAAAATGACATCATTTTACTTAGTTAACAATTGGATAGTGTAATGTTGTTTTACTTAATCAAAATGATGTCATTTTACATAGTTAAGAATTAGATAGTGCAATGTCATTTTACTTAATCAAAACGACATCATTTTATTTCATTCAAATAGAGTTACAGAGTAAGCAAAATGAAGTCATTTTGCTTTCATTTAATTTCCATACATCAATTCTTCTTCTATTCTTCACTCACCACGTTTTCTTTTTGGTCAGTCTCCAATCTCCCAACTCCCTCGTCGCACATCTCAGTTATCTCACATCTCATCGTCTCTCACCGTCACATTTCCATCATGCCACCACGCCACCAATCACGAGTGCCACTAACCAGCGTATTAATAAGGTAGTCTCTCTACTCAAATTTGGTTTATTATTCATATTTGATTGTTCAGAGAGTATTGTATTGATTGGTTATGATTTATAGTTTGGCAATTTAGCTAATTTGCGATTATGATTTATATTAATGGCAATATGATGTTAAGTGTTTGAAGAAATGCCACCTGTGTTCCTATTCTTTTTTTTCTTTACTATAAACTAGGGAAAATCAAAGATTGTTAGTAACAATGGTTTGAATACTATCGATCTTCTTTGATTGGCCTTACCTTTAATTTTTTGGAAGTATGGTAGAATAATGATGTATGAAAATTTGTTATCTTCAAACACTAACATTAGCTTATTGTGTTGCATAAGTTAACCATGTTATTCTTGTTTGTATTTTCATCTCTTCATTGTGTAAATGTGTTAACTGTCACTTCACTAGCAATGGTTAGGCTCTAACTTTATATAAGGTCCAAGTAATGTAATTTATTCAAATTACAGTTGTTATACTTTAAGTTCATCTACTTATCGAGCTATCAAGTTCCATTATCTTTATTACTTATCAGTTAATTTTTTGGTGCCAAGTTTGATAAGTTTCTATTCTTAATTTTCTTCATTAAAATTAAATTCAAACTATTGCTAAGTTCAAGGCTTGGTTATGAAGTTTATAAAAATGCAAAGAGAAAAAAGTAATATCTATAAGAAGTCCTTTCTTTCTTTAAGTGGTTGTGCCAGCCCTCTGGACCTAATTATTCTTAATCAACTTGTACAATTGTGAGAATTGTGACAAGTATATCTATAAGATGTCCTTTCTTTCTTTAAGTGGGTGTGCCAGCCCTCTGGACCTAATTATTCTTAATCAACTCGTACAGTTGTAAGAATTGTGACAAGGATTAGGCTTTCTAATTTATTAATTCTCATGGTAAACATTATTAATATTCAGTATGTTGAAAGAATGATAGAGCAAGCTCTTTTTCTCTAATTATCTTGAAATGTTTACAAATTTTGAAGCCTTCTTTCGCAATTATATATGATAAAAGTTCAAAACATTTCCTTCGACATGTTACTAATTGCCATATTCATGGCATTACAACTGATTTGGTATGCAGCCCTGAAGTTCCAAGGTATTGTTGTGTAGTTGCTCATATTCTTCTTTCTTTTCCATAATTAAGATAAAAGTAAACAATTGAAATTTTTTTTGTTAAATGTCAAGTTGCTAGAAATTATTCAGGTACTAAATAATCTCTTAGAAAATGGAAAGCTAATCTCTATGTTAACACAAACTTAGGAGAGTTGTCGAAAGGAGTTTATATCATTGAAAAGCCAGTGAGACTGGTTAATCGTTACAAATTTCACATTTTACATAGGATTCATGGTTGTCCATATGCTTGAGTACTTGCTGTGTCAAATAGGATATGAGATCGCTTTTCAACTTTCAAGCTAAAGAAGATACAAAGTTTATCGATTACTTCTACTTTTGTATTGCAAAAGACTATTTGGATTCTTATTCTTTGAAGACAATCTTATATTCATTGAACTGTGTGTGTACCTTGTAGTAACCATCAGATGATGGATTCCAAAATTTATAAAAACTATTGCTAAGAGTAGATCAAGCTTTCAAGAAGTTATGAATATTCATTCTCATTGCACATCTTCGTATGCTTCACTCTTTGCATGAATAACAAGAGGACTGATTTTCACAAGGATTAGTAATGAAAATTGCTTAAATACTTGAATTACTAACAATGTTATTATAGCTATATTTTGTTCATAAATAATGATCAAATTAATTATTTTAACTATGTTTCAACTATTATTTAAAAACTTTTGTGGAATGGAAGACTTGATATCAATATTATTGCAGTTCATTAGAAGTTATCAAAAACAATGGCTATGTTCTATTAATGGCTCACAATACACGTGCTTTTGATGTGCCATTTTTGGTTAAGGCCTTTAGTTGCTGCAATATAGATATTCCCCTTAATTGGTTTTTTCTGGACACTCTGCCTCTGGCCCCGAGAGGTGATGAAGTCTGAAGGTACCACCCTTTCATTCCTCTCTGATTTGCACGAGTTTATTACATATGGAAATCCAAATTGCTTCTATGTGTGG
The DNA here is from genome assembly GCA_027576715.1 of Erythroxylum flavicans. Lineage (NCBI taxonomy): Eukaryota > Viridiplantae > Streptophyta > Magnoliopsida > Malpighiales > Erythroxylaceae > Erythroxylum > Erythroxylum flavicans. Next base: position 20,114,131 of record JANZXP010000196.1, on the reverse strand, counting down.
TTCAGATGATACATTCCTGCATGTTTGATATGAGAAGTCCTTACATACTTGTGTTAAATGTAATGAAAATGTATTTTATAAAGTTCTTCCATATGAAATAATGTACAGGTTTCCACCATAATATCTCATATTAAATAGAATCTTGTTCTCATCATAATTGGATATTTACGTACAGATTGCAGTATCTGTCAAGAAGTTGAAATGCATGCAGTATGAAAGAACAGGTACGTTATATTTCTAAAAGACTCTGAGAAAGGTTAGAGAGTCAATATGAAGAAGCCTAACATTGACTTTGAATTCTACAAATGATGAAGAATTATTGAAGCACATGTAATTTTCTTTGTAATTGATAAGGATTGTAGAATTCATTTTTGTATTTTGTAACAATAAAAGCACATTTAATTTGCTTTTGTACTTTGAATATATTAAAAGTTGAATTTTAAGTCCTTATGGGCTATATGTTATATATAAATGTAGTTTTTTTGTCTTTTACGTTTGATAATACGTACACAATTAAGATGTACACACACACACACACACACACACACACACACACACACACACACACACATATATATATGTACATGTTGCCTACATAATAACAAGAGTTTGATTTTATGTTAAATAATATTGGTAACAAAAGAATAAATTTTTGCTTTTATTGTTACAAATTGTTGTCTAAAAAAATTCACTTTGTTGCCTTATAAAGACTTAAAATTATTGCAATATCTATTTAACATTGTTACTATAGTTTGAAACTAATGTATTGCGCAACATTTTTATTTTGTTTACTAATAAAAAAATTATGTTGCTTTATACTTATTACAATGCCACTTCTTATAATGATATGAATTATGTTGCCTTAATAAAAAGGCAACAATAATTGTACTTATAGCTACGCTTTTATCTGTTGCCCAAAGCACTTTTTGTCGTCGTGACTTGTTGTTTATTACGATATTGACTACCTCACAAAATAAGTCAATCAGCTACTTCTTTCATTTTTCCATAAATAGTAAGCCAAGATAAACCATTATAGTTATTCAAGACAAAACCTTTATAGCCTAGTCAATAAGGCTAAGATAGTTGAAGATTCATCATCTATAGGATCTTACTTCTCCAATAAAGGAATCTACTAGTTAGCAGATTAAGCAAGATAAAGTTATTCTTAATAATATTTCTCTAAGCCCTGATACTATGCGCAAATTAACAATACAGTGAAATATCATAATTAATAATCTTCCAAACTGTCATCCTACTACTCTTGCACATTATAAGATAATAAGAGACTTATACATTATACAAAATAGCGATACCTGCTATATTAAATTTTTCTAACATATATCATAGATTAAACTTTTTAAAAGGAGTTTATCCTCAAGCTATTAGAGATTGGTTTGATTTTGGAACAATAAATGGTATCTACTTGACCAATCTAGAGTTTCCTGAGATAACATTACTTTCCAAATAGATTCAAGAAGGGGCTTAGGATTGTTATCTAAGTAACCTTACAGTGATCCCTAAAGATACCTTAATACTAAAGATATTTTTTGTTGATCTAGATTTCATAAAGAGGAACGATATAATGCCTATCATTTCGCTACTTTAGGAAGCAAAACACTTTGCTATTACTGTGAATACTAACTTAAGAAAAGAATTTTCTAAATGCATTGAAAATAATATCCATTCCATTAGAAGAATCGACATGGAATTGTTATTTCTAGCATAGAGGTAGCATTTAAGAAAGAATTTTGAAACAATACCAGAAAAAGTAAGTTTTTTTCTTTCATAATAGTTCCAACCAAGAAGACACCATCGGCTATTGAAAATTTTGTAAAAATGAAGATAAACATGATTGAAAGAAGAAAGGTAAGATCGAATCCTAACACACAAAAGTCCACTATCAATAAAAAGAATTTAATATGATGTAATTTTTGTTAAGTTAAAATCTGGACTTTAAGTTTGCTTGTATAAATAAAACCCCTAGGTTACTAGAAGGGTCATCAAGTGTTCTCTATTTATCTCATCTCTATAATTTCCTCTACTATGAAGTAAAATCTTCCTTTTTGCAAATACAGTTAGTAATTTCCATCTTAAACCTTATTCTTCTTCTAAATCTTTAGTATATACCTTAAAGTAAGAAACAAATCAAGGGTTGTGCTGCTGAACTAGACTTGGTTGAATGAACGTTAAGGACAGTTACTTACTCCAAGGTTGGAGCTGGATTAAAGTGTGACGTGCCCTCTTTTAGGTCAAATTTTTTATAAAAAGAATATTGTGCTTTATATAGACAAAATAGAATATAACACGTAACATAATTAATGAAATGTTGTTATGTATTAATTATTAATTATTAATAAAAATAAATTAACATTATATATTAATAATTTTAATATAGTTTTTAATATAATTAACGAGATATAAATATGATTAAATAAATATAATTTTTTATATTTTATTTATTAATTGAAAATTTAAATAGATTAAATATTTATAAAATATGAAAAATAAATTTTTAATTTTATTTATTAGTTTTTAATATAAATAATAATATATAAATCTAATAAATCAATACGTTTGAAATATTTTTGTGATTTGCTATCTTTATCTCTTCTATTATACGACTACTCTCGTGACACGATATCTCAAAATTTTAGTTAATAAAAAATTTATTCTAAACTTGCAGAATTTAAAATACATAAATTAAAAATATTACTAAATTCAATTAACTTAGCAAGTAAACGAAATATAAACAAATGGTTTTGATGGTTTCTTATCAGAATCGTACTTTTGAAAAGTTGAAACAAATTTGTGATTGTTTTGCCCTAGATGTAGACGTGCCTCGTAACCATAAATCTACAGGTACCCACGAACAAAAAAAAAAACTATCACACTAGATCAGCTACAGGGAATAATATCCCCATTGCGCTAATATTCCGATTCATTAATGGTGGAGTGGACCATACTAAACAATTCCTTCTACCTAGCCTTTTCCTCACCGTTCAATGAATCTACTTCAAATTACAACTTTGTCCCTACCACAGTCTAACCCATCAGTGTTCGGCACGTTCTTGGATCTTCAGGACTCAACTGTCATTAGAGCAGTAGTATGCAAGTTGCACTATCCGCCATAGAAACGAAAAAGAGAGAAGAAAAGGCATGTATTGGTTTGTTCTCAAATTTTAAGTACGTGTAAGTGTGGAAACAATCTATACTAGTTGTGCACTGGGCGTTGGGAGCTCGTTATCTAATCTAAATGGAGCACCGCGACACAGTTATGACGTCCTTTAAGAGCTGGGCGCAGCAGATGGAGGAGAGCTACCAGCTGCAACTGGCGCTCGCTCAAAGGCTATCCTCGCGCGCTGCTTCAGCTAATGATCCGCATGTTCTTGGTTTTGATTCCGATGGTCAGAGAAAGTTCGCCTCCAGCTTTGACTCGACTGAGGCTGTTACTTATCGGTTTTGGGTACGCAAACAGACGATTGTTTTTTTAGTTTACATTTTGTTCTTGAAGTATTGTTTAGCTGGGAATGACATCTGAATTTTACTGCTGCTAACGACAGTTGAGTTTTACACGTAATTTTACAAAGTTTGTGGTTTGTTGTTTGAGGAGATTCTTTTCCTATGGAATAATTGAATTGGAGTTTAAAAATCTAGCGCTTCACTTCCTAGTAGCTAGTTTCTGACATTGGAATTTGAACTTCACATGTAAATTCATGCGTGTGTGTTTGGGAGTAGAGTAAGCAGAGTAGTGGCTGTTTTTATTTACCTGGACAGTTGCAAATCATGGTTGGATGTCGTTTCGTCACATATGTAGTGCTAAGTTTGCGGTTTATATCTATCAGGTGAATGGCTCTCTGTCTTGTTGTGATAGGATTCCAGATGGATTCTATGTAATCCATGGTGTGGATCCTTATGCCTGGACTTTAAGTAGTGATGTTGCTTGGATCCCATCTTTTGAGTCCTTAAAGGCCGTTGATCCTCGTGCCGAAATGTCAGTAAAAGTGGTTTTAATTGACAGATTCAAGGATTCTAGTCTAAAGGAGCTCATAAATAAGGTTAGTAATCTTTCCCATAGCTGGATCAATCCTGAGACTGCTATTGGTCAACTTGCAAAGCTTGTCGTCAACCATATGGGGTTAGTTCTTCCCTTCCTAGTTCCAGTTTTCTTCTCGCTTAATATTATGGGCCTTGTCATGTTAGTATCTAAATGATTCTATTTCTTGATTATTTGTAACAGAGGTCTACTAGTGGCTGAAGGAGAAGCGTTTGGAAAACACTGGATGGAATCTGCTGAAGTTCTAAAAGAGCGCTTAGGCTCTGTTATACTCCCAATTGGGATCTTATCTGTTGGCCTCTGTGTCCATCGTGCCTTACTGTTTAAAGTACACCTCAATACTTAGTGGTTGATCAATGTTTACTTCAATCAATCTTTGGCTGTTTATGATCCTATCACCTTATGTATGTATGCTGTACTTTAAAAAGAAATGCAGATCCTAAAGGTTATTGTTATGTTCTCTTTGGTTATTCTGACTAATGAAGTTTTAGATACGTACTTAATAATTAACAATATGCATATTATGTACTTGAGAAAATGATACACGTATCCTTTTTTATGTCCTAGAGATGTCTACAAAAGATCTGACACAATGAAGTTGGGATTCTGTAGGTGCTAGCGGACTCAATCAACTTACCATGCCGTGTTGCTAAAGGCTGCAAGTATTGCAGAAAGGAAGTTGCTTCTTCTTGTCTTGTGCAAGTTGGCAATGATAGGTATATACTGTGACTCTATAGACAGTTTGTCAGACATTATGGTCTGAATCTGCGGACTATGTGGGGAAGTTAAGCTGTGAAGCATGAGAAATATGGAAATTTGACTACTGCGATGAACTTCACATTTGCTAACAGGGAGCTTAGGAACTTGGAATGTAAAACTTAGTCTGCAAGATCAATCTCTATGTCATCTATCAAGTTGAGCTCTTTAAGATGCAAGCAGCTATTCAGAAGTAGGAAGTTATGGCCTATTAACTGGCATTTGATGGGGTAGTTAGACTTTACAGTTGGTATCAGTATGGCAGACCAGTACCTAAATGTAGTAGGGATTTCTGAACTGATATGCGTGCTTTTGCAGGGAATACTTGGTTAATTTGTTTGATGATCCAGGAGCATTGAATAACCCAGATTCATCGATTGATTGCGCTTCGTCAATCTTTATATCTTCGCCATTATCTCATCCAAAGTTTAGACCCATCCAAAGAGCTGATAACTTTGGGATGTTGGCCAATATCTATTTCTTTCAGTGCCAGCCACCTGATTGTGTTTTTGAAGATTCTCTTTCAGGTGATTCTTGCTGTTACCTGAAGAATCTCTCTTTCTAATAATTTTCTTACAAGTGACTCCTTGTGGATCATTATATCTTTTTTGCTTTAATTAAAGAACATGTCATGTTATATTGCATATTTCCTTGTGAATTTTTTTCACTTTCCCCACCCCATTGCTTTTAGAAGTTTGAGATGCTATGTAGTTGTCATCTGCCTGTAAATTTTAGAACTATTGTTTGCGCGTTTAGCTCTAAAGAATTGGATGTATATTGATGAATAAAATTTTAAAACCTGTACAATGCTGGTTGTTTGACAAATGCACTAAGTGTGAACAGGGTTCTTACCACTGTGACTATTCACTTTTAAGATTAATGGTTAACTCACAGAAGCTCTTGATTTTGTCAAGACAGACAATAATGATGGTCAACAAGACAAGATTTGTTCAGGGCTTGGTAATGACAAGAGCAACCTTCAACATACTTCAAGCAGACCTCTGGTAAAAAAGGTTGCTTGGAAGATCAAGGACATCACATCTTTTTCACATCTCAATAATTTGAATTCAGAACATGTGGTCAAGGGTCCAACTTTCCCATCTCATGCATCTCCATTACATGTCTTCCATAATCCAAAGCAAGATGGAACAAATATTCTGCCATCCCCGGAAAGAAATCAGTTGGGTGCAAGTAAATCAAGTGGTGAACTACATCTTGAAGAGGAAGATTTGGAAATCCAATGGAGTGAGCTTGATTTGAAAGAAAACATTGGGGCAGGTGTTTTTCTTACTTCACTTTGAAGGACAATAACATGTGTTTATTGCTGGGGGTTTGCAAATTAATTTGTATGACCTCTCCATTGAAGTTTTTCAATTTTCATAGAGAAGGGCATTACATTAACAAATGCTTCGCAGGTTCATTTGGAACTGTCCATCGTGCTGATTGGCGTGGTTCGGTAAGTATTCTTTCTTTAATCTGTCTTACTTTTGATTTCTATTCTGGTATATATGAGAGTATCTATTAGAAACTCTATCAGATAAATGATGTCTTTTTTCATTGGCACATTCTTTTTTTTTTTTAATGCTAAGCATGTAACAGGAGGTGGCTGTCAAAATTCTTTTGGAGCAAGACTTTGATGCAGAGCGATTCAGGGAATTTCTAAGTGAGGTATTAATAAACTAGTATCATTTTTCTAAAGGATCAGATGCGGCTAAAAATTATAAATATCAAAATATTTCCTTTTATGGTAAACATTGATTGCATATTCTTTTCTTGTCAATGTTTCTCTGAATTAAATCTACTTGTACCAAATTTGTTGCCAGGTAGCTATCATGAAACGCCTGCGACATCCAAACATTGTCCTTTTTATGGGTGCTGTTACTCAGCCCCCTAACTTGTCCATAGTTACAGAATATTTATCAAGGTATTAAAACTTTGTATGATGAAGTGGTAGATGTCTCTCCTTTATGTGCTTAAAAAAGATTACTTCCTATCAGTGTAATCACAAATTTTGTGTGCAAATGTTAAACATAAAGTTTATTTGACAGGAATGGATTTGTGCATTCTCTGTTATTGTGAGTAGTATAGGTATCTATCATTTTAAAGACACAAGATAGTATGGAAATCTTGTAGCAATGCATTTCTTTACATAAGTAATTATATATCTCTAATTATTGGAAGGTCATTATTACTAACAACTAAACCATAGAAATAGCTCTTAACCAAAGGCCTATCTGGGTAATCAACTTCAAATGTTTAACCAAATGATCTTTCTTAATTGCAGAGGCAGCTTGTATAAACTTTTGCATATGGCTGATGCGGATTTGATGCTTGATGAGAGGTGTCGCTTAAACATGGCATATGATGTGGTACAGGTCTTTTTTTCATAGATTTTTACTGATTTTAATCAAATGAATTGTGGATAACTGCTACCCAAAAATAAAAGAAATGTTGATCCTTAAATAAATTCTTTCATTACAACTTATGACTTCCCTTGCTCACAGGCGAAGGGCATGAACTATCTTCACCTGCTTAGACCTCCCATTGTTCACAGAGATTTGAAGTCTCCGAATCTCTTGGTGGACAGTGCTTTCACAGTAAAGGCAAGGACCATAAACCATCACACTCTAATTAATATTTCTTTCATTTTCAGTATGCTTTCTTTTATTATTAATTTTTAAGTTATTCTTAAAGAATTATATACCCAAGTATAAACCACCACGTAAGAGCTTAACAACCTAACTTGTCGACCACTGCAGAGAAAGGGAGGGACAAACTGAGAGTGAGAGAGAGGGAGGGGAGAGAGAGGTGACAAGCACTAAAATAGAAAGTAGAATGCACTACAGAACCCTACTGATCTTTTAACCTAGGTGATCCTTTTGTCAATGAAGCTGTTGACACTAATAGGGATAGGTATACTGACAAGTGTTTCTCTTGGAATATGACCTGGTCATCCAGGTTTGTGATTTTGGTTTGTCACGCTCAAAAGCAAGGACGTATCTCTCATCAAAGACTGCTGCTGGGACTGTAAGTTCTACTTTGATATCGATATAACTAAACTGTAAGTTTCAGACATTAAGCATTAACTGTTATTGCTTCTTTCTTTAGCCCGAGTGGATGGCACCAGAAGTTCTGCGCAATGAGCAATCAAATGAGAAATCAGATGTTTATAGCTTTGGTGTAATCTTGTGGGAACTTTCTACTCTGCAACAACCTTGGAAGAACCTAAATCAGGCACAGGTTGATACAAAAGCTATAGATAAGATAATTTAAGATACAAGTGGGGGATATACTTTATTGAAGCATATAAACTAAACGATTTCATCACTTGGTTTAATATAAATAGGGCTTTCTTCGTAATGGTTGTTTTAGCTTGTATTTGACTGAAGGGTAGTTTGGTTGTCACCATTATTGGATATACTATTCTGGTTTTGATAAGATTTTATATGGTACATAGTTTTAAGCTCATTGATTTTCTTTATTTGTCCAGGTAACAAATATAACTTATTGTGGTCGTCTATTCTTGTAAAGAAAAAATGAACAGCATTAAAATCATGGCTATCAGAATGGAAGAAGAGATTGATGAGAGATGATTTTGTAGACATCACATAGTATTATGCATCAACTGATTAGTCAATGGTTTGTGTATTATGCTGCAGGTTGTTGCTAAAGTTGGTTTTAAGGGTGAGAGGCTGGAGATTCCGAGCAATGTCAATCCTATGGTGGCTGCCTTGATTGATCTCTGCTTGGCTCAGTAAGTGGACTAATTTATCTCATTATTCCTTTTCAGTAAACGTGACAGAAACTAAATGGTTTCACGTCTCACTTCGTTCTGCCTTACATTTTAAGAACTTGATATGTTGCAGGGATCCCTCTGAACGCCCTCCATTCTCATATATCAAAGAAACTCTGCAGAAACTCATTGAGAGTATGTACCCAAAACCACGCAATGCATGGGGCCATTGAAATATGGCGGAGCACAATCTCCTTTAGGATGTGTTGATTGAGAGTGCACCATTCTTTTGTTTCCCATATGACAACTGTTCCAGGTAGGCCTGCATTTCATTGTTCTTAGATGAAAGCTATTTACAAGTGTAGCTTGGTCGAGTTACATGTGGCTTCCTTGAATGGTGTTTGACCTTTAATTTGGTTAGCATCCCATTGAGTAGCTTTCAGCGGTGTCTTTGAGTTGAGATGTGATCGCCAACTACAAACCCATTTCCACTGTGAATCTAACTTTATGTAGCATCAACTGATGTACTGATTTGTGTTAGAATTAGTTCAAATGGCATTAACACTTGATGTAGCCGGCACAAGTTTGAATCTATTTTATGGTTCTCACTTAGTCGATGAAAAAAGCATGTTAGCAAGCATCTTAACCAAGCCATTCCCTTTCATTCACTACATCGCAACTAGTGAATGAAAGGATTATCCCCGCTTCCAACTGAGGCCTATTAGAGAAACATTCTCTTCGTGTCCATTGTTTACTGTTCCTCTTCCTTTCTCTCCTTTTATACAAATTCTGATAGTGATAATCCTTTTTGAAACTGCAGATAAATTTCATCTTTTATCTGGATGCTTGAGGCTAGCTAAGAACATGCGAGGCCAATAAGTGTAAATAGCATGTATGATCTAACAACTCTTGTGGAAGTATCATACAAGTCTTCCAACGTTTATCGGGAAGTTCCAAGAGTGGATTAGTTACTTGGTTCATAGCTGAGATGAGATTCTATCTGTTGTCCAGTTGCTTCCTTGCCATGACTATTTGGTCCATCAGATTGTTGTACATTTTCTCTATGGTGTAAAGTCTTACGGGTCTGTCTGATGATTGGATTGGGCATGAACTTTGAAGAAGAGCCTATAGTGTGGAGCTTTTCATCACACTGTAACTCTAGCCAGGGCGTTTGCCTTTAGACTTTGGATACGGACTAAATGCCTCACTAATTGTTTATAAGTATACATCAGAACTCCTGTGACATGTTTGAAGAATTTACGCCGCTATTTTGTTCGATCTAGTGACCACTATCAATGGAGTATGTATGATATATCCATCTACTTTTCGATTTCGTTTCTTCTTTTAAAAACATGTTCGAGAATAAAACGTATTTAACCCACTTTTTTTATTAAAAAAAATACTGATGTTAATGGAAATGTTGTGGAATTCATGAGTATCTGAACGTTAAAATTTTAAATTAATTACCTGGCAAGTTGGATAAGACGTATCTGATGTTCCTTAGGAGCGAGGCCTCTCTCTTTTATAAGAATAATAACATGAAATGCTTGTTCAATTTTGGAAATTTCATATTACAAGTTACTCGTGTCGTGACGCCAAGAATCATTTGTCAAAGCAAATGTAAAGTTAGGACGCTTTAATTCCCTCTGTTTCATCTAATTGGCTCAAGTTGTAGCCACTGATTATTATTTATATGCCTAATTACTCAATAAAGGAAACAATCACCCAATACACTGTCTTTAAAGAAGAGTAATGAGAATGAAAATAAGGAGAGCAGCAATGGAGGAGTACTTGAGAGCAGCAACGAGAATGGCCAAGGAGACAATGAAGAGCTGCCACAGAACTTGAACACTTGCCCACGTCAGCAAACCCGTCAATCCAACGGCCAGGATGTTATCAGGATCTGGGTCCACAAACAACTCGGCCCATCTCAGATTAAACAGGGGCCTTCCATCCTTTCCCGCATCATTATCGCCACCGTCACCGTTGCCGTTATTATTAACCCGGTTATGTTCCTTTTCTTGTTGTTCCGTTCCACTGGGTTCTTTGCGTATTCCGTTGTTGTTGTCGTTCTGCGCTAAAAGAACTAGCGTTGACTGGGGTTTGCGGACATTCAGTTGAGTTTTGACAAGAGGAATCGACGGATGGAGGGAATTCATTGAGTAAAGAGGAGAAAATGGCCTTGCAATCCTTGGGATTGAAGGGTGGACGAGAGATTTGAGGGTTAACATTGTTTACTGTGGCACATCTCAAGTATGAGTTTACCCGTGCAGCCAGGAAGACGACACACGTATTATACTGAAAAAAGAAACAAAAAGGGAACATTGAATCAAAATAATAGAACGACCACAGTGGGAGTCGAACCCACGACCTTTTGATCCGAAGTCAAACGCGCTAATCCACTGCGCTATGCGGTCCGATTGAAAATCCTTCCTCGGGTACGCTTATTTCATCATGTACGTCTTTTTTAATTGTCCATCCTCCCTTGCTAAAAATTTGAAGGGATTAAATTAAATGTAACGTAAGAGCTGGTATAATTTTTTTATATTTTTAAATAAAAAGTAGGTCTTATCTTATCATTATATAATAGGCATTATATAATCATTTTTTAAAAAATTATATTATGTATGCTTTACATGTTATATATTTGACTTTTTATTTTAAAAAATAAAAAATAATAATACTTTATACCTTCTGATAAAGCAAACACACGCAAGAGAGAGTTAAATTATGTGTTATTAAAATATTTTGCAAGTTACTTTTAGTTTATGAAGTAATGACAGGAGCCTGTCAATAGTTAAAACAGTAAAAGCCTATTATGCGATAGGATGTTGTTTAATCGAAAGGAGCTTGTTAAACAAAAAGTCCAATTAAAAACAATTTGAAAGAGAAGGTACTTGTTAAAATTAAAAAGAATCTCTTTGAAGTTAAAAACAAAAAAAGTCTGTTAAAAGTAAAGGAGCCTTTTGTTGAAATAAATAAACACACTTTAATACGGAAATATGAAAGTTAAGAGAGAAGAGAAGAAGGATACAATCAATTTATATCGGTTCGGCTTATAACTCAAGCCTACGTTCAGTTCTCAAATATCCAACTTGAGTATTTCACTATAAAAACAAGTAGTCATTTGATGAATTTCTCCAAGCTCACAAGTTAATAGTTTTTAAGGATCTCCAACCTTCTAAACTAGTAGTATTTAACTAGCTAGCCTCTACAAGTTCTCAACAAAAAATGAAATTTGCTCAATACGGGCTACACTGATTTCTCTCAAAAATACCTTTACTTTCTAAAGAACAAAGATTTTTCAATGATATCATTTTAAAAAGAATTGATGCTATAGCTATATTTTAAAATTTTGATATATGTTCGTAAAAGCAGCGACTCTTCTTTAATTAGGCATTTCTTTCAATTAGTCGTTGCTTCATTTACATCATTAATCAACTGAATGGTTTTAATTATAAATAACTTCCATATTATCTTTGCCAAAAATCTTTCAGTAATTACGCGGCTAATATATGGCTTTCATAATTAAAATAATCCTCTCGAATAAACCGTTCTTAATAAGATAAAGTTTATAAAGAAAATTCATACAAGAAAAAAAACAATTATACCATGATTTTATTTTTTAAAAGATTATATTATTGTTTATATATAAGAAAATAAATTCAATTTAAAATTTAAAATATTATAAAATTATTATCTAAATCATTAAATATAAACTTTTAACTAACACCTTCTCTCTTTTAATTGAAAATGTCCCATTTCATCAAAATAATTCAATCACTGCGGTGAATAATCATAACACTCTATATTTCCTTTAGGCTATGTTTAGTTGAGGGGTTGAGGATGGAATGAAATGCAACGTAATACACTTTCATCGTTTGGAAGGAAGTTTTATAATGTAATGGAATGGAATGAGATGGAAGCAAAGGGTTTCATGTTACGTTCTATTCCATCCTAAACAGTGAAAATAAGAAACCTCCGATTTGGGAGGTTTAGGATGGAACGTATATTAATAAATACAAACTACCTTATATACCCTCAATAATTTTTCGTAATACCAACTGTGACCAAGTCATAATATTATATT
>JANZXP010000196.1:20077256-20094867 GCA_027576715.1 Erythroxylum flavicans | reverse complement strand
AAAATAAATTTTAATATAATATAATATAATTTATTAGATAATTAATAATAATATTTTTATATAATTAATAATAAATTATATATAATTAATAATAAAATAATAAACCTCCTGCAATAATCATTTTAATATAAGAGGTATAATAGTCATTTACTATACATTACATTCCATTCTATCCATCTTCCAAACAACATTTCACTGCATTACATTATGAATCCTTCCATTATTCCCAAACAACGTTTCATTGTATTACATTCCATTCCATTATAAACTGTTCCATTCCGTTCTGTTCCATTCTATTCCATTCCATTAATTAACATTCAACCAAACAGGCCCTTAAGTTAGTACTTCAACAAACGGTTAAACTCCGCCAGTTGTAAAGAAATAAAACAATCATTCTCAATAAAAAACATATGAGTTTCAAATTAATTGAACAGAATCTTTCATGGGGCAAGATGAGCCTCAGCCGTCCGATTAAACGATCTGAACCGAGTGATTGGGGGTGCAAAAGGGTAGCAGGAAAATTTCGCAATAATAGGTAGCAAAAAGAGGCCCCCCTTTACCGCTCTCATCAGAAGTCAGAAAAATGATCCATACACGTCCCCATCATCGGTCGTCCATTCCAAAGCGGGCCTCCACCAATTGATCATTCCGTACGATTTCATAGTTTGACATGATTTGGCGTGTGAGATACAGCTGTGAATCGCAAGGGGAAGTAGACCCACATTCCCTTTTGGGCAAAGACAAACTTCCCTTCCCTCTTTAGGGTCCCTCCAGGCAATCGAGCTCGAGCCCCACTCCTCTTTCCTGTCTAATTACAGGTTAATACCCACTTTGGTTACATTATTATACTTTTTAAGTCTATAATCATTCATTTTATGTAATACGTGTTGGTTGCCATTATTTATTACCTACTGTCCCTTTCTTTAAAGAAAATACTTGATTGAAATCAGGCCATACTCAATTCATTAGCCTTATAATTTAACAGAAATAAGATCTCAAAAGTTATGAGTTAGAAATGAGGAATAAGTAGTGTAATTGTGGGAGGGTGGTAATGCTATCGCTAGCTAGCAAAGCAAACGAAAGGGTCACTTCTCATTCAACACGAGGAAAGGGATTGGGTCAGCAACGTCTGGATCAAGTAATCAGAGCTGATCGCGCTGACAAAGTGTGTCTCAGGGAAACTCCTCTTGCGATCCCTTTCTTCATTTCTTCTCAATTTCCATGTCACTTACGTACATGGGAAACACTGGACATGCACTAGACACTGCAATCTTATAATGCAGCACCAACTCAGTATTAATTTCAATTTTTTTTCCTTTTGATCTTTTTAAGCCTTGTAACTAATTGTTATATATGATTGTAGTATCGTCATAGGTTGTAGCTTATCTGGCTACATTCTTGGGATGTCTAGAAAGGGAGGAAGATACTATACGAAATGTGTTGCTTGTGGATCTTGTAATTCTCACCCAAACGTAGTTGTTGAATAACTAATCACAAACGTTAAAAAAAAGAATTGTTGAATTAAATCCATGTAATAGTAACTTCTTTTCGAACAACACATTGAAAAGCAAAAAAAAAAAAAAATGCAACTTTATTGAAACACAAGTCTGAACTTTTAATATTTCATTGAGGATAACATATATTAAAGCAGTTTTGGTGCTTATTTTGTGATCTTTCATCGCAGACAAAAAGTGATTTATATTGAATTTATATCTATAGCCACAGAATAAATTCTCGCCAATGTAAAGGTAAATTCCAGCAACAATTAATGATGCTCCTCCATATCATAAGGATTAGTTGGACTTGGACGCCATACAGATGCATAGTTAACTTAATTCTTATTATCTTAGAGCATTTAACTATGTTCGTATCTGGGCTGTGAGTGTTTTCTAAGTTGTAACTTCTCACAGGAGACGGGACTTACCGAGAGAGTTTTATTCGACGAAGTTGTTTACACTAATTCGACGAATGACAGTAAATTAAATTTGACCTAAGAAGGAAGAACAGGTACCGTTAATTCGAACAAAATAACGTTGGAGTAACTTAGGCAATCATTAGAAGGATCAAACGACAACATGCCTTTCACCTACTGTCTAATTAGAGAGAGCAACAGCCACCACCTTTAGACTTAGCATTAGCCTTAGCCTTAACCTTAGGCTATCCAAATCCAATAAGGACAGCATCAGCAGGAACCAAAACTCGGTCGGTGAAAAGGTCAAAAAAAAAAAAAAATTCACTGTACATGCGTCATCTAATCAGTGCTGGCCCTTACTAACCTTCCTCGTGTAATGCTTTCCCATTTGTCTGCCTCTCATTGGTCCTTCACGCCTACGTATGTTCTTACACATACCCTAATCTAATCTCTCTCTGTACCTGAAAGAGAAAGAGTTTGAGATAGTGATAATAGAGTGATGAAAGTTGCGGTAGACTCGGATCCTGTCTCCCCAAGAACAAAGTTCCTCCTTGGTCCAATTGATCATTGATATATGTTTTTCTCTTTTTATTTCAAACCAAAACACGCATACATAGTCTTAACCTCTTTCTCTCTCTCTCTATATATATCTGTCTATATATCGTTGATCTACAAAACGTAGCCGTAAGAGAGACCTAGAAATGGGTGACCACCAGTACGGCTTTTCGGATCTTCGCCAACTGGTGGCCGGAAGAACCCATTTTCAGGGAAGCCCACAAGCCACAGAACCAATCTTTGGTAATCTTGCACCACAAAGGCATCACCACTATGACCCCATCATGGTTGGCGAAGTTGTGTTACCTAGTGGCTTTGTCAAGCTTGGTCATGATCATTACTGCACTAATTTTACTACAGCTACTACCACCACGACAACAACTATAAGTGGTGGTACCGTTGGTACCAGTAGTCCATCAGGAGCTGGTTTACTCTATGGAGCAGATATGGATAGTAGTGGATGGATGGGAAGTAATGATGGCAATAATAGTAGATGGCCGAGGCAAGAGACCCTCACTCTTCTTGAGATCAGATCTAGGCTTGATTCCAGGTTCAAGGAGGCCAATCAAAAAGGTCCACTTTGGGATGAGGTTTCTAGGTACATTTCAACTCGATTATTGCACGAAAACCATCAGTGTATTTCGTGTTTGTTTTTCCTATAATGACTAGCTTCTACTTCTTGCGTACGCATCATGAATAGCAAAACCCTAATTGGTCATCTGAGATTTGATATAAAAACTCTCTCTCTCTATCTCACTCTCTTCTTCGTAGAACTGAGTCGATCCGCATGTTTAGTTTTGCTGAGTTAAATGCTTGAAAATTACAAAAGCATCCAACTGAATCAACAAAGAGACTCGGGTGTTCTTTTTCTTTTGGCCATTTATTGGCTTAATTCTGTGCAAAAGTAGTTGTTCCCATAAATAACCATTAGCCACTTACTGTTTTTCTGTGATGGAATAATTTGATTTTACCACCAACTTCTCTCCATAACCACATCTCTTGCGTTCTCTAAGGTTACCACCTTAGCACCAAACTTGGCATCTTGAAATTAAGAAAGCTATGTCTTTGATGTAACCGATAAAGGAATGCTCTTTTTCTCAAATTTGTGGTGCTTTTAGTCCAAAAGCCTTGATCAAGGAGGAAGAAACAATGATAACTGATAATGGAACTACACCATGAGGACGCACTTTTGTTTCAACCTCGCGTAGACTTATCATACCATCTTCTACAAGATCCACGTTATGGGAACTTAAATATAAAATGCATTTGCAAGTCAGCTTTTAGTGCTCAAGTGCCTGTGGACATTTGAGTTATAGTTTGCTTTGAAATAATGAGCAACATATTGAATTTATTTCATCATATTAGTTTTTCCCTCCTAACTTTGGCTTTCTCTCTTGATATAGGATTATGGCTGAGGAACATGGTTACCAGAGGAGTGGCAGAAAGTGTAAAGAGAAATTCGAGAACTTGTACAAATACTATAAGAAAACCAAGGAAGGTAAAGCTGGAAGACAAGATGGTAAACACTATAGGTTCTTTCGCCAACTTGAAGCCCTCTATGGAGAAACAGGCAATCCAGCTTCTACCTCAGAAACCAATTTTTTTAACAACCCTCCCCATCTCCAAGCACGAAGCAGCACAATCAACCCAGAAAGTCAAGAGCTTTTGCAGGAAAACAAGCTCAGCGAGAGTCTAAGTTTCTCCAACACGACTGAATTTGAGACATCGTCTTCGGAGAACAATGAGGATGATCTTTCTGCTATTGCCTCCATGTTGAACAGGTCGAAGAATCGCAAACAGAAGGGGACAAATGAGAGTCAAAGTTACGATGTGACTAAGAGGCCGTGGAAAGCAAAAGTGAAGAACTTTGTGGACTCACAAATGAGGAAGCTGTTTGAGACACAAGAGGCTTGGATGGAGAGAATGCTCAAGACCATTGAGGATAGGGAAAATGAGAGAATGTCAAGAGAAGAAGAGTGGATGAGGAAGGAAGTGGCTCGATTTGATAGGGAGCATGAATTCTGGGCCAAAGAGAGACAATGGTTCGAAGCTAGAGATGCTGCCCTAATGAAGACCTTGAAAAAGCATACAGGAAAAGATCTACAGCTGTCACTTTCCATGGACCAATTTGCAGTATCAAGCTACAGCAAGAGCCAAGAGACTAGTACTAAGAAAACTAGCGATGGTGATGAGACTACTAACATTAGATGGACTGAACCCGAGATTATAAGTATAATACAGTTGAGAACCGCCATGGAAACAAAATTTCAGGAAAGAGGGTATTCAAGAGAAGGTTTGTGGGAGGAGATAGCTGCATATATGGGAAGTCTGGGGTATCATCGAAGTGTGAATGAGTGCAAGGAGAAATGGGAGACTATGAATATCTACTTCAACATGACAGAAGAGTGTAACAAGAAGCGCAGAGAGGATATGAAAACTGACAATTTATTTGGGGAACTTGAGAGCTATACTGGTCAAGAACTTGAAAAACAAAGACTTGAGAGCACTAACAATTCGTCTTTTGATCATCGTGCTGGTAGCTTCCAAGTTGGTAGGAATGAAGGAGAGACTTGTGGGAAAAGTGTGGTTTGAAGCTGGCTAATAAGAAGAACATGTACACTTAGTGATCTAATTAACACACGCAAAGATGATATGAAATGCTTGTCATTTGTTGGCGTGTAGATGTAACTTGTGGAGAAGGTAACACTTACTGCGGTATCAGTTTTTGACCATCGGGTGAATGTTTAAGTACAACTGACTGGAAGTTGTCGTCATCAAAACTAAAAAGCCTTCCACAGTCGTAACAATAAAAGGAAAAAAGACCGAGCTTTTCTTCAAAAAACAGTACCGAGACATGGATTTGGGCTTTTGATTTAAAAGTAGCTGATTTTGATTCTTCTTGGACTTCGTCAACAAATTCTTTTTCATCAACACATGAATGAATTAATGTTAATGGGACGCAAATTTTAATTTCAATTACGAACTTCTTGCGTCTTTGTTTAAAAGGTTGAGCCATAC
This sequence comes from Erythroxylum flavicans, assembly GCA_027576715.1. Lineage (NCBI taxonomy): Eukaryota > Viridiplantae > Streptophyta > Magnoliopsida > Malpighiales > Erythroxylaceae > Erythroxylum > Erythroxylum flavicans. The sequence continues at coordinate 20,089,382 of JANZXP010000196.1, read as the reverse complement.
TTTAAAATTTAAGTTAAACTTTAACATTGAATTTTAACAAAATTAGACGTTATAAAGACCAAGAGATTACCTTCATCACTTGAATGAAAGTAGGTCTCCCAGTTTTATATAAAACTCGTCGTTTTGCTGTCCAAATATTCTTCTCCTCCTCCTCGTGATTGACCAACTTTCACCTGTTTTCCTTTCCTTAAACTAACTCTCTCTTGGTTTCTTTCTTATCGAAATGTTGATAACACCATTCCCCACACCTTTTGGGTCACTTAACAAGTGCAAGTAATCCTCCGGTAACTACGCTCCCGTGAAATCTGTCGCTGAAATTCTCGCCAACCCAATAACCTTCTTGTTCTTTGAAGACGTCTTCAGTAAACTTCAAGCGTTAGAAAACCATCGTGCATCGGCATATCCATCACAAGATTTTTCCAAGAAGGGTAGCTATTATCTTCCATCTTCGCAGAGTGGATCGGTTTTAATGAAGAAAAAAAACGTTCTTTTTCAACTTAGGCGGCTGTATCAATCGTTTAATTTTCTCATTTTTACGAAGATCTGCCTTTTAATGTAATCTATTCAGTAACGTGATAAAATGAAGCTCATTAGTAGAGTTTTGTTGAAGCAAGGAAGAAAGCACCTGAACAAAAATGAAGTAGAAATGATATTAACAAATATAAAATTTGTAATAAATCCTAAGAAGTACCATTTGCACAACTAGTCAAGTATTGGACTACTAAACTGTTTTCGTCTTTCAAGAAGTCTTAAGTTACTTTCACAGGAGAAAAGATGAAAAATAAGGATAGGGGAAAAGGGGACAGAACATCAAGACATTGAATTCAACGGATTGCCTAACTCATCATGTGGAGTAATTATAGAAAAGAAAAAACAAAAAGATTTATAACTTTAACATCGATCCAAATCAATCATTCTGCTTATAGCTTTTTAATTTTATTTTAAAAATCCATAAATAATGGATACCAAATTTAAGTTACAAGACTCACTGAGTTTGGTATTCCGTTCTACATGGGAAGCCAACGTGCAATGCTTTGCTACGTAATGCGCTTATTGATAAAATTCCACTACGAGAGATCTTAAGATAAGAGCTTGAATATTCCAAGAGATCTTAAGGTAAGAACTTGAATATTGCATGTATTCAAACAAGCTATGAGGTAACTTGAACTTCAACTACATAAAAGACAATTTAAACCTTAAGCTTTTAGCTATCTAACCGTTTTTGTGTCATAAAAATGACTAAATTGATGGTTTAAACTCTAAAATTAGTCCGCTAGTGATAACGTCGTAGTATTAGTCAAAATAAACTAGACTATTACTATAGTAATGGTGAGTCTAAGCCAATCCTATAGAGAGTATGTGTAAACTTGTTGAAAAGAAATTAATCGGCGTTTAGGTTTAAGGGAATTTTGGTTTTAGAAATAAGAAAATAAAATAAAGCTAAACTAACTAACAGAAGCAATTTAAAGAAAACATGTAAAAAATGATAAAAGTAAGAAATTTGGTAAGGACTCGGTTCTTTGGTTTAATTTTAGCCTATACCCTAAAATATATTTCAATGATTTGTTATCCTCAAATCTCTCATAGCAACTATTAATCGTGAGTCAATAATTAACTTAAGTTTTCCCTTAGGTAGTGTTTAATCAAGATACATTCGTTAATTAAACTTATTCACCAAATAACTTAGGATACGATCTCTAGATTTAATTGAGCAACAACAACAAGTATTGAATATGAAAAATACAAGTAATTAAAGTAAATATGAAAAATACTGAATATGAAAAATGAAATTAAATATGAAAAATAAAACTAAATATGAAAAATACCGAATCAAATTAAAGGAAATAATAACAAGTATTGAATATCATAGCATGATGGGCAGTAGAGTCAACTAGTACAAGTCATAATACTTAACATAAGTAAGAGCGTAAACATTAAAGAAAATAAAAAATATTACACCTTAATGGACAGTGGAGTCGATCGCTACAAGATTAGGGATGGTAATTTCGGCCCGGTCTGATCGGTCCATTTTTGGCCCAAATTTAGCAGGTCATGAGCGGGCCACAGGTCGGCCCGAGTCCGACAAAACGGTGCCGTTTTGTATTTTTAAAATTTTAAAAATATAAATGAGTCAGGTTTGTCATGGCCCCGTTTTGTATTTTTAAAATTTTAAAAATATAGATAGGTCAGGTTTGCAAATATAAAGGCAGTAGAGCTAGTATACTACAAGTTATGCGTGAATATGAGTAAATAAAGTGCAAATATCAAATAAACTTTAAGAAAAATAATCTCACCTTGAACTTTCAAATATATGTTTAAAACATGTGAAGCATTATAAGGCTTTAAGGGTTTTTGAGAAGAAAAGAAAAGAAAAATAAAGGTTTCGATACAAAAATTTTAGGCCAAATGATGTTTTGTCACAAATAATTTGATAACAAATCTTCAACAGAAGATTTGGCTTTAGGGCTTCGGCTTTAAGAACTAGTCAAGGCTTTAAAGAAGGAGGAGGTTCGTATATGCTTGTTTCAAGCTTGGAAGAACACGTTAGAGGAAGAAGGAGGCTTTAAAAGGAGGAGAATTGAACTTCCGCCCTTTGTTTTGAAATGTCTTCTTATATAGGCTCTTTCATGTCATCTTTTGGCTTTTCACATCTTCAAGTCACTTATTCCTTTTCAAAGATCAGTTGGTGTCTTATTTCTTGTAGACTTTAAGTCATTTGAAATAATTTCCTCTTTCTTTTTCAATTGGGCCTTATCATCTGGGCTTATATAAATAGTGCTCCCATTAAATGGATTAGGCTTATATTACATGGATAAGGCTCTCAGTACATATATAAGGCTCCCATAAATAATTCTCATAATAGGTTGATCAAATTAACCTATTTTTCTTTTTGGCTATATGTTTTTATAAGTTTCCAACATTGAGGTGGATGATCTTCACTTTAGTAATTGTTTCATAATTTCAAAATATTCATCTTCTGTTTTTTAGCAACCAATAGTGCTTGGGCTTTTTACTTTTATTGCAAAAACACGGCTGGTTCACTTTCTTTTTGTCTTAAAGGCTAAGATTCTTTTATAGCTAGTTGATGGGCTTTGTTTCCCTGGACAAACTTGTCCCACCATTTTACCTTAAAATTTCTTGTTAGCATTGGAATGTCCAATTGAAGATCTTGTTTGTATTTGTATCTCCAAGTTAGCACCTAAAGGATGAAGAATTTGGAGACAAAAAAGAGGCTTGGGAAGAAAATATCTTCATAATCTTTTGTTTGCTATTTTTCTTTGAAGGTACAACACTTTTAATGTACCTTCAGTGGGAATATTTAGGGAATGCACCCTTATCATTTCCACCAATTGATGAACCAAAATGGGAAGTTGTACTTTATTTCAGTATTGAAGAAAAATAACCATAAATGGTGGCCTGTCACATTGTTCATTAAGAATGCATTAAACTAGGCTTGTTGGTAATTATAGCAGTGTAAATTGGTTAATAAGGTAGGTCGGTTAAAAATTGGGCTTCAAATTTGGTGGAGTTCAAAGATTAGTGTCCCCACTCTGTTAAGTGAATCACTTTGTTTATTTTGTAAGTGTAGTAGGCAAGGACGGTTTTATTAGGCTCAACGAAATGGCGTTTGATTTTGACATAAGCGATTTCTTCAAGGATGCATGTAGTTTTCTTGGGTCTTTAACAAATCACAAGGCTTACAGTGCCAGCATTTGGGAAACATATTTTTTATTGCTTCAAAAGGGTCTCGATTATAAAACAATTGTTAAAACATTTTGAGATTTTTATTTTTCAAAATAATTTCTTTGAATTTCTTTTTTGAGAATTTTAAAAATCTTTTCAAATTTTTGATTTAAAAACTTCTTTAGACTTTGATTCACACAAAATAATTAGCAGCATTTGTTTGTACAATTTTAAAGGTATTAGGATCAAATAAGTGTAGGAAATGGATATCTTTGACAATTCATTTGATTTGATTTACTAAGCTAGTGTGTTTTTCTAGTAGGGTTTTGGATTTTTATCTCAACCTATCATAGAAAGGTTTATAGAGCTTATTCAAGATAGGAAAGTTTAGGCTACCTAAAAACCTTTGCAATTATTTTTTTATTGAGGATTTTGTTGGAATTTACTACTACATTCTATAGTTCTCTCAATGGTGTAATGATTCCATTATGGATATAGTTCCCTATAAACCTTACACTGGTTTGGAAAAGTCCAAGTTTGGTTTTTGACACTAATAATCCATTTTTCTAATAATATGGATAAATGTCTTCACATGTTTCAAGTGTTGTTCTAGTTTTGAGGAGAAAATCAAGACATCGTCAATATGAAGATTTGTGCATTGTATAATCTTTAAAGCAAATCTTTTTTGTTTAGAATAGGATACATAATCCATTTTAAGGCTTTGTTGAGAGGATTACAGTTGATGACTAACCTGGATACTCCACTCTCTTTCTTGGAATTTTTATTCACATAAAATGTTGCATAACTCTAAGAAGATCTAGACATAAAGATTATCTTTTTCTTTAACAAATCACCGATCTCTTTTCTACATAATTGTTTCCCATTGAAATATTTTTTATAAGGCAAATCCACAATGTGTTTATGAGAGTGGGTTCCTAAGATAATCATATGGTGTATACCATCAACAATTACAGAGGAAGTTTTGACATAAAATTCACCTTGGCAAATATAGACATCAGCTTTATAGCTTATCTTAAGCTTTAAGTTGTTGGTGGCTTTGAATCTCTCTTTGGTGTTTTGCAATAGTTTTTTAGAGATTACACATTGCTTAATGCAGCTTAAATCGACTCCTATAAATAAATATATAATGTCAATGTTAAAATCTTCACCTTAAGGTTTATCCTAATCAAATATTTCTAGGATTTGATCTGGTTGAGATTGCATAGAAAATATTCAGATAGTTTTTTTGTGTTTCTTAGTTCAAGATTTTCCATGATTTCTTAATTCAACTCATACTCTTCATTGTTGATTTAATGTAATACATTTTTTATGGTTTCACTATTTTCTTCTTTTTTTGTTTGAGGAGTTTTAACTTTTGTTTTATCACTTTAATTTCTTGATATAAACTAGAAAGAGTAGGCATTGAATTTTTTATTTTTCTTTACATTGTCTAGGATGTTGGTCAAGTTGTAGGTGTTAGATGATGCTGAAAGTAGGGTTTGACTAGAGGTTTCAAAGGATTGTTAAGTTTTTGCAAATATTTTTTTCATAATTAGGGCTCCTGAATGTGCTTTATTATGAATTTTTGCTCTTTGGTAAACTTATTGACTTATTTTTCTAAATCTAATTGGTAATTGTCGAATGTTTGGTCACTACTTGTTAAAATATTAGTTTCTAATCCTAAGGCTTCATTTTCTAAATCTTTATCAAAATAATTTTCAGAGAACTCACTATCAGATATCATAAGGGCTTGAATTTTATCTAATATTTGTTCATCTAAATCTAGGCTTTGAAGTTTTCTGTTGATCTTATAGTATCTAGTTATATGTCCTTTATTTTTGCACCTATAACATGTTATATTTCTAAATTTCGATATTGAAGGAAGGTTTTAAAGTTTGCTTCCATATTTCCTATTAGGCTTGTGCATTTTGCAGAACTTCCTAGGTTTTTTATATAAGCATTTGTTTCTAGTTTTGCTCCATTAGGTTTCACTACAATCTTTACAAGGGTTTTTGCTACTGCTTTGGGAAATATCAAATTGTTAGCAAAAGGTTCCTAATTCTTTCTTAGTTTTGAACATTTCATATGTCAACTATTTTTGGAGTTTCATTTCTTAGCATAATTTTAAACCTTTTCTTTGGGTATAACTAATAAGCTCACTGTAGGTTAATCTATTATAGGTTTTTATTTTTTTCACCTTTTTACCTAATAGAGGACGTAATTATGCTAAGAATTTCTCATTCCAAAAAATCATATTAAAATTTTCTCTAAGCATCACTTTTGTTGAGAATATGTCTTTATACCACTTAAAATTGAAAGTATTTTTGCATGTAAGAATTGACAATAATTTAGTGTTCTTTCTTTCAAAGGTGAAAGGTCTTTTACAAAATGTAAAGAGATTGCTAAGATCAAATTTGAAAGTGCATCCTAAATGGGTTCATTATTCTCACCTTTTTCATTCATTCTAATAGCTTTAGGAATTTCTAATCTTTAGGATTCAGTTAGGTGATAATCCCACCAACCTTTATATTGTCTAAAAAATTAAAGGTTACTAGTTAGGTTCCATAAGAATTAGTAGCCATTATCATTTGTTGAAGAACATTCAAAATATTGTATTCAGATATTTAATCAAGATTCCAATTATATGCAGAAGAATCATTGTACCTATTCTATTACAAGACATTTGGTTTTCTATCAATATCTATGTTAAGGGTAGTAGGTTTTGACCAATAAGGTTTTGGACTATATTACTATTGAAGTTTGTTCACTAATGGGGAAAGACATTGGATGTTTTTAGGGTTAAATTTTCTCTCTTGTGTAATCATGTTCACTTCTTGGGAGCTACTAGTTTTGATCCTAGTTTAGATGATGTTCAAAGTTTAAGATTTTGAGGATTTTGGACAATTGGAAACTATGTTTTCATTAATCCTATTTATTTGGCTTTGAATGACGTTGAAGAAATCTTTATTGTTCTTTTCCGTTAATTGACTCAAATAGTTATTGGACACTTTACAAGGCTTAAATATAGGAGTTCTGTCTGACTCTGTTTTGGTTATCACAATGGGATTTTCTAGACTCTTCTTTATTCTAGACATTTCCCTCCTATACAAATAGGTATCGATGTAATTATTTTAGCACATAATGTTTTTGATGTCTTTGTCTTCACATTTTCACTTTCATTTTTTATTTTCTTTCATTTTTTATTTTCAATAGGGATGCTAATACTATTTTTTTTCTTATAGTGGATCCTAATTTCAAAAAAAGAATGGTTTTTTTTACTGTAGTTTCTCTCCAGTTGTAGTTTCCTATGCCTTTGTTTTGATATTGTTGTTGATGGCACTAAAGAGATATTATATATTGTTTTCCTAGGCGTACAATTTCAAACCAACCAAAAAATAAAATATGTACTTTATTTCTATTGAAAAACTCATGATATCTTTCTTAGATCTATTTTCATTGCTTTAAGAAATTGTTAAAAAATCGTAATTTTTTTCCTTTGTTTCCTAAGGAGTAATAGCCATCATCCTAATTTTTTTGTCACCTCAAATTCTTTTTCTAACACACACAGTTCATTGTTCACATTTTTTAGTTATTGAAGAAAAAGTTGAAGATGCTGGGGAGATTATAGCTCTCTGTTATTGTAGATGAGTTGTGGAATGTTTTTGTTGTAATCAACTCCATGAAGGTTTAAAGAAGGGATATTAGAGGCTGAACGTCTAGGCAAGTTTTTTCTAAGGATATTGATCACAAATGGAATCCTAAAGACTCTTCCTAGGTTAATAATTGACATTGAGACACTATCATCAAATCTTTGGCTCATAAATTTTCTACTAAAAAACAAATTTGCCCTACCATATGTGTATTGTTTCACTTTTCTAATTTTTGTTTTTGCACTCAAAGGTATTTGCAAACTTAAATCTACTGACCCTCAACTATCCACTCCTCAAGCAAGCTAACGTCTTTCTACTTTACGAACTTTGGGACTATAGTGTTAGAATCTATTAAATCTATTTACAAAAATAAAGTTTCATCTTTTTGTCTAGAAACAAATGCAAAGTTAATGGCTTTGTAATGGATTTTGTAAATCAAGGCTACAGGAAACAGGAAAAATTGAAGAAAAGGTGAAGAGGGACTTGAAGAATAATAGTATGCACGATTGTGCATGATTCTACACGATCATGCATGTTAGTGTGCATGGGGATGCCAAAGAGTCTGGATGGGGTGCTTGATCATGCACAGGTTTTTCCAACGCACAAAATTTTTGTATTCTTAATGTTTCAAGGAAATTTTTGGAACCAAAACAAGTGAGAAAACCCTATAAATGACACTAGAAGCCTTAAGAAGTATTTAGGCAAAGAAAAACAACAAAAAGGAGGCTGCACGTCATAAATAAGGAGATCAAAGTGAAGACATCAAGATCAACTCCAATTTTCCAGAAGTTCCAAATCAAGACTTAAAACTGTTTTCTTTCTTTTCTCTTCTTATATTTCATTGTCTTGGATGTTAATTTTGATTAGTAGGATTTTAAACATGATTATGGATTTCTAAATCCATATTACGAATTATACTGGAATTATTTTGTATAACTTTATTCTTGTTCAATTCAATATAGTATTGCTTTTTGATATTTTTCATGTATATATTTGATAAGAAATCGAGAGATTGGATCCATGTTATACGTGTTAAATTGCGCAATGAGAGTTGGTACACCTTAATAGACCTATAAATATCAAATTAATAAATAATTAAAAAGAGATCTTAATTATGAGTTAGTTATCCTTAAGATTGCTTCAAATCCAATTGAGTTGTTAGGAGTAGTTTTATGAATCAAGAGGTTGCAATTCTATTATTATGTATTTCAATTAGAATTACTATATTAGATCTCAAGAGAGGATAATAAAAACCTTAGGATATCTAGGATCAAGCATAATTAAATTAATAAGATAGTGAGAAGATAAAACAAGGATAGAATAAACCTTAAGTTTTCATTATTAATTAACTTCATTTTTATTGCTAGCTTCATTTATTCAATTGTTTAGTTTTATTAGTTTATTTTAATTTCAGTTAATTTATTTTAATTCAATTAATTCAATCTTTTGTTACCTAATACAAAGTGCATTAAACTTGTTAGGTGACTAATTCAATCCTCATGGGAACAATATATTTTATACTACAAGTTTTGACCTGTATACTTGCAGTACAAAAGTTTTTTATATTAAACTATCAACAAATGTTTAGTGTCATTGTTGGGGATTGAATTAGCATCTTATACGATTTAAATTCCTTTGATTTAAGGAATTGATACCTTTCTTTTGTGTGATTGTAGGTGCATGAACACAAGAATAACTTGGAGCACAAGCAAATTAGTAGATACATAAACCTTTAACCTTATGGACTTTATAAGGTCAGGGTTCAATGCGAGTCAATAAGGGATTACAAAACAAGTGGTGCAAATGAATACATTCAAAATCAAAGCAGTAGTGCTGAACATACTGCAGACCAATGTGTGGTTTTATAGGTTAGCCAATGAGGATCCTAATGCTCATTTGGCCAATTTCCTGGAGAGAGTTGTGATACGTTCAAGTATAATGGGTTATTAGAAGATGCAGACAAGATGATGCTCTTTCCTTTTACATTTAAGGATTAAGCCAAGGCATGGTTAAGTTCACTCAACCTAGTGAATGCTACAATATGGGAGTAACTAGCGTAAGCCTTTTTAGAGAAGTACTTCCCCTTAATAAAGACTATAAGACTCATAAAGGAAATTACAAATTTTCAGTAAAATGAAGGTAAGCCTTTATATGAAGCATCAAAGTGATTCAAGGAATTACAAAGGTGATGTCCGTATCATAACTTGCCAAAGGAGTTCCTTCTGTAAACATTTTACAACAGAGTGAATCTACCCATACTACCCTTCCTCCTTGCTTACCCACTCTTTCTAATGCTCACTTTCTTTTCTGCTTTCCATCTTTTCTATCCATCAAATTTTTTTAGTTTCTACAAGTCAATTTTAAAAGGAGGATAGGTTTCATTTCTATTTTCATTTTAGTTTGTTAGTGCTTTCTTATTTTTTATGCTTTATATTTATTTTGTAAAGAGTTGAATTGATGGATGTTTATGACATGAAGTGTGTCTACATTCCATCTCCTACACCATCACCAACACAATCGTCATAAGCATTCTTACTCTTATTTTTTATTTATTATTATTTCTATTAATTTTGGTTGTTTCAATTTCCATATTGAGGATAATGCGTTGCTTAAGTATGGGGACGTATGCAATTGCACATCAATTGTGTGTGATTTTTTATTGGAATGGTGTTAGTTTTTATGTAGGTTGGAATTGTGTGAACATTTGGTTTCATAATGTGTGAATATGTAGATAGCATCAATTGAACAAAATTAGCTTACCTTTGAACATGATCAATTAAAGTATAAAGGTACACTAGCTTATGAATTTTGTTCTTTAAGTGTCCTTAGGATGAATATGCATGTTAATTAAGATATAGCCCTTATTGTTTCACTTTATGACAATTGTTTGGATACATTTATAATTACATTATTTAAATCGGTAAGCATCATTAGTAACCTTTTATGAGAGTGGTTGACTAAGAAGAAATGAGGTAGGCTAAGAAATTGAAAAAAAAGTGTGTTAAACAAAATTCCTATTTTGTTGGTACTTTTTAAGAAAATTAGGTTAAGCATAGAGTTGGTAACTTGTTGAAAGTTGTGATATAGTTAAGTAACTGGGGACATTCATGATAAAATTTTTGTCTTTGCTTAAAAAGGCTATAATGACACTCTAACCAAGTTAAATTAAAAAAAGAACCTAGTTAAGTAATCGGGGTACATTCATGATAAGGTGTTTGCCTTTATGTCAAAAGACTAGGTGATCATTTAAAAAATCTAAAAAATGGTGCTTGCAATAAAATTAAACGTACTAATCCTTTAAATATCAAAAAAATTCATGAAGGGTTACTTAGTGATAATATACCTTTTTAATTGATCAATAATAATAAGTGCATGCTTACAAGTGTCATAGGTGCATGAGTAAGGTGTCAATATTTTGATTGATATGTGAAACCAGAGCACTTAAACAAGAATGGAATAAAAGTCAGTATGTTGGAGCTTTTCAAGTGGTTAATGTTTGAGGATAAGTTAATTCCATGAGATTTTATGTCATAGTACCACTATTGCATTATTACATGATTGTGTGTTTTTGTGTTTTGTTTGTTTGTGGTTTTAGTTTTGCTTAAGAACAAGCAAAGATTTAAGTTTGAGGATGTTGATAGGTGTATATTATAGTATGCTTTCTAAATGTTTACATGCGTTTTTAAGTTTTTTCTTAGATGGTATTTAGGTGTTTAAGGCTTAGAATGGTGTTCTTTTTAGTGTTTTATGTGTTTTTGCTACAAGAGTTAAGACATTTAGTAAAAACTTTTTTGTGACTAACTATTATTTCGTCACAAATATGAGGTTTTTTATGATAAAACAATTGATTAGTACTATTGTATGGATCAACTGTGATGATTTATTTTGTTAACATTAATATAATAGTAATTGTGACAATTTAATATCTTTCATAATTAAATTGTCACTATTAATATATTATAGTGACAAAAAAATTTTATCATTAAGTTCTGTCACTAAAAGCATATGAAATTTAGCGCTAAAGTAATTTCGGAGGGAATGAATTGTAATTGTATCAAAACATATATTGGTCAATAAAATTTTCAATTTATTGTGACAACACATAGTTTGGTCACTAATATTTTGCTCTTGCTATGATGAAACAGTTTATCGTCACACGATATTTTACTTTTTGTGATGAAAGCTTTTGTCAATAAAATTTCAGTTAGTTACTGTTTACTTAATATTTTAAAAAAATGGAAATATCACTATGGTCACTACTATTCTTAATTTTTGTGACAAGAAATTTTGTTGTCACTTGATCATCAAATTTTTGTTACAAAGGTTATTGTCAATATAAATGTAACAAATTAATGATAACTATTTCTTGTTATAATAACATATTAAAATTAACCACTTTAATAATTAATTTTGCTATTATTGTACAAAATTTTAGGGGCTATAAACTATTTGTCATTGTTTTTTCTTTAATATTATTATTTGTAAACAAATTTTAATATTTTCTTATGAAATATTCAAACTACATATATTAATAATCCAAAAGTAATATTTTAAATATCAATAGGTATTTGCTAAACATAACTATGAATGTAACACCCCACTCCCGCCGGACCCGAACCCGATATCGACAGTGATATCCGAATCTGTGCCCCGTGAGGGTGGCGTGTCACATCACTTCACTAAACAAAAGTCAGTATAAAATTTTTTTTGAATATTCTTATCAATGATCATTACTTTGGGCCCACTTTTTCTTTTATTCAAAACATTTTACATTACAGCGATGAATCATAAA
>JANZXP010000196.1:20030493-20050587 GCA_027576715.1 Erythroxylum flavicans | reverse complement strand
ATTATTATTATTATTATTATTATTATTATTATTATTATTATTATTAAATTCCTTATTATTATAAAAGAGTTGTCATAAAGTTGGGAGAGAATGTGATTGAATTGGCTAGTGCATTTTTTAGATTAAATTCTTGAGGAAAGTAATATAAATACCAAGGGGGTGGTGGGATTTAGAATCCAAGAAAAGTGCTACTACTTTTCTTATATTGGGAAAGTTTTTACTTTCCTAACTACTCAAAAAAATGAACCAAACACAATAATGTAAATTTTAGGAAAAAAAATTACTTTCCTAAAGAAGAATCCATGCCAACCAAACAAGGCCAAAAAATGACGGCGAGAGATCTCCCAAACGCCTTCTACCAAAAAATTTGTAAGTTCGGGATGCAATGGCAAAAATATTTGTAACTCACTCAAAAGGGATGGCCGGCTTCATCTTTCAATGCCAACTGAATGAAAAAGAATATCAAAATAATTTGTTTTCGGGAGGTCTTATTAGAACAATCAACGGGAAATCTCGAGGAAACCTCAAACTGGCGATCCGAAAGCTTTCATTGACTTGGTAAAAACAAATGGTTAAAGACGTTTCCAAAGAGAAACAAAAACTATGTCAACAAAATGATACTACATTTGTCATAATCTGTTCGGCCAATACATCAACTCCTTCTGGGCGGAAAAGGAAACAGTATCATCGAAATGGTTCTTTGATACGTGAAAGAAACGAGGATCACAACTGGAGAAAAAGACTCAAAAGCACGAGCTGTGCTGGGTCAATAAGACACAACAATAACAGAATAAATGTACAAAAGCACCTAATTTTATGGACTTAAAAAGTTAGATGGCCCTTTCAACCCAAGGTTGGCCTGGCCCTCTTATATGCTTCTAATACTCACGACGACAAGGCACAGTGGTGAGAGCTCCACGTCGAATATGGACCAGAAAACACCACGCCTCACCTTTGATCGGGATGAATCTTATTTTCGATTTCTCCTTTTTTTCTTTTTTTGGTTTCTTGTTTATAATCATGTATTTTTCAACATCTCCATGTCCATTTAATCTTTTGGAACTAGTTTCCTGATTGAAATTGTCATCAATGCCAAAGATACGGGTCAAAGTTATGCTTACTGTTATCTGATATTTGAATGTGTTCATATATTCTAGTGGAGACATTTGATAAAAGAAGACGTGATCGTCTTGTTCTTTTTGTTAGGGAGAAGGGAAAGTAGTCGGCCCCATCAAGTTGTCTGATGTCACTCACCAACCTAATCACGTCACAGTTTTTAAGTTACAGTAACAAATTCGCCAAATCCAATCAAAGTGGCCCTGAAAGACACTAATAAACATGGTTGTCATGTCAGTAAGCGGAAAGAGCATATACTTTTAGCTCCAACAATAATATACCGTTTTTCTCTTCACTGCTTTCGTACGACAAATCTAGTCTTGAACAAAGCCAGATTCCACACGCATGTGCACACAATACTTTTACACATCTAACTCACCAATTTCGGGCACACTAATGCTTGATGCCTACGAATATTAGATGAATATCACACGAATTGGCAGTCAAACCCGATCGGAACCTATCTTACCGTATCATTGCTCCGGCCAAAACTCAACCATCTCCCACTTTCCGTGTGCACGTGAACTTTTTCACATTGACAATTTTACCCCTCTAAATTGTTTTGAAATATTCAAAAAATAGTGGAATCTAATTAAATTAATGAAGCCAAATTGCCAATAGTAAAAACTAAAAAGACTAAAAGAGTAACTCGAGAGAAGAGTCTCACTTGTTCGTAGGCCCCACGCGAACCCTCACTCTCTCCGCCGTCAAAAGAAGGGCACACTGGACACCACAAAGGCACAAACACAAGTAAACCAAATATATATATATTTGTATTATGCACTTACGCATATATATTGGAAGGCAGCAATTGTACAGAAAAAACATGAATAGTTGCACTTATGGGTACGTAGATTAAGCATCTGATAGCGCATATTAGCGCAGACCGCCACTGATATGCTTGGAGTACTCTGTGCACGCCCTAAGCCTTGGATACTTAACTCCCTTATTCAGTTCCACGCCTTCTCGGCGGCTCACCAAACCCGTCTATCATCCACTCCGTTACAGTTCGCCGATTCGAATCTCCACCGTCACCATTCCAGCGCGTGCCAGCTCGTCGGCACGTGTGGCGGAGCCGCATCGATCTGGCATGTAATCCAGCCCTCAAGTCGCCGGATACGGAGCAAAGTCCGGCGGCCGGCGGAGCCGAGAGGAGAGGGCTCGTGGAACGTGGCATGGGACGCCCGGCCTGCGCGCTGGCTTAACAGGCCGGACTCGACTTGGCTGCTGTTCGGAGTGTGCGCCTGCCTCTCGCCGATTGATTTGTGGATCGACTCGAACTCGGAAGCCGCCGTTGACGAAGAGGAGGTCGACGAGGCTTGTGGAAGTAAAAGTTGTGATGTGAAGAGTGAGAATAGTTCTGCTGATTACAAGGTTACAGGTACTAACTGACCCCAAACACAACGACGAACCTTAATTTCTTCTTTTCCCCATATTGTCTGCCTATCTTTCGGGCTATCAGGTCTTTTCTTACCGTTTATAAGGACAGATTGTGATGGTTTTGGTAAAAAACAGGGGTATTGGCGGATGGGAGGTGCCTATTCAGAGCAATAGCTCACGGGGCTTGTTTGAGAAGTGGCGAAGAAGCTCCTGATGAGAATCGCCAACGAGAGCTCGCTGATGATTTAAGAGCTTTGGTAATATTTTTTTCTCAAATTTTTTTCTTTGATATTTTTTGGTATTAATTTTGTAACTGGTGTTAGTTTTGATATAATAGGTAGTGGATGAGCTTTTAAAGAGGCGGAAAGAAGCTGAATGGTAAGTGTAAGTTTCATCATTTTTTATTGTCTAATTGTTTGGGGTTTTCTTACGTAATGGAATTGGCGTAGGTTTATAGAAGGAGACTTCGATGTTTACGTGACGAGGATTCGACAGCCTTATGTATGGGGTGGAGAACCAGAATTGTTGATGGCTTCTCATGTTTTGAAGTGAGTATACCTTGTCGGAGTACTACTTTCTGCTTCTATAAGAGTATGCCTTAAACATTGAATGCTAGATTATTATCTTTTACTTGAATGTAAGGCTTCATTTGCTTCAAGTTCGAACATTCTTGATACCCTCATAGCATATTGCCATTACTTTGCTTTCCTTGTAGCACTCTATTTGGAACTTCTTTGTTTGACAAATGCTCTCCATTGAACTGTATTGATCCAGTTTTGTAGATGATCTGTATTGAAGTTGGACCGTGTTAATCCAAGTTTGATTTGCTTTTTCACTTGTTATAACAGGACAATCATATCGGTCTTCATGATAGATAGATCGGGAAAATTGGTAAACATAGCAAATTATGGTGAAGAGTACCAGAGATGTGAAGTTAATCCTATTAATGTGTTGTTTCATGGATATGGCCATTACGACTTACTCGAGTCGTTGTCATCCCAAAGATACCAGAAAGTAAACTTGTAGAAATTAGTTGAAGCTTACAAAACTACGTGTTTGTTTCAATTCAATCAGAATAATCCTACAGGAAACTTATATTTTCTCGCTGAAGGTGTTTCAGCTATACATTTTTTTTTTTTTAAAGCATGTTTCAGCTATACATTAATCTGCCTGAAGTTCAATTGAAGTATTGCTGTAACCACAGTTTAAGCAATAGGCTCGCTAAATTTTGTAGCTGCTGGAATTATTATTTGAAAATTTTTTAGGGTATTCATCATACTATGATGGTAAATCTATTTTGCTCTTTTTTATTTTTGTCAATCATGTAAGCTGCGCCACCGTTTTGATCATTACATAAAGGAATTCGTATATTTTTTGAGTTAATTGGTGCAGGCAGTTGATTCATTTCAGGTCATGTAACTTTGAAAAGCTTTTTCTTCATTTCATTTGGCGTACAGTATTATAATTAAGATAAACTCTTTAAACATTCTATTTTCTTTTAGTTTAGCCTTTTTTCAAATGGATTCAGAGTATTTTAGGTTTATATTTATTTCTCCTTTTGTTTAGATGATCTATATATATTATATAATTTATTTTCTTATTTCTAATTTCTCTCCCTTATCATATTTATTTCAGCTTAAACCAAAGAGTTTAAAATGGAGTGCAACCTTGTCTAAGATAACAAAAATAAAATCAAATAAATAATTGGGGTTCATTAAAATTAGATTTGGCAATGGGTCAAATTCAAATTGAAATTTAGTTAGTTTGTTCTCGACTTGTTGATTTAAGATAAGATTGAGCAGGATTAGTGTATAAAGTATAATGGCCTATTATAGTTAGAAGTAGCTCGAATAGTGGTCAATTGACAGTATATAACTTAATTAAATTAGTCAAATAATCAATGTATGATTTATCACTTCAAAATAATTAGAGAGAATATTTTACTATTTTAGATCAGTATTAATTTGAGCAATCCTTGAACAAGAAAAAAAGAGTAGAGAAAATGTCAAGGAAAGTTTGTTAGAGAAAAGGAGAAAATAGTGCTGGAGATTTGGGGTTTAGATGAATTAGAGCATCCCTGTTTTCCCCGAACATTATGGTGGCCCCATATTCCATGTTTACTTTTTATATGCTACAGGGGTCAACGTAAAAAAATAAGTTCAGGATGTAAAATTTTGATGGGTCAACTTTTTATATTGAGTTTTTTTTTTTAATTTTATAGTTACAGCCAAGTCCCACGAAGACTCGGGTTTGAGCTTAGGCTCTTTGGTTCGACCTAAAGCACAAAGTCTAAAATTTTCAAATAAAATGACATCATGTCATTTTAAGATATCGTTTTCATTTTTATAATTTTAAAAAGATATTTAATCAAGCTTGGAATCAAACCTAAAGTCTCGAGTATGATCAAGCTTTGGGTCAAAGTTAGACTCAAGCACAAAATTTTAGGGAAGGCTCAGGCTTTGGTGGGCCCACATCCAGATTGTTTCATTGCCAAGTATAAAGTTAATATTTCGATGGTGATAATGTATTACTTAACGTCAATTTTGACATAAAGATATAAATTATTTAATTATAGAATCAAAGATAAAATAAAAGAATTTAATTTATCTAATCTTAAATATAGTTTAAAGTTATAATTTATATCCATTGCTAATATTTTAAGAATCTAATAGATCTTATATAAATACTTGTTGAAGAAAGAAAAGATAATTTATAAAGTTAGACTTAATAGTAAAATTTAAGAAACTTTAAAACCAATTGTAAGATTTTTGATAAATAAAGACTAACCTTAGATATTGAATCTTGTAGAAATCTATTGAATATTTAATTAGAATTATAATAAAAATTAATTAAAGTTAGAATTATATTTAAATTAAATTACTAAAATGTCCGACCTTATGACAAATAGGTGTAAGTTATACAAGAGTTAGCACTCTTAGCTTATCCTTACCACTTGTCAAGTTGTCTCAATTTGTTCGTATAATATTGTTAGAGGTCAGACACTTGAATAACTATAACAATTTTTACATAATTTGTAACTTTGAAGGGAGATTAAAAAAAAAAGAAAACTGAGCTTTGTATTAAAGTATAGTTTATAATTCGTACTTTATTATAATTACAAAATAATCATGTTATAGAATTAAAATGATTTTGATTGTCAATAAATCATAAGAATTTTTGTTTTCTTCCAATACATACACAATGAGATCTCCTCATAATTTTCCAACAAATAATTTCCATCCAAACTCATACATAAGAAAAATTCCATTTGATAATTTATATATTTCCATGTCCAAATTCATATGCTCTTTTTTTTAAAAAAAATTAACAAGAAAAAAAATTTTAAAACCATTATCAAGAAAGAACCAAAGATAAATTTTAAATGTTATTTAGCAAAGTTGAATCGAAACAAAATTTAAGTTTAATAATAAAATATAATTTATGATTCATATTTTATTACAATTACAAACTAATCATGTTATAAAATTAAAGTTATCTTTATTATAAAAAATTATTGTTTTCTTTTGGTACTATCAAGATGAGATCTCCTCCAATTTCCCAACACATAATTCTCAATATAAGAAGAAAAAAATCCATTTGATAACTTTAATACAAAAAGAAAGGTCAACCTCTGCTTAAGTAATCTGTGAAAAGGCAAGAAAGAAGTGGTACTAGCTATAGCAAACATGTACCATAACCTACATTTCTTGGAAGAAAGAAAGATTGAATGGAAAACATTTGAGGGTACAGAATATGAGCCAAGACACGTCTCATTAACTGTTGGGAACAAAAGTGCCTACGTAGCCGATCCCTGCAATGAAGAAGGCGAAAGATTGGAGAAAGAGGAATATGAAATAGCTGTTCTTTCCAAATGCAAAATCTTGGCAACCGCAGAAGAATAGGTACCCTCCAACACCAAGCTCTAGTAAATGGAGTCTGTAATAAGCACCCGCAAAGAGATAAATTAATCTTACAAAGAAAAAATTTTATCTCGACATTGGTTTATGCCACATACATGGTGGTTTTTACTTCCTAATCCCTAAATTTCAGTTCCTTGAGTATCAATCTTTATTAAAACAATACCATAATCTTCAATTCCAATATTTCCTAATGATAAATCACTAGACGAGTAGCTTCTGAAGTGTACCTTTCTCCTATCTTGAGCCAAGACTTCCTAGGAGTTTTGGCAGTGAACTTTGTCTTAAGAGCACCACCTAATTTTTCAGTGACAACCCACTCATTCACTCTCCCTGCCTCCAGCAGTCCTATAAATGTTGCCTTCGTTCGATGGAGAGACATAACATTCTCAAACAGGACCCAGAAAATCAGCAAGTGGAAAGATCTACAGAATGTGACATGCTTATATCAGAAACTATATGATCAAATCAATAGGCAGAATTTGGAGTTTTGGCTAGTACTAAATACGAATACAAATGCAGCAATAAAAAGGAATGGGGAGAGGAAAACCTTGGAGTTCCAATTGCATTAAGGATTGTTATAATGCAAGGAATATAGATGGCTCCCCACTTGGGGACTTCTACTTCAGGAACCAAAACAGTTGCCGGTAAAACAACGCAGTAAAGGGTAAATGTGAGAATATGAGCCACGATTTTTCTAACGAAGAAGAAACTGTAGATGACATAAAACTTCTTCCAAGCTGACACTTTCTGGAGAAAAATGAGAGTAAAACGTGGATGTTGATAAATTTTAATATTTGGTCTCATAAATATCTCGATTATAAGTAGATGGACGCAGGAAACAAGCGTATATAGGCGGGCAGGCAGGCACCTTGTTCTTTGCTATCTCTGTTGCCATTTTCTTGAAGAGATTTGCAGGGCCGCAAGACCACCGATGCTGCTGATACCGATAGGCTTTAAAAGTACTGGGTAGTTCATTTTTCACCTAAGGTACAGAAGAAACCAAAGCTCTTATTGATAAAAGTGAAGAATAGTTGGATATGGTCAAGCGAATTAGGATGTAGAGTTCAAAATTAATGTACCTTGAGGTCACCAACATACACAAATTTCCAGCCTTTAAGACTAGCCCGGACAGCCAAATCCATGTCCTCCACCGTCGTCCGATCCTTCCATCCTCCAGCTTCATTCAGTGCCGACGTTCTCCACACACCGGCAGTGCCTGCATCGATCACATATAGAGCGTGAAATTGAGAGGAACTGAACGAAACACTTTCCAAGCTTTTTGTTACGTACCATTAAAGCCGAAAAATGCATAGGTGGAAGATCCCACTTCTTGCTCCACCTTGAAATGGTAATCCAATGACATTTCTTGCATCCTTGTCATCAAGCATTCGTCTGCATTAACTACATGATCACCCCGCGAACCTTCATTAGGTACAAAGATTAAACTAGTGCTTTATGTCACGTCTATCCATCCGATATTTTACTATCTGACCAAATATTTCGTTGGGACTTCCCACAAAAATATATAGGCTGAGATTGACTTAGATCTCCTATAAAAATCACCCCACTTGCTGTCAAATGAAGAAATGGATTGAATCGATATTTTGTTGAGGAGAGTTAAACCTCTGACCAATTGTGTTCAAGCCATACTCCAACCAGCAACATTTAATAAAATTTTCAAAGCCTTACTAGAAACAACGAATATTGGGCCAAATTGCAACATGTAAGCAGGTTTACGAGTCTATATTTGAATTCAGAGAAAGATTCCCTTGGTGTGTAAGGATAACTTAGTTTATGTTAATTACAATAGTCATAAAAACCATCAAATTAATAACTAAATCATTGGCTCCTAATTATATACACTTGCAGTCGGAATTATGACAAGGACGTGGCATACTTGTATGTATGTAACGAAAACGAAGGATGATTAGAAGATTAATTACCAAATTTCCAGCGAGCTTGAACAAGAGCGATCTGGGGGTTGTGAACGAGAAATGGGACAGTGCGCCAAAGAAAGTCAGGCTCAGGCTGGAAATCGGCATCGAAGATAGCGACATAATGACATTGTTTAACGTAGCTGTGTTTCATGCCTTCTTTAAGTGCACCTGCCTTGTACCCGTTCCTGTTGTCCCTTATCTCGTACTTTATGTTTATACCTTTGCTCGTCCATCTCTGACATTCCGTTTCCACCAAGCTCTGTTTCATAGTTATAAACCAAAATTAAAGTTAACACCATCTTTAAAGGTATCTCCTATTAAAGATAGTTGTACCAAGAAATTCAAGGTACAAAATCAAATTAGAAGATCTAACCTTAATGGCAGGGTCTGTCGAGTCATCAAGAACTTGGATGATGATACGATCCGACGGCCATGAGAGTCCACATGCAGCACCAATAGACAATTGATAAACCTTTTACATTAAACAAGTTGAATCAAAACTACTGTAATATGTTCAAGAAATGTAAGATATGGACAACATCATCGACATCTAAATCATCAAGTACCTCTTTTTCATTGTACATTGGTATTTGGACTAGAACCATAGGATATGCAGAATTGCCTAGCTCAACATCATCCTTTATAGGCTCCCATTTGTATCTCTTGTGTGGTTTTCTCCCAAACAACTTTACGAAAATTATAACAATGCTCATGTATATTCTTTCCATAAACAGCATTATTGACATGGCCAAGCACAATTGCACCAGCAGTTGCAACACAGGCACGATTAGTGGTGCTTTCAGAACTTGCCAAATCAGGCTAAATTGGCCTGTAATCTCATCCTGGAATGCACCAGGAAAAATGCTGGTGGATTGTAGACGATCCATAGGGCAAAGAGAAGTAACTGAAGTGCACAGGATTTAAAATAATGTCAGTACGTGCCATTATGGTGCTTGTATATCTATATATATATATATTTATGTATGTATGTATGTATAAAGGGATTGCCCTTTGCGAAACTATGAAGAATAACTTATGTCTTCCTTTGCTTCGTCACTTGTATTTTCGCTTTCGAGTTACGTTAAGGCAATGTGGGAGAAAGCTAGCTGGAGCGGACTTGGTGTCACCGTGTCAGTGACTAATTATTGAAGCATGTAGTCACTCCATTGCAGAATCAGACCCACTAGAGTCTGTACCTGTAAAGATATTGGATCAAAGAAACCAACGAGAGACCTCCACAGGTGGCTTCGCTATGTATTGAATCAAATGTAAAAGGAACTGTAATTAATCCGTATTGGATTTTCTTGGTCTCTCTAAGAATGAATCTTTTACAGAAGAGAAGAGAAGAGAGGCCCTTGTGCCAGTACTGCATCAATTATTGCTTATTATATATATAAGTAATAAAACAGTGCTAATCAAAAGGATAAAGACTGTTGATCCAACAGCTGCAATCAGAAACAGATATAGGTAGCATTTACCTTGCAAGTTTTACTGGCCTATTCTGGTATTAATTATTTTCCTTTGAGTCCGCTATTAGAAGGCTGTAACCAAACCAAGCAGTTAACCTTTCACTTTCACATTCTTGGTGTGGTAAAAACCTGACATTTCGTTTTAGAACGTAGCATCAATGCCTCACCTGGATCCAAAACCATTGACAAAAGACGTGTTAAAAATATAGATTTATTGCTCAACATATAAATATTACATTTACGATACATTATCCTCTCTTTTCTTATATATAATTCTCAAATGTACTGCCTAACTGTCATTTACATTAGCTTTTGATATTTTTATATTATAAATGGCAATTTGTATCATGAATTTCGTAATTTCATACTATTGATAAGTTTATACAATAAATAATAGTTTTATGTTGTAAATATAAAATTTATGCTGCATAGAACATCGAAAACTTGTGTGATTTTCTTCTTCTTTTTAATAGAAAATTAAGTGGAAATAAATATTAAGAATTAAAAGGTTATTTAACCATGTATCTAAGTCTATTAGTAATAATAGAACAAATTAATTATTCTTTCAGTCTTAAATAATAACCTTTTTAGTCTACAAGTAATATGTGTTTGAAATTAGGCTTACTCTCATAATCAAACTAGACTATTAAGTATTCATCAAAAGTGAGTATATATATGTATACGCTTACGAAAGCGGTGCCAAAATGGATCATAACAATATCTGAATGCAATTTTCCTAGGACTTAGCCAAAAATTGCATCATGAATTGCCTTTTTCATTAATCCCTGTTGCTCTGTCCCTAATGCAAAAGAAGTGCTAGTTTCATTGGATTTGGAAGAAGCAATGCAAAATGATTTGGCTATTTTAATTTCCATTGATCTGTTTCCCTATCCTTTTTTTTCTGGAAATTGAATTTGCATTAGCTATAGACAAAACTAATACAGCATTACAATGGGTTCTAAACTAATAAGATATATACAGGAACAAAAGAGTAAGAAATGAAGTTATTAGTGTATCTTGAGAAGTCATATTAAAGATTCCAACTAAGTTTCATGTCGGGGAAAAGAGAATAAAGAAGATTTTTATTACTTAAGGCTGCTCTAATCCAATTAACTATCCTATCAGTTACTTGATATTTCTCCTCCTCATGATTAGTAAATAAACGAGCTTTACGTTTCTTCCAAAGAAAGCAATAGAAGTAGTGAAGGCAACTTTAACAAGAATAGCATTAGGTTTTCCATATTGAGAGTTCCTGATGACCCAATTAACAGATTTTTCCTAAGAATAATAATAGCCATGAATAGATATCAGGTGCAAAATTCTACTCCAGACTATATTAGAGTAACTGTAGAGAAAAAAGAGATGATCTTAATCCTCAGTTGCCATTTTACATAAGACACAAATTGTATCAATAGTGTCATGCCATCTATTCTTAGTCACAAGTTTGTTCTTAATCCTAAGCTAAGAAATAAAAGAGGTTTTTAGGTGGATAGAATTCTGCCATGAAAGTGTAAACCAAGGTACCTCCCTTAGGCGCCTAACGAGTAGCTGATGACAAGATTTATTAGAGAATGTACAACTCAGATCAATAGACCAACTTATAAAATCATCTTCTAATAGATTAACTTGTTGGGGTAAGAATTGGACCAGACTTTCAAAACCTTGGAAACTCCCATAGCAATGACCATTGCAAAGCAAAGACCTTTAGATTGAGAGGAATTTTGTTTCTCAATTGATGAATTTGTGTGTTGCGGATGAGTGGACTCGAGTCAACCCATTTATCATACCAAAGTCAAGTCTGAGCACCATTGCCAACCTTGTGTTTGATACAAGGATAAACCAAGTCTCTCAACTTTATCATCTGGATAAGTATCCATGAGAACTCTCTTCTATAAAGAGCTTGCCAAAAATTCAGATTTTTCATGTGAAACTCATAGATCCATTTGACCCATAATACATTATGATCAGTGTACAATCTCCAGAGCCTCTTGCACATTAAAATTTTTTCCATGACATAGATAGAAACAATCCTTAGACCCAGAATAACAATCTCAATCGATTTAACCTTGGCATTTTGTGAGTTCTCAGATCAATCAGTCCATATAAATGCTTTTAGAATTCTGTCGACTTCCTTAAGTACTTTCCTAGGTAAGGCTATATGAGCAATCCAGTAGATATGAAAGCTACTTAAGACAAATAAGAAGAGTAATTCAATCAGCATAAGAAAGAAACTTGTTTTGCCATGCATTCACTCATGCCTTAATTCTTTCAAGAAGGGGGAGACAATCATTAAACTTTGGCCTAGAGGTAGTGATAGGAACACCCAAGTCAGAGAAAGGAGTAGATTGAGCATTTAACCCAACTAAACGCTAAATTTTAGTAAGATTTCTCACATCAGCAGAGAGGTACAGACAACTTTTAGCAGAGTTAAGTTTCAAACCTGAACAATCTGCAAATAGCTCCAATGCATGAATCATCATGGTTATCAATTGTGAATCAGAACTATAAAGGATCAAAAGATCGTCTGCATACAGAAGAAGTGTGAGATTGAGGCTTTCATTTGTAATGAAATTGGAAGTTCCTATTGCAAGATATCAACTTAGAGTTCAGTTGTGAAAATCCTTCCATCATAAGAGTAAACAAATAAGGTGACAAAGTATCTCGTTGACAAATTCCTTTAGCAATATTAAAAGGCTTAGTTGGAACCCCGTTCACTAGAATACTCAAATAGGGAGTTTGAATGCATGTCATGATCCATTCTATAAACTTAGAAGGCAACTGCAAGGCTTCAAGACAAACTCGCACAAACCTTTAACTCACAGTATCAAAAGCTTTAAAGAAATCAACTTTAACAAAGCATCTTTTGAGTTTCTTGCCAGCATTATATCTTTCAGCGGTTCCTGCGGAAGAAGAATGTTTTCCCTAATATTCTGTTCAGGGATGAAAGCCCCTTAGGCCATGTTAATGATGCCAGAAATAGCCTTCTTGAGTCGTTCAACTAGAATTTTGAAGATGACTTTATAAATAGCATTGCAACAAGAGATAGGCCGAAAATCATTCATACTCTGAGGATTACTTCTTTTCGGCACTAAGCAAATGTACATATGATTTAATGCATGAAGCATTTTGCAGGAAGAAAAGAATTCTGACACAACCTCAGTTAAAAGCTTACTAGTAATGTCCTAAGTATGTTGTAAAAAGAGAACAGTGAATCCATCTGGACTTGGAGCTTTAGACGATTTCAAATTAAGTAATACTCTTTTAACATCATGCTCTGTTATAGGAGACATTAACATATCTTTTGGTATTTTGATCAATCGAACATTCAAACATCCTCCTCACATTCGAACTAGGCATAGAGCAGGTATCTGTCCCCATAAGATTAAGAAAATGATTACGAGCTAATTCTTACAACTATATCCAGTCTGAATAGCTCTGTCCCCCACTATCTCGGAGTATAGAAATTTTGTTGTTATTTTGTCAGGCTAGTAAGGAGGAGTGAAAGTACTTGGAATTAGAGTCCCTACCCTTTTGCCAGTTCACTTAGGATTTCTTTTGAAGAATAGATGTCCGAAGTGTAAAAGCTGAGATGTACTCTTGAAGGCAAAGCACTTAAACATTCCTGAGCTCTAGATTGTGAGAATCATCACAACAGGCAGTTTGTGCTAGAATAAGTTTCTCTTTTCAAGATATAAGGCTAAGGTTTTGGCTTGACATGAAACCTTTAAGGGCTTCCTACACCAATTTAAGCTTTTGCAGCAACTGAAATGATTTAAAACCAACAATGTCATTACCTCAACATTGACTCCTTAGATCAGAAAAGCCAACTCTCTGGGTTAATCCATTGAAGAAACGAAATGGTGCAGCCACTTTCCTACATTCCTCTCGCATATGTATCAGCATATATGAATGATCTGACAATAGAATCTCCCCAAAATGTGCATAGGATTTAGAGAACTGTGTTAATCATGAAGAGTTAACGAGACATCTATCCAGCTTCTTACAGATAAGTAGACTTCCTTGATAATTATTGGACCAAGTAAGTAATCTCCTAGTAAATCTGAGGTCCACCAAGTCCATCCTATTTAAGAAATTAGACAATTCTTTGATCAATCCTAGATTAAACTGGTGACCTCCCTCAATTTTAGTAGAGTTAAGCGAGCAATTATAATCTCCCACCACAAGCCAAGGCCTACGACACAATGCTTCCTATCCCACACCATCTTCTTCATAAATGAATTTTTAAGAGGGTCATTAGACCCTCTTAGATTCCACACAAGGACTGCCATGAACAACAGAAGCTCCCAGATACTTGGTTTTGTTTCCTTTTTTTCACTGATTTATGTTTAGCATTTTTATGCTGCACCTAAAAATCATCCTAAACTTTAGGAAAATTAACCTCAAGTGGAGTGGAATGAGTTTCCATATCCTTAGTATCCATACATCCGAAGACAGTGTCAACATGTTCAAGAACACATTCAACATCTGAATTTACCCATGGAGTGCTCTCTGTCATCTGTAGTTGTAAAGTTGTGTTGGGATTTTTAGCATTATCTCTAAGTTGTGGCCAAGTTGTAATATCAGCAGCAATTGCATTCTCAATAGTCCCACTGTCTTTATGTTCCAAGGTAGTATCAACTCCTGAAATCCCCATTATCCCACACTTTGCAATAACATCAGCCACTCCCAACTTCTCCACTGACTCAATCACATCCATAGCTCTGCTCTATTTTTAATTATCAAACATATCAGCCTCAATCGCAAGAGGTGGGGTGTCAGCATCTCCTAAACTAGCTGATTTATCACCTTTAGAATTAATAACATCTCCCGGTTCAGCAGAGGGAATAGGCCCACTAGGTTCTGCCAAATGAGTAATCTCCTTTCCACTATAGTTAGAGTCCCCAACCTTATCTGATCGCAAGAAGGAGTTAAAGGTGGCAATTCATCATACCATCCGGTTTTAAAAACTTTACCTGTTGGTACCCATTGTTTGTCCACGTTACGAGGCTTCCAAGGGTAACTGATATGTATCTTAGTCTTCACCAATTCCCTATCATCACCGAGCCTTAGGATAGGTAAACTATTTGAAAGAGACGCTTTTTTAGGAATTTCAATACATAACTTAGAGTAGCAAATTTGCTCTATGGAGGTCGTTTGAGAGTCCATACACACTAGTTTCCTAATGAGCTAACCAAGAAGCTCAATCCCTCAACAATACAGAATTCCATTGGCAAATTATGAAAGTTAACCCATTTGGGATAACATCAATTTGTCCCCTATCCAACACCATACCCTGCTTCCACCTTTGTATAAATAGAGGTTGATCACCGAAGTTTCATAGTCCCTGGTCCACTATTTCTGTAAGGTGAGAGTCTTTAGAAAATTTAAACAATAGTGTTCCATCCTCACGAAGCATCACTTTTTCAAGCCCTTTTTTCCCCACTGTGCCTTTGCCTATGCGTTTACTACAAGGAAGGTTGGGTGCTTGGGCCAAAAAAAAAACCCAATTAGCCCAGAGGACCATGCCTTTGCACCCGTATGGAGCAACTTAATCGAATGGGACACCATTTTGAAGCACATTGGAATAGTATTTCAACGCACCTTTATTATGCTGAAACTTAATCTTCGTTTTCTATGCATTATTGCTGTGGGAGTTGTCCGAAGATTGCCTAGTTGTTACCTTCTTTCTGACAGCCATTAGAGACAAGATCAACAAAGATTGCCTAGTCCTTCTTTCCGACTACCCCTGAAGGCAAGATATGAGCATGGGAGTAGGGAGGGAAGTTATCTTTAGAGAGCGAAGTATCTCCCTTCTCCATTGACATCACTAGGAGGCTTGGAGACAAGCGATCCGGCGAGGCTAAAGCCTCAACTACTATTGGGGGCAAGATTGTATAGTAACTCTCGAGAATGACTAGGGAAATATTTTTCTAAAAAATGATGGAGGGAAGTGCAAAAAAGGAAAATCTATAAAGAGATAGTTTTCTTAACAGGAACCTTGATTCAGATCATATAGGATCATTACTACTAGACAAGAACCTACTCAGATCATAAACTTATTAGCCTTCACTTTTGACTAGACATGACTTAGGATCCTCTAGTCAATCTCAGAGCCCTTTCCATAGGCAGTTAACAACCTGTATCTACATTAACTAATTACCAAGCTTTTAATTACCCGATTTATTTTAGAAGTTAAATACCACTTGAATCAAATCCTTTACTACGTGATATATTTGGAACATATAATTCAAATATCCATAGTCCAAGTTTCAAGCTTTTACTTAAGAAATAGCTTCGATTTTCTTACAAACAAGTTCATACCATAGATGAAGTTGGCCAATAAGGAAATTAGGAAAAGTTGTAGAGCTACTCTTTGTGATAACAAGGAAAGAATAACATGAGCGTGCTGACGTACTTGGATCGATGAAAAGGCTATTTTACCGTCACCCACTTGAGAGAATTAACAAGTGAGGCATCACTTTTGAGTGCCTCAAGGGGGAGAAACAATACGTTCATGCTTGATTGCCAACATACTAGGGGCATCACTTTTGAGTGCCTCAACGGGAAGAAACAATACGTTCATACTTGATTGCCAACATACTAGAAGATCCCATGTCACATTATTTAAAATCTTCTTTTAGAAGATAAAGTTCCAAACATTTTTTAAAAACTTCTTTTAGAAGATGAAGTTCCAATTTAGAGAAGTTTGATAAAAGAAAGGTAAATTCATGAATCTGTTTGAAAGAGCCGATCGAGAATGAAAATTTGACAGCTTAACCATGAGATTCTTATAAAAATAGTGATGAATTCCTGTGGTAGGAAGCCCTTCAACATACTTGGAAACCCTGTTCGTTGATGATGAAATAATGATTTCACAGCCCCAGCTTTGAATGCTTGATGCTTCATCTTTCTTTCAGGTCAACTATAAGACCACATGTCTAAATGCGAAACTTCTTGGTGGGTGAAACTAGATTAGGCTTCACGTTCATCATCTTGTCTCAGAACTCGAATGCTTTTTAAGTCCCGCAAGGCAACTAAACTCAGGACTGGTGTAACCTGACAAAATTCTACAAGCAGAAAGTTGTTGCTAGCTCATTGATTTCATTTACCTCGTAATTTAAGCACGAAAGCAAGGAATGATGTTAACATACGTGTCGACCAGACAATTTTTTGTGGCAAGGAGATATTAATAGTTTCTCCAGTGGTCATTAATTATTAGAACCAGAACATGAGAGCAATATTATATACTGAGGTGAATTTGAGGTAAATAGTTTAATTCTCCTATTTCCATGTGATCAAGGTCTATCTTAAGTTCGACGTTGCTCTGTATGAAAGAAACAGCAAGGTTTGACATACAGTTTTGCTATCTTATATATGTAATCCACCAAAATCATCAAAACAGGGAGAGTAGGAACTATGGCATTGTTCAGGAGAGAACACTGAAGGGGTTTGCATTTGCGCACACAATGTGCATGGGATGGTCAAATACTACGGGGTTAAGAAAAATCTAGCTCAAACGGCGAATAATGGATTGAAAACGAATTTTCTGCAAAAGAAAGAACAGAAACATCATATGATTAAACTAACAAAAAATAAGCTTCTCCTACCTATCTATAAACTCACCTTCGTTCTTTTTAGTACTTTGCTAAGTACAATGGTTGATGAAACGTCATTTTCCGGGCAGCTATTCAGATTGACCCCACCGTTGCCCGCTGAGCAAGTATGCTTTACAATTACAGCTTCACAATACGCGTCGGAAGCATTACTCAAAACTTGCACAACAAACTTGTACAGCGATGTGTTAGGAGTACCGATCATTTTCTCGTTTACACAACAATGCAATGTTTCGCTTTACTTATTCTTGCGTTTGCAGCATATCGAAAATGGGAGTTTTGGGAAAGACAAATATTATTACATTACGAAAGAAAGGAAATGACATAGGAGATCACCGAAAAGGGATCTCTAGAGTAACACTTCTTTCTCATGGCTAAAGTTCCTCGTTGAATAGAACTAGTTCTGTTGTCAAAATGACGAACTGTACTTCCCTGAAGTTTATCCATATGATCATTTTCTAAACATTCATCAGTATATATTTTTGCAGTGCTTCCAGTGGAAGGCACATCAAATCATATCTGTGCCAAATTTGTACTAACCAATTGCTGAGCACAATGGGCTTAACCCCATAATATTCGGGTCTCATAATGCATTTTCCTCTGACCCAGTTGCAAGAACACCCAAATACTGGCTATACTAGAATACAGGAGCTCTCAAAAACAAAATAACATACACGTTCAGAAATTATGTTGGGAACAAAAGAAAACGATATTTCTAACCTCATAATGACTCATCTTTGACATAGGGCACTAACTTCTCATATTTTCCTGCAGACATTGCTCAAAGAATTTCAATGGAGTTTAGCAAATGGGCATCTATGGTAGCTTGCCAGGCCATGCTTTGTAAGAATCTGAAGGTATTCAATGGAACGGGAAAAAGGTGGATAAACGCTAATGGAAGGAAAGCCAGAAACTAATTCCTGCCACAAGAGGGCTGCTCTGAAATAAACTATTGATATCCAAACAAATACCAGGGAAGAGAACGAGGTAAAACTCATTTGGTAAGAACAAAGGACTAATGTCTAACAACATGCCAATAATGAAAATCAGTGAATTCACAACCAAGCATCAAGCAAAAGTCAATCTTAATAAAGGTGTGCAGGTGAAAAACTTGACCACATTAGGAGTCATGCAATGCACAAACCTTTGAAATCTTTACATTTCAGATAATGCACTTTGATTGGGAGAACAAGGAATACGAGATAATCTACAAATTGGTCCAGAAAGAATATCTTCCAGGGCTGAAGGAGATCCATCACTGCGGATATTGTTGAAAACCACAGTATTTGGGTTTCCAGTGAATGATTGCCGTATTGATTTTAGGGCATTGAAGCGACCATCTTTGTAGAAAGATTCCAATTCATCAACAACCTATATTACAAGTATAAAATCATAAATCTGGAAGAATGAATGTGGAGAAGGATGAATCTTTAAAAGCATTGAAAGATCCTCTTCAATGAATGATGTCATTTTTAGTTTTTTTCCCAAAAAGAAAACAATGACAGAGAATGAATAACTTATACAAGGTATTACAAAAATTTTGGATGAATTAAAGTTGATTTTTCCCTTTATCCGCAGCTCTTCATTTTGTAAAACATCTAGAGTATTCTAAGAGAAGGTCTGTATCGGTCAAAATGCTAAAAGCTTACCAAGAAGGAGACTGAAGATATGTCAACGGCCTTCAAGTGAACAAGCTCCAAAAGTCTCTCAGGTGTAGAGACAAGAAACTCAGGTTCACATTTCTTCAAACTACAAAGAAGGCAGAAACTTTTTGTGAGAAATATGAAGGAGAAAAGATAGCAATTCAGCCATTTATCCGCACAAGCTAAAATAGCATGTTCGCAAAATGCACTCATCCAATGGTTACTGCATATATCCAAATAAATATGCAAACAACCACATGCACAACATTCAGAAATTTATACAGAAAGGTGAATATGTGTAAGTATAAGCAGTCACACACAGTGAGAAAGGGCAGAAGAGAGTAATTCAGAGAATATGGTCCCAGTTACCCTTGAATCTGATAATCTAAGGATGCACCGGCATGTAAACTGACAGTATGTATGCCAAAAGCTTTCAGGGGTTTGCACACCAGACGCACCTAGTATAATATAGGAGCAAAAGAATGAGAAAACTAAATCTGCATACTATTGCATTGCCAACCAAAACAGATGGAGATATTTTAAAAAATGATGTAAAGGAAAAGTAAAATAAAGAAATAACAAACCTTGGCAGCTTTTTCTTGGGATGAGACAAGGAAAAGAAGAAATGGAGTGGCAAATGATAACCCTTGTTTCTCCTTTCTTGCTATTGTATCAGCTGCAGTAGAAACCATCCATGCGATTTGTTTGATTGTACAGGAAGATCCACTTGTCTCCAATAAATCTCCTCCAGTTGAGTAACATTGCAAGAAATCCACTCCCCATGGTTCAGCATACAGAGGCCTATATTCTTCCTCACTATAGTTTCCCTCACCCCGCAATTCCTTTTCTATCTCATTCAAGCACATAATAAGAAACCTCGACGGGTAATCCAAGATTTCAGAGGCCTTTCTTTGTTGATCTCGTCCACCATTCTTTCCATTCAGTGGAGTAACTGTGCTTCCCGAATCAGCAGGGTTCTTAAAGCCTATTTTATGTTCAACCCTCAAATTCATAGC
>JANZXP010000196.1:19979583-20001862 GCA_027576715.1 Erythroxylum flavicans | reverse complement strand
TTGCTTACAGTGCTTGTGTCACAGCGGGTTCTATAGACATAGGTAAGATCAGGAGAGAAGTATGTGCCAGAAGTCAATCCCTCCATTTACAATCAATGATCATCGATGAGGTAACTATGTATCCCGCAGGACACTCAACCAACGCACCTACGAGGAACTACTCCACAAAGGGATCTCAGCTAAATCAATTTTTCGGGATAATCAACGGTATTTCGATAATCGCTACAGCATATGGAAGCGGAATTATTCCTGAAATACAGGTATTTCTTAATTTAGTTGCTTGTAGGTTGATATTGCTTCAGGATCTGATACGCAAACCAGCTTACAGTGTCGACATATAATTCCTTTGCAGGCAACTTTGGCCCCTCCTGTAAAGGGCAAGATGTTCAAAGGCTTATGCATCTGTTTTTCGGTCATAATCTGTACGTATTTCAGTGTTGGCATATCCGGATATTGGGCATTTGGTAATCAGGCTGCAGGATCAATTCTCACCAGTTTTATGGACGATCGCAAGCCACTGCTCCCTAGTTGGTTCCTTCTACTGACCAACATCTTCACCCTTACGCAAATATATGCTGTCACTGTTGTAAGTTCGTTTCTCTTTACAAAATATCACTATGGATAGCTATATTGTAGGTTTCAAGTGTTAACTTTCTTTTAATTTCTATGATCTCACATCTCTTACTGGGTTGTGGTTAACTTGCAGATCTACTTGCAAACATCGAACGAATTGTTTGAGAAGTTATTCGCAAACCCGAATATAGGTCAATTCTCCATACGAAATGTCTTGCCAAGGTTGATATTTCGTTCCATGTCAGTAGTGTTAGCTACATTTCTTGCTGCGATGCTACCTTTCTTCGGAGACATCCTGGCAGTGTTTGGTGCATTTGGAGTCATTCCTTTAGATTGCTTCTTGCCAATGGTTTTCTACAATCTCACATTTAGGCCATCCAAGAGAAGCCTAATATTCTTTGTTAACACATTAATTGCATTAGTCTCTTTCGTGTTGTCAACTGTTGGGGCAGTAGCGTCTGTCAGACAAATAGTCCTTGATGCCAAGGCTTATAGCCTGTTTGCTAACATGTAAAACTAGAATGACAACAATGAAAAGTATTGTTGTCCCATGTATTATGTAGCATATTATATATAGTTAAAAAGCCTGGCCTGGAATTTTTGCACTTGAGTCGTACGGTTTTTACTTTTTTCCGTTAAATGAATACTTTTTAAAAACCAATAAAAAACAGTAAAATCATTCAAGTAAATCAAATATTTAATTAGTATTGTATACAATTATATATGTTCCTATACAAGTTTAGGATTGGATTGAAATAAATTAAACATATCAGATTAAAGTAGCTCAAACATGTTTAAAAGTTTTCTCAATCATTATTCTTTCGATGCAAAGATTACCGTTAATCCTTTATTTGCTCTGTAAGAGCAAGTCATCGTCATATTGGAAATAATATGCTTTGTGGTATACAATATAATAATGTTTACATAAATAAAATATATATTGAAATCTTTGTTTTTCTAATATTTTTATTTAAACATCCTTTCGGTGTATAACTAAAATTCGATTACAAGTTCTTTTATCAAACCTATTTGTAACTGTAGATATGAAAAGTTATTAGTTTTTCAAGAAAAGTAAGAGTTATGATATCATGTAAATTAATTTTTTACAAACTAACTTCACAATTTTATGCACTTCAACGGAGTAATATCCCCTAAAGAATTAAAAATATGACAAGACTTTTAATCGAGTTGTCGAAACTCTCAAAGAATTAAGAACATGACAAGACTTCTAATCGTATTGTCGAAACTCTTAAAATTAATTTTGATTCTCTAATTTCTTATTGTAGTCGTGAAATCAGGCCGAATTTTAAGAGAATGTCTAAACACGATTTTCTTAATTTCAAATAATAAAATAAAGTGGATATTTTCGATTAATTAACTAATTCTCAAATTTTCCTTAATTAATTGGTTCAAACACAACATCTAAACCAAAACTTACTATTAATTGACTGGGTATGATAGCATCTATATCCATTAAATGATACCAATAAGTATAGCAAAAAAGACTACACCTAAATTAAATAATTAAAATAGCTGCAACCATTCAACTTAGTTTTCTTTTTTATCATAAGTTAAATATGCAAATTCATAAATAACATATTTGCTGCTTATATCAATCCTTCATGACAATTACGTATCATTGAATTAATGGATAGCTATAGAATAAACAACATTAAATTTATTTGTCAGATTAATCAATATTAATTATTCAAGAAGTTAAGAACATAAAATAAGAAATACTTCAATTAAAAACATGAATATAAATTTAGAACAAAACCTCACAACGTTACAATTAGAGTTTTGAATACTCTTGAATCAGAATATTTGAGTATAGTTATACATGGCTTTTGTTCTAACACCAAAATAGAAGAAAGATGAAAGATTGAGAGAAAACTAAGAAGAAAATGAAAAGAGGATGGTTTAAGAGGTGAAAGACATCTATCTTCTTGTTTTTCTACTGTAAACCTAGTCTAATCCTATGTTATAAAGTTTCGTATGTAAAACCAATCCAAATCCTTACATAATAGGAATGGAAAGAAGCTTCCTGATTAAGCTCAACTTTTCAAATGAATCTGACATTAAAAGCGATCCAGCCTTATCAACTGTAGCAATATATCCACTTTTTCTAAAATTCGTGATTTTCACCAATAATACTCCACTTTGATGCAATCTTCACTTTTCATCTTCTAAAATAAAACAAACATTAATTTTTCTATGTAAGCACAAAAATAAATCTAAAATAAGAGATAATTCCAATTAATGTATCAAAATAACAGCTTATCAAATTCTCCCACAATGGACCCATGCTTGTCTTCAAGCATACATCAATTCAATACATCAATCATCCTTATAACAGCCTTTCATCTTCTTTCTTGTTATCCATAAATATCTAAAAGCTAATTCACATTAAAGGTTTAGGATAAAATAACAATCGAGAGAGTAAGCACTCATAGGACACATTCTTAGAATTAAAACATAGCATCTCATCAATTCCATCATAATGAAATGAAACAAGACTCGACACCCTCTCATGGATTTCACTCTATACATTCAAAGTTCTTAGGGTTCATTAAGCTCCCAAATCAAAGCATGGCGAGTTATTTTCATAAGCTTGATCAAGAATCATATTTCTACCACTTAACAAAAATGAACTTAATGTATAAATCAAAGGGACTTGATCAGGGTTGTAATGTGACTTGGGTGAGATATTACAAAGTCAAGTTTTTAGGTTAAATAAAGGGAATCATACAAACTTATCCACACATGTTTTAACTTAAATTAATCCAATACTCATTTGATTCAACTAGCATCCCTTTTAATCATTTTTTCTTTTTTTTACATGAACATCAAAGAAGAGATCTTCTTTTCTTTTATTTTACTTCTCCCCCAATCTATAAAAAATGAAAAATCAAAATAATGCAACCTAAATCAACTAATTTACTTTTTATGGAAATATTCAAAATCCAATGTAAATAAGCTCAGTGCAATTCCTTAAATTTATGGGTTCAAAATTATTAAGACATCAACAATAAGAAGGGTAAAAGTGGCTTGCAACAAGGTTATAATGCAAGAAAATAAAGGGTAAGAACTCAAATTGGTTCTCTAGGGACAAAAAGTAAGGTAGGCTTGTTTAGAAAATTGGTTATCCTAAGTGTCCTTATCATCTTTATGCATAAACTCATCAAAAATGTGGTCTTAAAATGTATTCAAAAGAAATTTCTAACAAAAATAAGCTATGCTTGATAACACACAACCAAAAGATATGTATGAGCACAAACGTGATGAATGCTCTTAGGCTCAAAACTCCAATAGATGTCAAAAATACATCAAGTCTTGCACACTTTCACTTAAAAAAATAGTGAGATACTTAAAATAATTTAATGAAACATTAATCATGCTTATCTCTCTCGTGCATTATTTCTTAAACCAAAAATGCACCCTAACTTAAGGATTATAACAATAAGAAAATTATGAGGCTATCATGGGGAATAATCAATATATGAATCATAGTATCATGAGTCCAAGTAAAGTCACAAAGTTCATCATAATATAAACACTCGCTTGCCCACACCTAAATTATTCATTGTCCTTAATGTATGCATAAGATACTCACTTCTCACAAAAATAATTAACATAAATAAAGCACAGAGTAAAAGACTCGCTTGAGTTGTGACCATTTGAAAGGAGATGTACTATAGTCTATGGACATTGAGGTATCACCCCTATGAATTGGAGCAAAGCATTCGAATTTTTCTCAATTTTAAAAAAATTGAGTTCTAATCTTTCTAGCTAAAAATGATACTTATGTCAGATTGGTGGAGCCGAAAGATAAAAAGACAGTAGAATGCACAATCCTTTTGTTGCATTGATGATGAACCGCTCTAAAGGCAATCACGTGGTATAAAATGAAACGTTCTCCTTTGTTGCTTGAGTACCTCCATCCTACCTAAAAAATCCCTATCCAAAGGTTCTATCTCACAAGTGATATACATATTAGTGTTATTCATATCAAGCAAAATCAGATTAATAGCCGAAGGAGTGATAAGGGAACTATGAGATAAATTATTGTTAGAAAAGAGAACAATGTTAAATTACACTGCCAACCAATCACCTAAATTGACTCATACTTTGTTTATCATAAAGTAAATAAAGAACAACTCAGCTTTAGTGTAAGTACAAGTTGCAGCCTTTTATCTTGAATAATTAAAAGCCAAGAAACATTGCATATAAATCCACTACATCTCATTAAAATAACTACCCTTAAATTTACATGGATGATAAAAAAAACAAGTTAGAAGACATTGATTTTCATGCTTGAAAAGAATTAAACTCACCATAGCCCACAACATATTCTTTATAATGAGCCAAATTAAAATATTCTTCATCTATTAACCCTAAGGCTAAATTAAAATCAAAGATGCTCTGTTTGAATTCGACACCCCTTAATATGTACTATATCACGTTAGGAGTAAGTAAAGTAAAATTGTCCAATCTATCAAATTTAAAGGTAGTATAAAACTCCTAGCTAATTTAGTAAAGACTAGACAACGAATCAATGAAAATATTTCCAAATCATGTTAATAAGCAAATCATCAAATTTTTCTTTAATTTGCAAATCCTCTAAGGATGGATAATATACATACTTACCCACATTAATATATTAGGATTTGAGAGCAATGTACCATCTTTTAATGTTCTTTAGTGTTGAAAGTGAGATAACCGTGCAAGTCTAACTCAATTGGTGGCAAGACAGAGGTGTTTTATGCTATTCGTGCATGCTTCCTTTTGGTACTAGTTAAATCCTGCAATAGACGGATGGTGTGCAGTTGCAGCGATTTTTCTTTTGCTGCGATCATGGTAGAAGCTTTAGAACATCCCATGATAATGAAAAGTATAATAGAAAACTACTTTGAAAAATAATGAAAACAACTTAATAATGATTAAAATTAAAGTGAAAGGAAAGGAACTAAAAGTAATTGATACAAATAAAATAAAAATAAATAGAAAAATAGAACTGTAAAATAATACTATTAAGTGTTGGTGGTGGGTTTGGTGTTGCATGGACACAAGCTATTGGGGCTAAATAATGCGTGTAAGAGACCAAATATCTTTGGGTCAAAATGATGATGACGCAGGCCCAAGTAGTAGCTCTAAATACAGCTCCAGCCTAAGATTAAATGTTCATCAGAATAATCAACATCCTCATGGTAAAGGAATGAACCTGCAAGACACTCAATAATATGCCATTCTGTTCTAACAAACTTAGCTGTAAATATTCCTCTGTTAACAATTGTTAACAAGTGTAATGAGTGATTTTTATAGCTATATGAAAACAGACATCTTGTATATATATACACAATCAATGAAAAAGGAAACAGTGACAATTACATCACAAAGTTTTTATCTTATTCCCTTACATGGTATCAGAGCTTTGAAGGACAAACGTCTATGGTTCATGTTTCAGAAGTTTCTTCTTCTGCCAATTATCCTCCTGAACCTCACCAAACAAATATGCCCTCTCTAGATTTTTCTGCGCTTGCTAAAACTCTTAATTTCAACTTACCTATTAAGTTGGATCAAAATAACTACATCAACTGGCGTGCACAGGTTCTAGCAGCCATATGTGCCTTGGAGCTTGAGATCTTCATCACACCAGGTGTCTCACCACCTAATCCGGTTATTATCACTGCAGAAATGCAGCTTTCATCAAATCCAAATTTTCGAGACTAGAAACGTTCTGATCAGCTCCACCTTTGTTGATTGTTCTCCACCATTGGTGATGATGTGATTGGACAGGTCAACACATTTTCTACCTCACTTGAGGTATAACAAACGCTTGAAAGGTTGTATGCGTAGACATCCATGGTTCGCATCTTGCAGCTCAAGCAACAACTCTCTACAATATAAAAAGGTGCTCTTAGCATTTCAGAATATATGCAAAAGATTAAATCAATTGGTGATTCTCTCTTGGTTGCAGGTCATGCAGTTCCTGAGCATGAACTTATCCTAAGTGTTCTAAATGGCCTAGGCCATGAATATGATCCAGTGGTTGTTTTTCTCACTCACACCAAGAAGACTTCAACCTTACAAGACATTCAGTACATATTGATGATGTATAAAACTCGGATTGAACAACTCAAAACACTCTCTACACAAGCTATTGTCACTACACCTACAGCTAACATTGCTTCTTATTCCTATAGCAGAGATAACAGCTCTAACAGACAACGAAATCAAGGAAGCAGGCCAGGCTATAGAGGAAGAAGAGGTCATGGTAGAAATGGTCGATGGACTGGAGCCGGAAGAATTTTTTGTCAGTTATGCCAAAAGCCTGGTCATGATGCTCTCAAATGTTACAAGCGCTTTGACTAAACTTGGTAAGGTTCACAAAGCTCACAAAACTGGAGACCACAAAATCAATCTCAGCACACTTCAGGTGATTCTTAGCAACATGGATCTAGTCCCCATACCTTTATTGCTCACAATCAGCCCTCTATATACACTCCTAGAGATCTTGGTAGTGACTTAACATGGTCTGTAGACAGTGGTGCTACAAACCATGTCACAGCTGACTTGAACAATCTGAAAGTTAACTCTGAGTATGGAGGTAGGGATCATCTTACTGTGGGTAATGGTAATGCTCTCTCTATAGCTCATACAGGCTCCTCTTCTATTAGGTTTCATGACAATAAACACACTCCATTAACCTTAAAAGAAATTCTCCATGTTCCTCAAATCACTAAAAACCTTTTGAGTATCTCCAAGTCAACAAAGGATAACAAGATTACAGTTGAGTCTATTGAAAATTATTGTTTGTTTAAGGACAAGGTTTCAGGGACAATTCTGCTTGGAGGAGTGCTTTGAGATGAGCTCTACAGTTTTAAAGCTACCACTCAATCACAGTTTCCAACCCCTGCTCCTATTTCTGGTTCCTCTCAGGCCCTTTCTTCTAGACAATCTACCGATTGTGTAATCAACAAATATGAAGTTCATAATGTTCAAAAATCTGCAAATGTTTGGCATGCTAAACTTGGCCACCTGTCCAAAAATGTACTTCATATGGTTTTCAAATCAATGTATTTAAAACTTGATCCTAGTGATCTTCAATTTTGTGACTCCTATAGACAGGGTAAATTACATCAACTTCCTTTTGACTCACATGATATCACTGCCACTAAACCTATTGAGATTGTGTATTCTGATATTTGGGGACCCTCTCCCTACCCATCTAGTGAAGGTCACAGATGTTATATAATTTTTATTGATGCCTATTCTCGGTTTACATGGTTTTACCCTCTTAAATTTAAATATGAGGCATTAGCTACTTTCATTCGATTCAAAAGTCATATTGAACTACAACTTGATTACAAAATAAAAGCAATTCACATGGACAATGGAGGGAATACAAAGCCTTTTTACCCTTTCTAAATCAGACTGGAATTCACCATCATTTCACTTGTCCCCATACTCACTAACAAAACGGTGTTTCTGAAAGGAAATACCGCCATATTACAGAAACTGGTTTAACCTTACTTTCCGATGCCAATATGCCTCTCACCCTATGACTTGAAGCTTTTTCCACAGCAACTTAATAAATAATGTCCCCACCCCACGTCTCAATAATAAATCCCCATTTGAAGTTCTATATCACAAATGTCCCAACTATCTTCATCTACAACCTTTTGGCTGCAGTTGCTACCCTTACCTACGCTATTACTCCAAACACAAGCTTGATTTTCACACCGCCAAATGTGCATTTTTGGGGTATAGCCCTCTTCATAAAGGGTATAAATGTCTTAGTCCCACTGGCAGAGTCTTTGTCTCTTGTCATGTTGATTTCAATGCACATGAATTTCCATATACCTTTCCTTTTCCATCCAAGCCTCAATCAGCTCAACTCCAATAAGGCTTACCTCCCTCTGTTTTAGCTCCTGCTGCCTATCCTAAAGCCTCATTTTGAAGCACTCTACCGTCAACAACATTGCCTTCTATGCCTCCTTGCTCCAACAATCATTCTCAGGCAACTCCTTTATTAATTGTCCTCTACCTACTCCCTCCCCTTCCACTCATACACAGCCCACTCAACCAACCCCTATTCCTACTCGCCCTCCTCCACCACAAAATATCCACCCAATGGAAACACGATCTAACCTAAAACCTACTCTGCTGCCTTAACATCTTGTCCTACTTCAGAACCCACCTCTATGATTCAGGCTCTTCAAGATCCTATGTGGACTAATGCTATGAGAGATGAACTCGCTGCCCTCCACAAAAACTGAACCTGGACCTTGGTTCCTTTTGAACCTACCATGAACATATTGGGAACTAAATGGGTTTTTCGAACTAAATAACGAGCTGATGGGTCTGTTGACAAGTATAAGGCGAGACTGGTTGCCAAGGGGTTCAATCAAACCCCTGGCATTGACTATTCTGAGACTTTTAGTCCAATAGTCAAAGCATCAACCATCAAGGTGATTTTGTCTCTTGCAGTCTCACATCATTGGGACATCCAACAAATCGATGTCAACAACGCCTTCCTAAATGATGATTTGCAGAAAGTTGTCTACATAAGTCAACCTCAGGTTTTTGAAAGCTCCACTCAGCCTACTCATGTTTGCCGTCTCTCCAAGGCTCTCTATGGCTTGAAACAGGCTCCTCGGGCCTGGTTTCAAACACTCAACGCAGCATTCAACACCTAGGGTTTTGTCAACTCCAGGTCTAACACTTCTCTCTACTATTACAAGCATAATGATATACTTCTCATTGCTTTGGTTTATGTTGACGACATTCTTCTTACGGGAAACAATCAGTAAGCTATACAAGGGCTTATTACTAAGCTAAACTCTCAGTTTACTCTAATGACACTAGGAAGCCTAAATTTCTTTCTAGGGTTTGAGGCTTACCCCAATGCCACAGGACTGTATTTATCTCAAAGTCAGTATGTGCGGGATTTGCTTCAACTAGCCAATATCTCCTTCTGCAAACCATGTGCCACTCCCATATCTACTGGGTCCAAGCTCTCGCTCCATGATGGTCTCCCCTTCTTTGATCCTTCGTTATATCATAGCTTAGTTAGGGCTCTTCAATATCTCTGCCACACAAGACCAGATATTAGCTATATGGTTAATAAATTGAGCCAATTTCTTACCAATCCATCCACTACACATTGGATTACCTTAAAACGGGTTCTTCGTTACCTTCAAGGGACTACTGATCTAGGGCTCCATTTTTGCAACTCATCCTCTCCTCTTTAGCTTCACGCTTTCAGTGATTCGGATTGGGCTAGCTCTCCTGATGATCGTAAGTCCACAAGCGGTGGTTGTGTCTTCCTTGGGGGGAATCTTGTGTACTGGAACTCAAAGAAACAGTCGGTCGTCGCTAGCTCTAGTATTGAAGTAGAGTATCTAGCACTTTCACAGGTCTCTACCGAACTCATTTGGTTACTCTCCTTGCTCTCTGAACTAGGTCCTCTTATCTCAAAAGCCTATACTATGGTGCGACAATAATAGTGCTCGATCTTTAGCTCACAATCTGGTGTTTCACTCTCACACTAAACATTTTGAAATTGACGTTCACTTTATCTGAGACAAAGTTTCAGATGGTGTTTTAGAAGTCAGATATGTTAGTATAGCAGACCAAGTAGCTGACTTACTCACGAAGCCTTTACCAGCAACACGATTTTCTTACTTATTATCCAATCTCAACCTTGTCACAAATCCCAGGTCTCGTTTGAGAGGGGATGTAAGAGAACAAATATCTTTGGGTCAAAATGATGATGACGTAGGACTAAGTAGTAGCTCTAAATACAGCTCCAGCCTAAGATCAAATGTTCATCAGAATAATCAACATCCTCATAGTAAAGGAATGCACCTGCAAGACACTCAATAATATGCCATTCCGTTGTAACAAACTTAGCTGTAAATATTCCTCTGTCAACAATTGTTAACAAGTGTAATGAGTGATTTTTATAGTTGTACGAAAATAGACATCTTGTATATATATACACAATCAATGAAAAAGGAAACAGTGACAATTACATTAAAAAAATTATCTTATTCCCTTACAATGCTTGTCTGCTGTTGGAATGTTAAGTGTTATAGACTCTCCTACTGGCTATCATTGGCGGGGTTGCATCTGCTATTGATCGAAGCTAAGAGAACTTTCGACTGGTGTTGCGTGGTGTGTGTGAGCGAGTGCTTGGTTAGTGTTGCATGGTGTGTGTGAGCGAGCGTTTGGCTAGTATTACTGTGGTGTTGTTGGCTTGGGTGTGCGTGGGTTGCTGTGGAATGGTGTCTGCTGTATGGTGGGGCTGGGCTGGGACCTTCAATGTTGCCCACTAAAAGAGAAACAAACAAATTGGGGTTGTTTTGTTT
This sequence comes from Erythroxylum flavicans, assembly GCA_027576715.1. NCBI lineage: Eukaryota > Viridiplantae > Streptophyta > Magnoliopsida > Malpighiales > Erythroxylaceae > Erythroxylum > Erythroxylum flavicans. The sequence continues at coordinate 19,990,916 of JANZXP010000196.1, read as the reverse complement.
TTTGTTTTTAATTTTTTAATGATTTTTTCAATGTGTTTATGTTACTTTATTTTTCATTTTTTTAAGAAATATGACAAGTTTCTATTAAATCAAAACAAATTACTAACATATATAAGGTGTGATCACACCTTATACATGTCACCTTATAAATATTAGTATTCTAGAATTTTAAGGTTTCCATTCAAGAAAGTTAAATCATATAAGGCATAATATCGCCTTATAAGATTTAGTATTATGAAATTTTAAGGTCTCTATTCCTAACAACTGAATTACATAAGACGTAATCATGCCTTATGAAATTTAGTATTTTTAGAATTTGAAGACCCATTTCCCCCTTAGGCCACTAAACTTACTTTTAAAAAATGATCAAATGAAAACTATATATAACTAAAACAAAGTTAATAAAAACTATCATATTTTGGGTTGCCTCCCAAAAAATGCAATTGTTTAATGTCGTTATACTCAACGAAGCTAATTCTTCTCAAACTTCTACATATGATGGAAGTCCCAAATCAAAATTCACCACACTGAAAATTGTTATCTCCTCATAAAATGGTTTCAATCTATGTCTATTAACTTTAAAAATCTTCTTAGTCTCCAAACGTTTTATTCGTACTACACCATGTGAAAATATGTTAGAGATAACAAAAAAGCCAAGCTATCTAGAACGTAACTTATGTGACATAAGCTTTAATAAAGAATTATATAATAAAACTTTTTGCGCCACCTCAAATTGCTTCCTCATTATCATGGAACAATTTGGTTTTCTCTTTATAGATTTTTGAATTCTCGTAAGCATCTAACATTATTTCCTCTTACTTTTGCAATTGCAACTTCCTCTCCTCCCCAACTTTTTCCAAATTCATGTTACAACGTTTCATCACCTAATAAGCTTTATGTTTAATATTCATCAATAAATAACAAGTTTTACCAAAAACTAGTCTATAAGGAGACATTCCTATCGATATTTTGTAGGCTTTACGGTACGCCTAAAGAGCATCTTTCAGACGTAAACTCTAAACCTTTCAATTAGGATCTATAGTCTTTTCTAGAATAGATTTCACCTCTTTATTTGATACTTCTTTTTGTCCATTCATTTATGGATAGTAGGCGGTAGCTACTTGATAATACACTCCACACTTTTTAAACAAAGATGTCATTGCTCTGTTGGAAAAATGATTTCCTTGATCATTAATAATAGTTTGTGGAACTCCATATGTATTAAAAATATTAGACTTTATAAATCCTACAACAGTTACAGAATCATCAGTTTTGGTAGCTTTTGCTACCACCCACTTGGAAACATAATTAACAACTAAAAGTATATAAGTAAAACAACAAGATGAAGGTTTGAGGCATTTCATTTTGATGAGATAATGTGCCTATCTTTTGGTATCTACCACAATTTTTACAGAACACATAAAAATCTCTAAATAAAGTCTCCCGATATAATCTACTATTCAAAACTTTTCTAATAGTTTGTTAGGACCAAAATGACCACCACAAGCATAATTGTGACAAAAAAACTAAAATAGAATGTTATTCATTCTCTGGCACACAATGCCTTATAATTTGATCATAATAGAATTAACTTCGGTAAGTATGGTTCATCCCAGATATAGTATTTTGACTCATTTCTTATATTTTCCTTCCCATACTTGTTAATTTAATAAGGTAAAGTTTAGTAACTAAATAATTAACAAGGTCAGCATACCATGGAACCATATACCTTTCATTTGGAACAACTGCTTATTAAGAAAAGTTTTAGAAATAGGTAAAATATCTTCATCTCTTACCAGCCTACTCAAATGGTCTGCTACCAAATTTTCTGCATCTTTTCAATCCTTTATTATCGAATCAAACTCTTGAGGTATTAGAATCCATTGTATTAGCCTTAGTTTGGATTCCTTATTTTCCAAAAGGTATTTCAATGCTGCATGACTAGATTAAACAATAACTTTATAGCTAAGCAAATAAGATCTAAATTTATTTAAAGCAAAAGCAATTGCTAAAAGCTTTTTCTAAGTTGTAGAATAATTGCACTATGCAACATTCAATGTTCTTAAAGTAGAAAAGATAACATGACGTTGTTTCTTAATCCTTTGGTCTAAACAGCTCCCACTGCATAATTGCTAGCATCGCACATAATCTTGAACGGAAGATCCCAATTTGGTGGCTAAATAATAAGCATGCATGTTAATAATACCTTAATTTGTCAAAAACTTCCTTGCAGTCCTTTCCAAAATCAAATGGATTGTGTTTTGTAACAACTTTAATAATGATATGACAATCTTGGAAAAATCTTTAATAAACCTATGATAAAATCTTGCATGTTCAAGAAAAAATTGAACTTTCCTAACACTTGTACGATAAGGTAATTTCATAATTAAATCTACTTTTGTTTTACAACTTCTACATCCCTGGATGAAATCAAATGTCCGAAAATAATGTCTTAAACGGACAAAAAATTAAAGGGGTTAACTCCCTGTCAGTTGAATGTCACGTTACTAACATGACATTATGTTTTATTTTTTAGATAGAAAGTGAGCTTCACTATCACATTACTATTTTTTAAATTAATTAAAAAGTGGGTTTCATGGTCATGTGATAGTGGGAGGACATTGTTTGTGCAGTCGCACTTGCCACATGGCAATAGCCTCATATTTATATATTTTAGGCAAGTGAGGCGTACTTTTTATTTACAAAATAAAAGATAATGTTACATTAGCATCGACGGGTTGTTAACCCTATTAAATTTTTTATTCATTTAAAATTTGTTTTTGAATGTTTTGAAAATATTAGGGTTCAATCGAACGCTTCAAAATGTTAATATCTATTTTATATTATGTTGTAAACCATGAAATTCAAATGCACTTTTAGTCTTTCTTTATATCAAAAAGTTTTCACGTTAATCTCATGTCTCATTATTTGGTTGAATTTTATTATTATTCATGATCATGAATTAGTCTTGAGATAATTGGTTGGTACTCATAAGCCGTTTAATTTACATATTTAATATTTGTTCCAAAAGTTTCAACAATAGAATAGGAGGAAGAATGCTTCAGTCTATTCATTGGTCTTTCAAGCTCTTGAAAAGAAAAAATAGTCGAAAGAAAAGAAGAATTGAGCTCAAAGAAGAAAATCAATAAAATTCAAAGTTGAGACGTCTAACACACACAGTTTTAACTAGAAAAAGTTGAATAGTAATGGAGTCTCGGAATCGTGATTGAAGAGCTTGATATGTGCATTGATACTGAGGTGAAGAGTATAGCTATTATATCAGAAACAGTGGGGTTTAAGTTGTCATCGACTAAACCAACATATTTCACATGCCACAGTATACTATGAAAGCATTATTTAACAAAATCCTTCACCGTCCTCAGCTGGCGACTGATGGGCATCAGGAGATTGCTTATCATCATCTGATGCCTTTTTGGCTCTCTCCTTCCATCGTGCCCATATCCACTTCAAGATGAAGAACCCTCCAAGAGCATAAACCTGATGATAGTGCACCAAGTAGCTTCACTGTTAGAGAATAAAATTATGGTTGTAGTTTTACATTCAATCTAGAGCATTCAAACCTTGGCACACAGAGAGAGTGAAGTGATACTTCAAATGCCACATTCACATACTCTTCAAGAAAATGTGAGAAATTAGCAAGGCCGGGCTCAGTGTTTGGCAGAGAAAAAGAAGAGAAGGAAATGGCTTACACACTCTAAATGACTTATCATGAGAAAAGGGGAATCAAGAAGCAAATAGTTACAAATAGTTAAAGAAGTACTCAAATTTTGTCGCATGCACTGGTCCACCTAGTTGGAAATGACAATGTTAGTCTTGTTTGGATGTAAAGTGATTGATTTATTAAATTTTAATACGATAATATTATTGAAGGTCGATAGAAAGTTGTGTTTCCCACGTAACCTCTCACATTCAATTAAACCAAACTGATCCAATCAAACATTGACCTATCCTATTATAATAGCCAATGAGGCTGTGTACAAGGATAGAATGTTAAAACATAGTATTATAAACTATGCTAATTGACCGCAAGAAGAATGATAATTATAATGGAAAAGAACAAAACAACCATAGAATTCTAATAACACAACGGATAATGCAACTTACCGGGAGAACGATTAAGGGATGCGAAATCTTTGCTGGCTCTTCAACCTCAAGCTTCAATGGAGGAGGGGTTTCCGGTTTAGGCTCTGCAAACCTCACCCTTTCCGGTTTATGGCTTGTGTTTAGTTTGGCTTCCTCGTCGCTAGCAGCCTGATGGTTAGGTTTTGGTTGGAACAATGGAGGAAACTTGAAGTCAATTTTTGGGAGGAGAGAAAACAAGTTGCTCCGCGCTTCTGGGTCCTCTTCCTTGGTTCTGATTCTGGAGGTATCCACCATGGTTGCAAGGTTTGATTATTTGGATGAAGAAAAATTAAAAAGATTGATGTGTGGGTTGATATAAGACGAGTTCAAAGTTTAAGTGATGAACTATGGGTTTCTTGAATGTGCTAGACTGGACGAAGCAAGTGTTTTATACTGGAAAGTGTTGGCGTTCTTTCCAAATAAATTCGTGCTACTGCTGGCCCTACTTTGTAGATAAATGTAGAAAGGACTTGAAAACATATCCTTGTCAAGTGCTGTAATAACAAATAACAATTTAAGTTTGAAACGCTTCTCAAATTAATCACTCCAATTTACTTAAGTGTATTTGATAAATAATGTAATTAAAATTTATAAACTAACATAAAAATATTATTATTATTATTATTATTGTTTTAATCTAAATTACCTAAAATGCAAAAAAGAGAGATTTGAAATTATATATAATTGCGCTGATATATAAATTCTTTTTAATCTTTAACAAGACTTTGCCATTTGCATTACATTACATTTCTAATGCATTCAAAAGAAGGCCAGGCATAAAGAGGTCTGCTTGTCAAGAGCAACAAATGAGTAGTGCAGCTAGAGTTGACTGATCTGTGATGCAGCTTTTTCACCTTTCTGTTTAACGAATTTGTTACAGCAGGATGAGGACAATGCATTCTGATTGTGGTTTGATTTACTACTTAGTATTGAACTATTTAACGGGAAAGCTAGTTTGTGAAGCGCAATATACGTATCACACTTGCAGCTTAAAATCATTTGCACATATAAGCAACAACGATCACCTGTAAAGAACTTTTAATTGTGTTATCAAATATCTTTCAAGGATGCCGCAAATATCACCCTACATGGAGTCTTTACATATGAGTTCCAATTCATTGTGGTGCCCAGTACAAATCGTTTTTAAGGTGCTTCCCACGGGTTTACACGATCATACTAAAGCGCCTCTGAAAACCTCAAATCTGCTGGACCAGGACCTAATATTCCTTTCTGTTCACTTATCTTGCCTAGTCCAAGAGGAGGTGGCTCCAGGATTCCACTCTTTTCCTCTTCTCTCCACACAGTTCCTTGCCACTCCCTCTGCAAATATCCAAAAAAATGGTGATAACCAAGAAAGTCCATCATACTCGTTTCATACTGAGAGAGCGTTCTTTCTAAATTAAAGAAGAGCACATAATTGGAGGAGACTAATAATCAAAACACCGAATTATGCAGTCTTAAGCTAAATTAGTTAACTACTTGCCTCATCATAAGTGATAGTGTCATCTTGCAATAATGGGGTCGCAAGAGGGGGAGCAACATCTGGGTTGGGCTTCTGGAATATAAATGTAGTATACAGACCTGCAAGATGGGAATACTAAAAGATAAAGAAAGAGTTTTAAGTGCCAAGCAGAAACTGCACGCCATAAAAGATAAATAATGCAGCACCTAGCACATCATATGATCGAGCAAGAAGTCTCCCTTTGGCATCGATGAGGTTTGGACCCAAATTCATCAAAATGCCTGCAAATTGCATTCTTGAAACAAAGGCAATATCATTATGGTTTGTTAAACATCCATGTGAAGTAACCGGAGTGGTGAATCCTAAATGCCTAAAAGGTTTGCCTCGGTCCTATGTTTTCAAGTATCATAATGTAAAGTTAAATTCTCGTACCTGTTTTTTTGAAAAATAAATTCAAGTACCTGTTATCATCATAAAACTCGGTCAAATTCTGAATCTCCACATACTCCAGACCAGCTTCCCTGGCCAACCTAGGCAAACATACAGTTTGAAACCATCAGGCCGCATGAAAAGTCAACAGAAATAAAACACCATATTGCATACAAAACTCAATCAATTTTCCCATTTACTTAAGCCAACTGATAATAAGTTCAGATAAAAAAGCAACCTGATCAAGCTAGGAAAATGAACCAAGCAATGGGTTTCTGTAGACATATCATGAGCAAATTTTAACTGGTATTTCTTTCCAAACAATGGGAACCTGACTTCCATAAAAGAGAGAACAAATAAGAACAAAATAATTTAATAAATTGGAACCAACTGTATCAACTAAGATGCATACATACTTCTCTTCCTCAACTTCAAAGGTGATCATGTAGCTTTCTGATCGAATGCAATTGGGAACGATGTTTGGTTTCATGCCACCACTTCTATTGTGGTATGCTTCAACGTTCTTCTGATACTTAGCCCTACATGACCATGACGTCATTAGTACAATTGAGAATTCTCCTTTATTGAGTCTCCATCTGTAACCATGAATATATTGAAAGCTAATTGAAAACCAAATACATACAAGCCTATCACAAACATGTCTCAAAGACAAGATACACATACCAGGACCCACCCTTAAAACATAAAGGAAACCATAACTATTGAACTACAAAAAGATTAAAAAAATGTGTCAGCTTTATGGATTCTCCGAAAAGTCTATGGTAGCTTGCTATATATCATTCACTAATACAAACAGATGTGTATGTGTATTCGTGTGTGTGTGTGTGTGTGTGTGTGTTTGAGATAGAGAGACAGAGTGTAGAGGCCATGATCGGTACACCTCTGTTCTTTTACTAGACTCAAACCAACATGCAACAGAGTGTCAGTTTAGGCCTGAAGACTGCTTAAATTGCATCATTACTTAAAGAGATAACTGAACTAAATACTTCAAAACAGAGCCATCCTCATACAAGCATTAAATACTACAAGGATAATATGTGATAAGCCATCATCAGAATCTGATGCAAATTCTCAAGTCCAGAAATGCAATGTCCAACATAGAAATGAAGCTAGCAAATGCAGAAGAAATAGGAAATATCATTCCTAAGTCATTATTCATACCATATGGTAGATGAGTCAGGAGTAATACCAAAAAAGTAACCCCCAGGTTTAAGCAATGACGACACATTATGCAGGAGTTTTCTTGCACTCTTCTCAGTTTCAAAACACAACTGCAAACAAAGTTGAGACAGCTATCAAAATCAAAAGGACAATAATGCCGAAATAGATTAATGCATTCATCACCTTTTCCCCATAAGAAAAGCGGAAATTATCTGATAAAAAGGAAAAGAAATGGAGAATGATGTGTCAGAAATAGATTAGGAACCTGCAAGTTCTGTAAGCAGCAGACTATATCAGCCTGATTAGTCTTCTCCTTTAGATGCAATTCAAACTTTTCCTGTACAAGCAAATTATTGCCAAGTAAACTTTCAGAAAACAACGTAGGCTCCTAAGGCAATCAAATCATATCCAGAAAGTAGAAACTCACGTCATGACATAAAGCATAGCCCATAATTCCTGTCTTAATGCCAATTGAACCATTGTAAAGTAGTGTCCACAATTTAAACATCAAGAAAACCCATAAGCAGAATATTGGAAGATTCAGGTACCAGAGTATGAGAATTACAAATGACGCTATTATCGGCATATGTGTAACAGAAGCATGACTAGATCACGAAATTCGTATATTACATAGTCGATATGAACATTCCAATTGAACAGGCGTCAAAAGACCACCATTACTAGCTTCTCTAATATGAAGGATAACCCTCCATTCGATTCAGCATAACCCATGATGAAAGACAAAAGAGTGCCTAAAGGGGGAGGCATAATTAAATAGACATGTTGTGCAAAAGAAGGAGAAGCTCACAGAGCAAGGGTCAGCTTCGAAGAAATCAGCAGTGCAGTTTTTTCTCTGACTCTCCCATGCTTCTTTCATCTCACTTACTCCAGATGAGGATACATCTACATCCAAAACAACAATCTTTAAATCGTTTCTCCCCTCCAACAAATAGAGACGAAAAACGAAGACAAAGAAGAAGAAGAAAGAAATATAAACGAAAAAGGTTGCCAGAAGCGACCCTTTCTCGAAAGAAAATACACACATCGTACCGATTCCAATATAGTGACCAATCTGAGCAGATTCCCATTTGTCGGCGTCAGCTCCAACTCCACAGTACAAATCACAAACCTTCATTGAAACCAAACCAAAGCCAAACCCTTAATAGCCACATACATGCACACAAACTAAAGACTGTTTGATAACCAGCATAGAGAAAGAAACGGAGAAGAGCAGAGACAGTGGCATAGGGATGAGCGAAAATCTTGATAAGAGCTAACTTGGCAAATTCGTAGAGACGATGGTGAGTAGATTCCGTTCTCGTCGGCATCACAAATGCGCTCATCGACTTATCAGATCTTCAAGAACTCTAGGTAAAACCCAACAAGAAGCCAAGTGACTGTGTGACTTGTTTCGGACTTTGGACCCTCAAGTTCGCAGCAATGCATCCAGGTTTTAATTTTAAGACAAAACAAAAGAGCAGACCTTTACATAAAAGGCCGCGAGTATACGACGAAAATATAGTAGAATTATGCAAATGTTCGACTTCCACCAGATATTTTATTAAGTAAATCGGATTTTGTTTGCTCCTAGAATGGTATAAAAGAGGCCCAAAACCCAATAGCCTATAAGTTTTTTAACTTACGACGGAGATGAACCCACTAGAAGCATCACGAAGGGAGAGTCTGGTTGAAGCGGCGTTAAGGGTTCTTAATACGCCGGACCCTTTTGAGAAGGCGAGGCTTGGCGACTCCGTCGCGTCTCAATGGTTTCAAGGAACCATTTCTCATTCGTACAACCCTTCTCGGGAGTTCCCTGTACCTGATCGTCCCGCTAGGCTTACAAATGTATTATTCTATTTTTCGTTACTGGACATTCTTTTTTTGTGTTAATTAGGCCTTTGATATAAATAATGGAAAAGAATAATTAGGCCTTTGATATAATGGTTGACTAGTGGAGATTTAACGTTGTGAGTGTGCAGCTTAAGTTGGTGGCACCAAGCTTAATGCCAAAGCTGGGAAAAGCTGGTAGCTTGCAGAGCAGGCAGGCCATTGTCCATAGCCTTGTGCACACTGAAAGTTGGGCTATTGATTTGTCTTGGGTACTCGGCTGACTCTTGGACAAATTTGTTTATACCGCTATAGTTGGCCATTGATAGTCGTGTATTATCCGGCATATGGTGTTTTGAGTTTGACGTTGTCAATCCAATGGTACTTTAGGATATAATTGCTCGATTCGGTAAGCAAGAGGCCATGCCAAGAGAGTTCTTCACTGATTTTGTAAAGGTGGCCCAAGACGAGGGCAGACACTTCACTCTTCTTGCTAAAAGGTTGGAGGAAATGGGCTGTTCTTATGGAGCACTCCCTGCTCATGATGGTCTATGGGACTCGGCTATTGCTACGTCCAAGGACTTGTTGGCTCGTTTGGCTATAGAGCATTGTGTTCACGAGGTGCATTTCTTCCCCTTTGGCTAATTTTCCGACTTGTTCACCTAGTGTACGATTGCACGCCATTATCTGCAAAGCGGTCACCTTCGATTGAGCTTGAACGAGTCTTAATAGTAAAATACTGTCAACTGGGATTACAATATCTTGCAGAAACTCTTACTTTGACCCGGGTGGAAAAATAGAGTGCTTAATGAAAACATTTTTGCAGCATCTGATTTAGAATCCCATATCCGAGTTTGCGAGTTAGGTTCATTTAGTTATATAAAAATTCAGTTCTTCTACATGATAGAAAATTTGGTGGGTTTCTATGCAGGCTAGGGGATTGGACGTGATGCCTACCACCATCTATCGATTTCGGAATGGTGGTGACAATGAGACGGCTGATTTACTGGAGAGAGTGGTTTACCCAGAAGAAATCACCCATTGTGCTGCTGGGGTGAAGTGGTTCAAATATCTTTGCTTGAGGGCCACCAAGGGTCCCGCTTTGACCATTGGAAGCGAAATCATGATGGAGGATAATGAAGAGATAATCAAGAAATTTGGCACTATAGTGAGGGAATATTTCAGAGGACCACTGAAGCCACCATTTAACGACGAAGCAAGGATAGCTGCTGGGTTTGGACCTCAATGGTATGAGCCCCTTGCTGACAAAGACATGATACATCAGAAAAGCCGATGATGAATTGCTTCTGAAGATAAGATTCCGGAGGACAGAAATTTTTATTCATAGCTTTGTTACGGACCGTGGCATGTACCCATTTTTCATCTAAAGCTCTTTTGTCTTGCCAAAATCAAAATATTGATTTATCTTTTCTATTGCCTAATATCTTTAGCTTATTAAAGGCTTTTTGTCACAAGGATGTTCTTAGGCCAGAAAGATGTCTTCAAATCGCAATTTAGTTCCTCAACTAAATTCTCGGCAAAATTCCATCAAAGAGGTTATGTGCATTTATCTTAATCAATTGTCAAACACCTTCTAGTTTGAAGCTATTAAGTCCTTTGATTTCTACACTTAATAGGCTTAGCTATTTATGTTTGACAGGTTAGAAACACATGAATTACCTACTCCCAAATAATTAAACGGTTAAATCTGGACAAAAGAGTATATAGAAGTTTCACATTACTGTTTGAGATATTTCATTGAACGAGTTCTGTGCATTTGGTTTTATGGTATTTGTGGGCAGTAATTAATAAAGAATCAGATCATATATGTGTAACAAATGTTTGTTGATGTCTCCTGAAGTCTAGAAAGAGACAAAACATACACATTTTTCTGCCTACAACACACACATATATAAGCAACAGTTTTGGATAAGTTTTGGCAATTTTTTCGCCACCCATCATGTCCTTTTATGCTAAACTTATCCTAATTCCAAATTTGCAAATGTTTGGAGCAATATGACCCTTGCAAACATTCAGATTAAGATAAACAACTTACAATTAACATAATTGACAAACTAACATCGCCATTCTATAACTATCATTTTGTAACTATCACAACCATAAACTGAAATGGTCTTTAGCTTGTCCTAAACTCGAACTTCCAGATGCTATGATACCACAATCATCTAATTTAAGAATGTGACTACATTTTGTGTAACATCCCGTTTCCATATAACGGGTCGAACCATAGAAACGGGTACACGTGAGATCAATAGGAAAACACATCTCA
>JANZXP010000196.1:19954377-19969892 GCA_027576715.1 Erythroxylum flavicans | reverse complement strand
GAATAGAAAGATTAGGGTTTTGATTCAATAGGATTAGGGGGTTTCAAGAACCTTGTTTTCTTGGGGTTTCCGTATCAAGAACTCAACAATGGATTTCTTTATAATTTTATGAAAAAGATGAAGGGAATAATCAAGACTAATTTAAAAAATAAGTTATATTTGTAAAAATCTTATTTTATTATAATTAATAAAGAGTGAGAAAAGCAACTTTACTCTCCTTTGTTTACTACTAGTATAATTAATCCGAGTGTTTATTTTAAGATAAGTTTCGTAAAAAGAGTTAAAGTTAACAGTACATATTCTTAACCATTAGGATAACTATGTTCAAGTGATATAATGCAAGACTTTCTTAACTCATAAATAGAGGTCTATAAGGATATGTATGGTAAAGTAAGGATACATATTGCAATTCATTAAAAAGAAAACTTAATCTAAGTATACATTTCTTCACTTATGCTACTTGTTTAAAAATGATCATTAATTCATTCTGTGTATGAGATTACTTTTGATGTTTAATAATTGTATGGTGAAGCTAATTTGAAAGTAGAGTTTTAAAGTTTTAAAAGTTTGGAATTTGAAATCTTAGCTAATGTGTGAATGCAATTGGGTGTGAAAGGAATTGAAATAAATTGAGTTTATCTAGTAAAAAGTGAAATAGATTAGAATGCAAGAGGTTGAATGATTTGGTACATTATTATCATTAATAAATTGAATATTTTTCTAATTTTATAAAATTTAATTTAGTTTGCTTATTAAGAATTTTAATAAAATGCATAGTTGTATTGTTATAGTTTTATCTTAATCATATTTATCTTTTAGTGCATTAGACTTTGGAGGAATCAAATTTTATCTAATGATGATACTATTTTTTAAGACGAAGACTTTGTACTAAATAAAATTGAAATCTAAATAATTGTGTATGTATGTCCTAAAATCAAATTTGGGTTTTTTTTACTTATATTATATATAATATATATAAATATAAAACTTATAGCCATAAATATATTATTTTAAATTTCACTTTCACCTTGTTATAGTTGCATCGACCAACTCGATAGCCACTTACCCGGGCAGTGTCATAATAAAACAAATCTTGTTAATTTATTAACCATACGTCATAATAACTTTAATAAAAAGCCATTTTCTAATATTTCTAACTTCACAAGGTAAGGTGTTAAATAATTTTAAGCAATAGTACTTTATGAAATGATAAAATCATCAAATAAGAATGTAACTTTTATCATTAATAAAATACCATATTGATGAAAGCAAGTGTAGAGGATAATGTTCCCAAAACCAGTGCTTTTCAGGAGCACAGAACTTTCATGTTTATATTATAATATAGAATAGGCATGGTGGAAAGAAATTCTCATTAATTGCTTGGAAGATGAAGCACACTAAACAAGAACTTAAAATTATGCATTCATACAGAAGTGTAATGACAAAGGGAAAAGGACGAAAGCACAACAGCCAAAAGGCCGCGACAAATTCAGTTTTAGGCAGGAGATAATGGTCGAAGCAGGGCTGAGGGGGCAGCTTTACACCTTGAAGTTGAATTTGTGAATTGAATCTCTTTCAGAATATAGGCAATCCTTGGCTAATCTGGGGGTGTTAACCATTTCCAGAATCCCCACATAGGGCATAATGAAATTAAAGAATACTTTGCCAATCTATAAACGGCATATCACTGGTTCTGAAGACTCTCAATTGCTTTTTTCCACTGCCATGCTCTCTGTTTTGCATCTTCAAACGACATCACCTTCTTTGGCTGAACCAGTATAGATACGGAAAAGAATTACATATAAGCAATCACTCACAGCTACACTTCCATTGTCAAAATATTGTACTCAAAAATGGTAAGACGCAATGCTAAAAAAGCTATATTTGAAACTTATGAAAAATAAGATAGAGACGTTACAGCATTGCACATTAGTATGGTAGACTTCTATTTACAACATAATCTCAAAATAACTCGAAGTCCAAGAATTTGACAACTTGGTGCTAAAGATCAAACAGTTTGTAATTAAAATGAGGAAACTCATAGGTAATATCAGAGAAAAAAGACCTACCGTACAGATCTTGAAATGAGATGGACTAATAACTTGGATGCTGAGTTCATTGGAATTATCAGACCAGATTATGTTTCCCTTTATGACTAATTTTGAAGGATCAACGTAAATTAATTTTGGCTTGTTGGTGAGTATAAGTTGCACCTTCTTGTTAGTCAATTTCTGCAGTTTCTTTACCATTGAGATCATAAGAACAGATTCATCTGGATCCAAAAATTGTTGCCTGACAACAGATACAGGTATGAATAAGCTCATGTGGATAGGTAACATATAAACCACTATTTTAGAATTCTGAAGGCATTATTCTGGCTTTAAAACACAGAAACAAAGTTACGAAAATAAAAGCTTTAGAGCAAACTTAGAGCATAAATTTTCAAATGTTGAGGTACCATTTAGAATCAAAGGAGTCAATCGAGGCCAGCCTAGTAATATGACCCGATGGTTCAGCGGACTGTGAGACTCCAAGACTTCCATCATTTTGTATTGCTGAGCTGTCCCCAATATGGGACGGGTTCCATGAATCATTATCGTTTTCATGATCGCCATCTTCAGAATGGGCCTGAAGAGGCAAATCAAGAGATCAGCAGATTTAACTGATAATTTGACAGGGAAAAATGGACGGTAAAATGTAAATCCTTCCACGCATATCCAAGCTCAATGACAGTCATACCACTTGCTTCAATGCAAGCTTTGGAGGGGTCCTTGCTCTTAAATTATTCCAATCAATGCCCTTAAAAAAAGGATGCATCTTGAGGGAAGGATAACCATCAGGTCCAGCGCCCGGTCTTCTACAGGGATCTGTATCCTATATCATGATTATAAAGCAAATCAGAGACTGCAATGATGAATTCCAAAATGCAGAAAGTGGAAAAAATGGTAGCTTGGTAACTTATGCAAACCCAAGCCCTGTGGCTCATTAGGTATAAGATTACCTAAGCTGCATGTCAATTCTGATGTATATAAAAATGTTAACCAGATCCTACACCCAGATTGCAAAGCATAACAAACAGACAGGTTCATAAAATTCGTGAACTCTAATAGAAGTTACAAATCACCAACTTCCTTTTCATCATGCAGTAAAGCATAGACAACAAACACAGATTGATTAACCGAAGTCTTGGAACAATTCCTTGAGGTCATCGGCTATTCTATAATAAAGTAGAATAACACAAAAGTACTAGCAAAATGGAAGCATCGATCGAAAAGAATAAACTGCTAACTTTTCACACCTAATCTGCTAAACTTCTTATCTCTTACCAATAAGCGATCAATTAAATCTCGCGCTTCATCTGAAAAGTAACTAGGAAATCTAATGTCACGGGCTATAATTCTTTGGAATATGAGCCATTCACTTGCATCTTTGAAAGGTGAAGTTCCAGAAAGCATCTGATACAAGGTGCAGCCAAGTGCCCAGAGGTCATTTCTGTTTAATTGGCCAAATTTGCAAAAAGGGTTATTCCATAGAAGCAAGATATTGATAGGAACAAAAAAAAAATTTAATTTACTCTCCAAGGGTATGTAGAGTTCCTTGACACAGCATATTATGGATAGAAGTCTCTTACCCAAAAGTAGCCGGAGAAGAGTTCAGAACCTCTGGAGGCACATAAGCAGCAGTGCCCACAAATGTGCTAGCCTTATCATCTGGACAGGGCGTCAAGTGGAAACACATCAAACCCAAGACTCAATGGTATAGCCGAAAAACTTCAATGTAAAGAAATTGAAGCACTACCAGAGGCTGCATTTGGAAGAACAGTTATGCGGCAATCCTGCATGGCCTTCACACTTCCAAAATCAGCGATTTTTATGTGCCCTTCTGCAGTAAGTAGCAAGTTTTCTGGCTGCAGACAAGTAATTCTTAGTACTTTTTCAAATGAGTAAACAATGTGAAAATGTACTAGCACGTTACCTTGATATCTCGATGAATTAATCCCATATTGTGTATGTATTCAAGAGCATCTACGACTTCTGCGGTATAGAAACGAGCTTCATCTTCAGACAACCGACCTTTCTGCATATGCGCAGACAAACCGGAGATATGAAAATATCCAAACAAGCTAACACCACAGACCACTTAGCAAGGAGAGGATAGAAGAAATAAAGAATAGTTGTAAAAAAGTTTTTATATAATTGACTTACTCTAGTTATTTGATCAAAAAGTTCTCCACCTTCACAGGATTCAAGTGCCATGTCTGCACATCAACAACAAACGAGCATCACATGTTAATGCTCATCTTCTGGTCTTGAATAAATCAAATGAAAGCCCCAAATAACAGTGAAGAATGCAAAATCAAGATACATCAAGGAACCTACACAAGGAGAACGTATCTTGGAAAGTAAAATATAGCTTCACAACCCCAGGATGATCCAACTGATCAAGCACGATGCGCTCCAATTTCACATAAGCAGTTTTATTTTCTTTGGTGATGAATTTTTTGTCCATGATCTTTAAGGCAAATACACTCCCTGTATCCTTCTTCTTCGCCCTTACTACCTGATTTATTAATATGATTGTCAAAGAAGTAATATGCGAAGATAATCGCAAAGTCGATAAACCATAACAAAGTAATTTATGAGAACCAACATCTGCACACCACGACCATTACACCACATGAAGGATATTCTACTTATGTTCCGAATATTTGGAGCTATTTATTTCCTCTTCCCAATCAATTCTTCATTAACCATATAAGAGCATAAACACCTTATATACCACTACGGCATAGAGCTAAGCTCATACAACCAACCTCCCCCTTAGAGAAAATTCTCTCTGAACTCTGGCCAGCACACTTTCCTATGGTTATAATTCCTAAATGGTCAGTACAGAAATACGTTCTCCTAGTGTTCTGCATGCGAAGAAAAAATTCAAATTTTCTATTGAATCACATCACGGCCATTATTAACTTTATGCAAGTTAATTTAAAAGGAAATATAAACTTCTTAAATTGGTACCCTGCAATTACCAACAGTCGCGTAAGTAAAAGAATCACAGACACGATATTTGATCACAGTCATCAAAAAAGAAACAAAACCCACGAAACTAACTAGCAAAAAAAGAAAGCCAACAATTAAAAGAGAGCAAATGAGGCGCGAAACTTGAAAGACCAGACCTTGGAATAAGAACCAACACCATAGATCTTGCCGAGCTCAAAATCCTGAATGGAGAAATTCTCCTGAGGAGCCCTAAAAGCAAAGCTCTTAGATCTCAGAACATTCCCATTATTAGAAGATGTTGAAGAAGAGGAGGAGAAGGAAGAAGAAGAAGAAGAAGAAGTGTTGTTGCTTTGAATCCTTAGCTTTGAATCAAAATCCTTGTCCATTGCCAACATCTCTATATCTCTTTCCTTGTGATTCCTTTTCTCTAATCAAATTACGGATAATACATAACGATAATAACAGAGAAGCAACAATACCCACTTTCTCTCTCTAAGAGAAAGAGAGGAAAGAAAAACAAAAATTGCCTCCTTAGAAATCTTCGGACGGGAGTTTCCAAGTCAAAAGAGAAGGCATTGGATGAGAATGAGAGGGAAAGTCTGAGTGTATATTCTCTGAAAAAGAAAAGTGAACAAGATTCTCCTCCGGGACTAAAAATAAAAAATAAAACTTGAAAACTCTAGAAACCCAGAAATAATTGAGAAGGAGAGGGATTTGATGGAGGAGAGCTGAGTGAGATTTGGGGATTGAAGAGAAGAAGAACAATGGCACATGGAAGGAACTGAATGATGATTACCATTCATTCATTTCTTAGATTCGAACGCTTTTTATATAATTGAAAATAATCTAAATTAGTTGGCAGTGGCACATCACTCCATGATACTAGAATCTTTGACTCTGTTAGCTGTTGCTGTTCTTGTTTTTCCTCTAATGAAGAAGAACGACATTGCGGGATAGATTGGATTCAATTGATAAGAAGGAACATCAAAGTCAAAGAATAGTAAGAGCAATCACAAGAGGGTGAGATACAATTAAACAAGAAGGCATTGATTCAGTTTTACAAGAAGGCATTGATTCAGTTTTACTTGTTTTTAGTATATCTCTAATTAATAAAGAGGCATTAGTTTTAGTAAAGCAATTCTACCAAATGAATTATATTTAATAACAAATAGTATTAATTCATGAGAGTATAGTCCCACTCCCACTCCCATCTCATGCCATAAATTTTAGGTCAGGCACTTTAGTTTTGTTCTTGGTCCATCAATTCACCCACAGTCACCATCTTATTTCTCATACCATCCCTTGCCCCTGCCCTGTTTCCTTTGTTTTTTCCCAAGAACAGCCGGAACATTGTAACAGATCTTATGTTCTCAATTAGTGTTTGACCCTTTTTTCAAGCAATTTCATCAAATTTTTGTAAATCCTGTTTATTAAATAAATAGATTTTTACAAAACAAAGTATAATGGAACATGTGATTATACACTGCCACTGCCAGAAGAAAATTCATTTTTGCCCATCCTGCAATAAATTATCCATGAATAATAATAATAGTATTACATTTACAGGTAAGGGTATATATATTATATACTATTGTGCAAGTGTAGACATTAATTAGGGTTTAATATATTAAAATAAATAAATAACTGAACTGAAGATAAGCCCAATATACACTTCTAACAACCGATTAATTTAATATACATGTTGCAACAAAGCATACAAGGGAAGGGATTACTAAACCAAAATTTACATCAACTATCAAAATCTTCACAAGGGGCCAGATGAGGTATAGAGATGGCAGAGAAGAACACAAAACATAGATTCTAGATTCTCATAACCTCCTACTATAAATCCCACCCATCTTTTCGACCATCAAACTCCCACTTTCTACCACCTAAACTACCATACATGTCTGAAAATTGGGTCAGGCAATTACTTCTTATCCTGTAGTGCTCTTGTGTATTCCTGCTAATGGCAGCACCTGAAAACTTGGATGTGTCTATGGCCCATGCAGGTCTCACGTATTCAACAGTCTTGGATGAGCTCGCGTTTGCATATAAATAATTAAGCAGCACATCCTCACAGTTGAAAAACTTGTCAACCAGCTCTCTCCCTGCCTTAGCTCCCTCGCCCCAATACCTTTCAGAAGCTAATTTAGCGTCAATGAAAGCTGCCCCAGTAAGAATCATGTTATAACCTTTGTGACTTCGAGCATATTTCTCAGCCCTATACTTCAATGGACTTCCACTGATGAGACGGGGATAGAAGCCAACTATTCGATCTGGGTGTTGACGCCAAACATTGAAGCCACGCTCAATATCGTCACAACTCATCATAATGTCATCATCGAGCTCAAGAACAGCACGAGTGTTAATAAACGAGTCCTCCTTGAACCGATTATTCAATGAGTTCCATTCCTCAACTCTGATCCTAACTGGCACTTTTGACTCCAGTTCACTTATTTTCGGAGGCACTCCTTTGTTCCACACTACAACAATTTCTTTGACTGACGAGCACTTTGAGTAATGCCTTACGTACAGCTTCAAATTCCAAAGCCGAGCATCATAGGTCATCGTCAACAAAGTGAACTGAGAGTAGTAACCATTTTGAGGGTAAGCCTCTTCAGCACGATTGCCTCCATAGATATATTTGACACCTGAGCACGTCATCGCAATTCCAACTACAAACAGGAAAGCCAAAACCATTCTTCCAGCCCATGTATTTGGCCTTATTTTTCCTCGCAGAGATAAAGGTGCTCTGTTTAAGCGGCTGCAAAACTTTCTCAACTTTGAAGAGAAATTCGTTGATCTTTCCCAGACGAAAGATATATCACTTCTCTTGCCAGAATAATGTGAACACCAGGTCAGAGGGATGATACACTTCACAGCTCCAAGCAATACACCCAACAACACGACAATTGCAGCAACAGCTGCAATTGAAGCACAACCAAGGATAAACCGCCATGCTGAATCTCCTGAAGGGACATGGTCTCCATCCATAACCGCAATCCACTCTCCAGAATTTAGATGCTGCACATCAAGATGGTGGTAACGAGCACCATTCCAAGCATTTCTCCCTTTCTTGGGCTCTTCAAAACCCAATGGAATTTCAATCTCTTTATAATCATCTCTTGTAAGAACTTCCACCTTGAAGACACGCACTCTTCGCCCATATGTTTCACCGCAATCTTGGCCAACACGATAAAGATTTCCATCATGCACAAATGGTCGACCCCCATTTCTTGCTCCCATACTCTTGTCAACATTATGAATGGGGTTCTTTTTATGCGGTTTCCAAGGACCAAGAGGTGAGTTACTATACCAGATTTCCAGTTGTCCATTCTTTTTGGCTCCGAAGCCACTATGATCTGAACCAAAAAGCCAATATCCTCCATTGTGATTAATTATAAAGGAATCAACAAGGGGCTTTTCCATAAGGATTTTCTCCAGTGTCCACTGCAATGGAAAATCTAGTGCTCGATAAAGACGAAGATCCCCTTTCTGTCTGCTCTCAGGCATCATGTATATCTGCAAGAGAGAGTACATGATAATCAGATGGAGTAAGCTTGTCATTCAACTATAATTTTCAGTTGTGCACTACTGTTTTCAACTATAGTCATAATAACTCCCTCGAGTCATAAAGTTTTATTTTCTAATGCAAAGATTGTAAAGTCAATAACAAAAAGATGAATATTTTTAACAAGATCTGCTTTGCCAAACAAACCAAGACCCCTGATGTAAAACTATCCAAGATATCTATTTTAGTACTCAGCAGTAGCAAATATAGTATATCAGCTTGCATAACTGCTATATACTGGTGGATATTGATAATTTAGAGCTGAAACAAATGCAACTGCGGTTTCATGCAGAAGAGTTTGGTCTTACTTGGCCAAGGTATTCAAAAACGTAGGGATAAGAAAGATGCCAGTCCTCATCCAAAGCAATACCCAACTGTTGCCATGATGCTCCTTTGTCAATACTTCTGGCAACTCCAATATCGCCTTGCATGGTGATTGAATTCTTTGTTTCATAAAATAGGAACAGAGTATTTCCCTGAATCAAGTCAATACAAACAAAACAATGTCACTTTCGTAACAAAATAGTGTAGTAACAAACCCTGTCACTAAAACATGACAAGAGAGGACAAACATGTAAACTGCCTACAAAGACTCAAATGTTATGGTTCACAGCTTATTTAATGCAATCAACCTCATGTGAGTGGTATGCACCTCCAGTTACGATAGTATCATTTCTAATACATGTAATATTAAGAGATCACTTGCAATTCAATAAGCATTTGCAGAAATACTAAGCATAAGCCAATAAAACTAAGGAACTCCCATGGTCCTCAGTAGTCAACCATTTACTAAAACAGAAATGATTTTTTATTGTATCAAATTAGGCACACGTTAAATTCATAAACTAACAGTTCACCTTCATCAAAAACACGTCAGATCATGATGGGACTGGCTTGTCAGATAAATCCCTATCAACTATGATATTAACATGAGACATCATGCAAATCTCAAGCTGATTGCTGATAAGTAGAAACCAAGCAATATAAAACCCACGTTATCTTTAGCAACATAAAAAAGAAAGTTCCATTAGTGGATAGTTATCACTAAAACTGATCCATACAAGAACAAACAACCACAAAAAATTATACTATTGTAGTCCCTCTTAAAACGTTAGCTTGTACTAAATTCTGCTATATTTAAAATAAAGGTGTCCACACTAATAGCTGAATGCAGCACCGAATTGCCTTTATCATTTACCTAGGGGGCATATTAGACAACTAGAAAGCACATATAGAACAAAAATAGATGGCCAATCAAGGAGAAGTTGTTGAAACCATGACAATGAAATGTTTTCCCCCTCACAATGTATTAAGTTGACACAGTTGTCCCTCTTATATTTACATATGGTATATGATTCATATGCAACTGAAAAAGACATTCAGCAATCTCGTCCAATTCCTATTATGGTCATGGCAGCTCATCCAATGAGCCAAGTTCACTGCATGACTTGTCTGTTATCTTTCTAGGTTTACATCATTTTACTAGAAAGATAGTAATGTATACTTCGTAGTAATTCATTGTACAATATTACAAGAACTGCAAAATCAATAAAAGAGGAGGGAGGAGAACAAGAAACTGAGAAGCATACAATACAACTTGGTAAAGCCCTAATCCATGCAGGTCACAAATTTGTAAAACGACTCCTTCAAATGTATATGCTAATACTTTTAAAACATAAAACCTGTAAGAGGTGAACACGCAGCCAAAATTTATAATGTCAAAGCAGAAATTTGTATCATTTAATTTATTCCTTCATCAAAACCATCGACAAAGTGGTCCCAAATTTCCATAACTTAGGTTCACATTCTCACCATTTTGCAAAGCAATCAGATAGTGTAACCAAACAATCACATACATCATGGAGTCTTTTCTTTCATTAGTCCATGACCCCAGCCTTAGTTTGCTATCAAATTAACTGTCAAATAAATGCATACACCAGGTGAACAATGATTAAAATGATAGCAACAGCCAACAAAGCAACAATTTGCATCCCCAACCAATGTTACATATAAGGAAACAGTACAATAAGATAGTGTTGCAATAAACAATAGTTGTATCTTATACCAAACAATTAGATGCAAAAATTTTACATTACTTTGTACCTACAAAGGAAACAGAATCATGAAATATGGAAAAGACAAAATTCAAAATATAAAAATTGGAAAATAGATAATTATACCTGAACATAAAGGAAAGGATCAGCAACAAAATTACTGGGGAAGTTAGCTTCTGAAACTGAAGCACAGTTGACAACTGGGTTTGCCACCGGCCAGGCCGAGCTCTCATTTCTCCATACATTAAACTGATCCCAAATCAAACCAACAGCCATATCAGGCAAAGGAACAACAAAAAGACCAACATAAATCCATTAAAAATACAGATCTTTTGTCTTTTTTAACAGGTAATTGTCAGTAAATTAAGAACAAAGATCGAACCAAGGCGATACCTAGAACAAGTTTTTCTATTAAAACATTTAATTCAAGGGTCTAAATATATCTGCAGAGAGTCGCATTGAGAGAGAGGATCAGAGGGAAACCAGCAAAATACCAACTAAAAGTACCAAAAAAATCTCAAAATCGTCATTGCTCCAGATAAGTAACTAGAATTAAAATCCTTAAGGAAGTCGAGAGTCCCAAACATCAGAGTGTTAATCATTGTGAACGAACCAAAATGAAAGAAAATAATAAAATACATATACGAAAGATTGTATTTTTCGTCGTGTAGGAATTATCGAGAACCATTTTCATCCTTCCCACGATCAGGAATTTTGGAAAACCAATTTGACAGGAAATCGAAAAGAGAGAAAAAAAACAAGAGAAAAAGAACTTACAGCTTCAATTGGTTTAAGAGAGAAAGGAGAATCCCCATAGAAGACCCCTATAGACCAGGAGCCCTCATTGTCCTCTTGACAACCAAAACAGCTCAACTCTGCGCCGGTACCACAACCAGGATGTATATATGACTTATTAAACGCAAGCCAAAGACAGAACATACCAATCGATCCATACAACACGAAACAGCCCAAAAAGAAGATAAAGCCCGAAGGAAAAGGAGACAGAAATCTATAGTAGTGGTTCTGTTGCTCCCATCTCCACCTACACCAACACTTCATGCTCATGTCACAGCAACTCCCTCCTGACGCACCAATGCTGCTGGCGCCGCCACTAACTCCACCGGAGCCACCACCAGCAACGTTCACTGAAATTCCCATAATTGACTGTGACCGAACCACTTCACTTCACAAACTAAGATTCCTCAACTCAACGACCCATTTCCTATCTCGGAAATCAAAACATGCCCGTCAAACAAATTTGCATAAAGTTTGATTCTTTATCGTTCCTTTTTAAAGGTTCCTTTTTCCTTTTTGTGTTTCTCGGGCTTTAGAAGCCTTACGATGCTGGGATGAGCTGTAATTTTCTTCAGTGAAAGTTGCAACTTTTATTCTCCTTCCTTGTCTGTTAGTGCAAAATTGCCGAGTTATCGTGCAGATTAAAAATCTAGAAAGACACGGTCTCGTGTTAACAGCTGTTAAAGTGTTAGAGGTGGTCGTGGAGGTGGAGGAGGAGGAGCAGTCTCCGTCTTCGAGTGTGTAGTGCAGAGAAAAGGCAATCCCTGGCAGAGTATAGATAAACAATTTCTAGAATATCTCCATACATTAGGTCACCTTTAAGGTTTTCGTCTCAATACACTTAGTTTGAGAGGTATCAAATTCTTAATAAGCGTTCATATGTTTAGTATTTACGTACATGTGACGACGAAGCTTCAGAGGACTCTCTGGATGTTGAGACCATGTGCGGACAACAGGCAGCACGTCAAATCCTCTCTCCTAGTTATTTGTTTTAACTTCTTTACAATATGATAAAGAAAATTTGATCCTAAGAGGTAGTGAATTCCACTCTCCACGTTGGAAGAGTAGATGTGGAGTTGTTTTACACGTGGAAAGTGGACCCAATATGTGAGTGGCTTAGTCTGTTAATATGCGTGGACTTTTCTCTTTTTTATTTGGACAGAGTCAGTGACAATTTGAGTGAAATTACTTTTTCGAATACCAAATTAACCCATACGGTGTTGATTAATACGGGGGTATCATTTTAAATATTTTTTAAATTATAAAATAGTATCTAAATTTTTCTCTCCATATATTGTATTGTATACATCAAATATGTCTCCAAAAAATATAATAATAAAAATTTGAAATAAGAATAATCTATTTATTTTTATTAATATTACTTTTCACATATTTCACATATAATAATAATGAAAAATCATTTAATCACCATACAAGTATAAAATTAAGGACAATATAACATACTTATAATATTTTCAATATATAATAAATAATAATATAACATAATTGTATATCTTCTCCTAGAAAATCTCTAAGTTCAATGGTGGTCACATAAGTGCCTGACTTCAACAAAGTAGTAAGGTAGTCAAGGTTTTGGCAACCACGGTGGTAAGTTTCATCCATGCCTCGACTTTCCAACGTCATGGCATTCCTTTTGAAACTTGATCTCCTTCTTCTCCCTCTTTGCCTACTCCTACACCCCTTGCCTAAGTTGTCCTATTGTTCATGTTTCTCTTTCATTAGATGTATCTTCTTCTTCTTCAATCAGCATCCTCCTTCCTCTTCCATTCTCCTTAAGCTTCCACTTCACTTGCTATACTCAAACCTCCTTCACTACCTTCCCCTACTATTTCAACTACTCATGATCTCCTTCCTACTTCCACCAACATTGTTCCTTCCAGTAGTTTTGAATGCAAGCCTTCGTGAGTTCAAATTGTAGGTAATTTGATCCAAAAGCTAAGCTCTCTTATTTTCCTCCCAGCAGTACTTTAGACCACCTAATAGTCTCTCCCCACATCTCCATTATGCATGTTGGAGCTCATAAATGGAAATCCACTCTGGTTGGTTTCTTTCTTGATAAAAAAGTTCCATGTCCTATAACGACAACATAGATTGCTAGCAACCATAAGACCTTTGGACTTCTTGATGTCATGGTTAACAATTAAGATATTTTCTTCTTCAAGTTTAACTCTCCTGAGGCAGTGGATGCAGTTATAAAATCTAGATCCTGACACATTCATAATATACCATTTCTCATATAAGCATGAAGACAGGGTGTTAAACTTGAAGAAATCGGGTAGACTAACATACCTATATGGCTTTGCATACGTGACATACCACTTGAGTACTGGACCACTAAAGGATTGAGCTATCTCGTTAGCTCAATTAAGAGAATACTATGGATTGATCAAGCCACTATAGAAACAAAAAGGATCAACTTTACTAGAAGATATGTGGTTGTCGATGCTTATGCTAAACTTCTTGAGGAGATTTCAATTATGAAGTTTAATGATAACCTTGACCTTATTAAAGATAAAGTGAAGATCACATATGCATGGAAACCCCTTACTGTTAAACCAATAAAAACTTGGCAATCAACTGACAGAGTGTTTAAAACAGGTAGTTTTGAAGAACTAATGGGAGAAGGTCAATTTCTCCTTTTGATGACTCAAGTAAGAATCCTCATACTCTGACAGCCACCGATAAATAGAATATAGAAGGTGTTGATCATACCACAGATACTAATAATCATGTAGTAAGCACAATTATAGATATTGCTCCTATTATAGAGGGAAAAGCCAGTGAAACTCTTACACTTGCAATCATAATCATAACTCAAACACCTAGCCTTAAAGCTGACTTTAAATTTGTATCAAGAAGGAAGTCTGGAAGGAAGAAGAACACATCTTCTTCTACTTCCTAATGTTAGTCAACATATGGATCCTTAAGGGTTTGAATTACCTTACAAAAAAGCAAGTGATAAGTTCTTACTGAAAATAAGCCCTCCTTAATAGGTAATCTAGAAACAGGATGAAGAAGCCTAACAGTTGGAGGTTCATTTCCAATCAGGATTATCACCCTAATGGAAGGATTTTAGTAATCTACAATAATGATAAGGCTAAAATAATGAGCTCCATCATTACTGATCAGTTGATCCACTTATAAGTATTTTCTAAACATCTCTACAAGGTCTTGGATATTTCTATTATTTATACTTTTAATTATGGCTTTGAAAGACTTTCCTTATAGAGTAAGTTGAAAAAGCTAGAATATGGCATCAACTTACCTTAGCTTTTGGTAGGTGATTTCAATTCTATCGTTAGTCAAGATGAAGCTGAAGGTCATTATTCTAATAGGCCTATTTTTCATAATCTAAAGAACTGCTTGGCTAATATCCAGGTTTTTTATTTGCCTTGGGGGAGGGGGGATATTTCTTCACTTGGAGTAAAAAGTATAGTAATGAGACTTTCTTAAGGAAAAAACTTGATAAAGGCTAATCCAACTTGCTTTGGTTACAAAACTTTCCCAACTTTGGTGTATTTTTCCCCAATACATGCATCTTTGATCACTCTTTGGTGGTTGTTAAGTTTGAACTCAACCTTACTCCTCCCAAGTATCCTTTTCGATTCAATAACTTCCTCACTTCCATTTGTGGTCTTCAGGATATTATGAGAAAAGGCTTAGCTACTCACTTCTTTAGTTCCAGACGAGTCCAATTTTCTATGAAAATCAAAAGCATCAAAGATGAAGTCAAAACCTTTGACAAGGCAAATGTGGGGAATGTCCATTACTTGTTAAACATAACCAAAGTTACTCTTATCACAACTCAAAACAATTTGTACAACAATTTTACCTATCCAAGGCTTCAAGAGGCAAAAAATATTGCTTTAAAGAATTATTCAAAATCTGTTAACTTTGATTATTCCTTATTGAAACGAATATCTAAAACTAAGTTGTAACACCCGCCTACCCCCCTAGAAGAATAGGATATGAGGATGCTACCTACATACATACAGAACTTACACATGTCAAACACAATCCCTTACATGCATTTCTGAAACTCAAGCAACACATATTATGATCCATTTAGAA
>JANZXP010000196.1:19941398-19954277 GCA_027576715.1 Erythroxylum flavicans | reverse complement strand
CGTCACCGAGACATGTTCCGTCGCTATTGTCTGTCGCAGATTTTGGGCTGAATTTTTTTCTACAATATTACCGAAGGACTGATTATCCGTCAATAAAATTTTGTTTTCTCCGATGGATTATTTAATGTCCGTCGGTAAAAGGCGACGGAAGTTTTGTCGTTGGTAATATTCCGACGCTAATTTGCAATTTTCTTGTAGTGTTAGAAAAAGTGCTTAAGTATCGTAAAGATACCAATCTAATTTTGAACTTGAAAAAGTGTAAATTTATGGTAAAAAAGTGCATAGTTCTAGACCATAAGATCTCAAATGGGAGAATAAAATAAGATAGAGTAAAAGTTAAAACTATTAAAAAGTTACCACTTGTAACTTTGGTTAAGGATGTTAGGAGTTTTCTAAGACATGTATATGTTTTTATAGAAGGTTCATTAAGAACATTTCTAAAATTGTTAGGCCTTGACAAAGTTACTAAAAAAAATGTGCCTTTTGTATTTACTTAAGAGTGTTTGTATGCATTCACTAACGAATAAATTAACTAATTCCCCAATAATAGTTGCTCTAAATTGGAATCTTCCTTTTGAACTAATATATGATAAAAGTGATTTTATTATTATTAAATACAGGAAGGACAAGCATTTTCAACCTATTTACTATGCTACTAAGAATTTGTCAAATGGTCAAAATAATTACACAACTATAGAAAAAATAATTACTATTGGTGGTCTTTGCATTCCATAATTTTAGATCTTATTTAATCTTGTCCAAAGTTGTTTACATTGATCATTTTGCATTACATATTTTTTGACTAAATTGAATCTAAAATTAGGACTTGTTTGATGGACTTTATTATTAAAAAATTTGACTTAAAGTTTAGAGATAAATGGAATTGGTAGTAGACCATCTATCAAATTTAGATATCCCAAATTTAGAGAAGCTTAAAGAGGATTTCATCAACGGCCCATTTCAAGAAGAGCACCTTTATCTATAATTTATTGACTTTGCTAATCATCAACTTGCTAGCGTGCTTTTTAAAAGGCTTTGTTATTAGCAAAACAACAAATTATTTTTTGATTTGAAGAATTATCTTAAAAGGTATCCTTTTTTTCTTAAGATTTATATAGTCTAGATTATTAGATCTTTTCCCTAATTAAAAGGATGGAAGATTTTGAATCATCACTATGTTGGTTCGGCTGAGGGCATTACTATACAAATAGGACATTCGAGAAAATTCTTTAGTCAAGTTTTTATTGGACAATACCTTTTGAAGATGCTCAAAGGTATGTATAATTATATCATAGTTTCAAATAGATAGGTAATATTTCTTACTGAGATGAAATGCCTCAAAATTTTATTTTAGTTTGCAAAGTCTTTGATATTTAGGGATTTGATTTTATTGGCACATTCTCAATTTCTAATAGAAATAGATACATCCTAATTATTGTGGATTTTGTCTAAATAGCTTAAAGCTCAAGCTTTACCTGCAAATGATGTCAAAGTTGTAATTAAGTTTCTCAAAAAAGATATTTTCACGATCACATAAAGTAATTATTAGTCTAGGGCACATATTTAACAATTTGTAATTAAGAAAGCTCTTAAGAAATATAAAGTTAACATAATGCCACCCAATACCATCTACAAACTAGTGGCCAAATGGAAGTAGATAATAAAAATTTAAATAAAATTTGAAGCAAAAAGTAAGGCAACATAGAAAAGATTGGTCTGATAAGTTAAATGATGTTCTTTAGGCCTATTGAATAGCATATAGGACACTAATTAACACTACAACTTATAATTTAGTATATGGAAACGCATGTCACTTTTTTGTTGAACTTGAGCATAAAGCATATTGGATTATATTTTATTGACTTTAATCTTAATCTTGTAAGTGAGAAAAGGGAACTCCTAGTAAATAAGTTAGAAGAATGGTGCATAATGGCTTATGAGAATTGGAAATTATTTCAGGAGCGGACTAAAAGGTACTATAATGGGAACATTAAATAAGCTAGTAGTTCAAGGAGGATGATCAATTTCTTTTGTACAACTCTCGACTTAAATTGCTTTCTAATAAATGAAAGTCCATATGGTCAAGGCCTTTCATAGTTAAGGAAAATTTTCCTTATGGCACAATAGAGGTAACTCATCCAGAAAAAGGGTATGTTTAAAGTTAGTAACCATCAGTTGAAGTTATATTAAAGGTAGCTTTGAAAAGAAAGCCAAAGAGGAGTTAAATCTCCAGTAAAAAGAGCAATGAGTTAAAGTAGAAATGTCAAGCTAATGACATTCAATTAGTGCTTCTTGGGAGGTAACCTATATTTACTTGATAATTATATGTCATTTAGTTTTCATTTTAGGTTTTGAGACTTAAATTTCATATTTTAATTCATAAATATGTTATTATTAAGGTTTAGTATAGAAGTTATTATTGGTTTCTATATATTTTGGATCTTATTTCCATCTTTTTATTCATTGGGTATATTTGTTTATGCACAAATTTCAAAGCAGGTGAAATTTGGCCAACTATAAAACTTCCAATAACAAACCTACCAATATGCTCATATTGGTTTTCGTGTTCCACTACACACTCATTGGAAAGAGTAAGATGACCATGTTTCATATACAAAAAGGTTGTTTTAAAGTTTTACTAAGTTATACAGACCTGAAATGCTCTTGTTGATGGTCAAATTCTATAAGTGGCATCAAAAGTGATTTACATGAGCTTTAACACACTAATATATGTAAGATAGGTAAGTTTTATTTGGGCTCCAGTAAGTTACACGACCAAGAAAATGCTTATGCTCTTCATGATATACCTTATTGATTCCTTTTTCTTTATAATTTTAAATTTAAAATAACCTAAATGCTAGCTAAATGTTCGGTTTATTGGTTATGTAATTTTTTAGTATTTTTGTAGAGTACGAGGGAAGTTGCATGCTCATGTTTATTCTTTTGCTAATTTTTTAGATTTTTAGTTCTAACATGGCCTATTATGTTCCAACACATCTATATACTTGTTCATTTAGTTTTAGAGGCATTTTAACTTTCAAAAATCTTTATTTTCTTTTGATTTTACTTTTTCTTTATGAAAAGGGTCTACAACACACCCATTTAATGACCCATGTTCATATTGTCTTAACATGCTTAGTTGCACACCCTTATTTCGTAGGTTTTAAACTTTAATTTGTAAATCTAGATAGAAACATAGCCTTGTTCTTATTGTGGTACATAAAAAACTTTTCAAAACTATGCTTTTAATTAAAAAAACCATATCTACAACTTTTATTATTTTCTCTTAGCTTTGTGACTCATCTAATTAGATTTAGTGTTGATTTTGACCATCAACCTCCAATTTTCTTTGAGATTTCAATGTATTAAGGTTTTTTTTATAATTAAACTATATTTTTAGGCCTATTAAGGCATTATCCTTTTAGGATACTTCCATTTACTCACCTGTGATTGTTTGGATATAGACTTTCCTATATTATTAGATTAAGATTACTCTTTTCTAACTATTTATGTGAAGATGTGGTTGAAGGTGAGTCTAATTTATAATATAGCAAGAATGCTAGTTAAATTTTTATAAAAATAAAAGCAAAATTTGAGAGTTCTAGTTTGACCATCTTTGATGGTTTTTTAACCTTAGTAAACATTATTGTATTTATTTTTGAAGTAATGTTAGAGATTTACCCTTACATATCAAGCATTTGAGACTTGTCTTATTTGTTCTCTTATAGGAAGCAAGTCAATTGTTTTATCTATTAAAAGGTTAGGGCAAGATTAACTTTTACATCTCTTATAGATACATTAAATTTCATTTTATTGGGAATTACGTTTGTTTTTCATAATTTAAGATATAGTGACAAAGAGAACAAACATCACACATTAGCATCGGGATATGGAAGTGGCTAGAAAAGGACTAAAAAGTGAATGCATATCTAGTCAACCACTGAGAAAGCCTACCCACTATATCCTACACCTCAAGTTCAGCCTATACTACATTTTACTACACTATAACATACCATCATATTTAAAAAATTAGTGATTAAACCATTCAATGAGAGTAAGTGCATAAATTGGGTGGTGTTTGATCAAGTTAGACTAGCATAGGATGTTTGATATTTGTAGAGTGTTGGCAAATGGGATCATTGTTTCACAATCATAGAGACCATATACAAAGAGCTTACACTTTAGTCTTATCACTTTTTCATTAGAGAAGGAGAACTTTAGCTAGAGTTTGGATTACTATTCAGTTTCTATTGCTTAAGGAGAGGAAAAGTATGAACTATACAAAATTTTCACTATACATAAGACTTTACTTTATTGAGTTTATTTCTTTTGAGTCCTATTTTATTTTCAAAGTGGACTTTTTAGTTAGTACTACTAGATAGATATTGGCGCGTTATTAGTTAAGAGCTGCATTATTAGTCCATATGATCAAAGACTTTACACTACGGTCACCAATACTGAGGTATGTGCATACTCTTCTAAATCATATATTTAAATGTGAAAGGTGAAAGCATTGAAGTGGTGAGAAAGATGGATGTTTTCTACTTATATAACATAGTTAAGAAAAGTGTATAATCATCTTGGCCATATATTAGCTTGGTTTCTCAAGCATTAGCTTATATTGCTATGTTAGAGTTATTTATTTGGGCCTATATGTTACCAAATTATTTAGAGGTATGGGGCTATTAGAGATATTACCTAAGATATAGATTGTGTAACAGATGGTACCCATTATTATTGATACTTTAAGAGCCATAGGTATGATACATATAAGACAGGGCCAACAGGGAACTAATTATGTTTTAGTTGAATTACAAAAGCTTGAGGATGCTAATAGAGTTGAAGGGGATCACTTTGATATACTAGAGTAATAATTCTATAAGATATTCCCCCCAACACCAACTACAATTGGACTTGAGCATCATGGTGACCCTTTTTTTACTACTAGCATATCTATTTTGATTATCCACCTCTCAGTAGTGTGATCAAGTTTGGATCTTTCAATTGAAAACAAATTTATAGGTCTAAAAGAATATCAGAGATGGTAAGTAATAGAATTTAAAGTGAATATCAAGATTTAAGGCATATAATAGATGGATAGAGCATGTTATCATCTGAATTACTAATCATTTAGAGCTAACATCTTTTCATGCACCCATGCGAGGTAGTACAACTCCTCCATTTCCCTATTTGAGCATGAGGTCACTAATTATCAAATTTTGGATTTTATAGCTACTCTAGTGACTCAATTATTTAAGATTCTAGAGATGAGTGATAGTACATTTTATATTTTCTTTAATATTTATGTTTATTTCTTTTCATTTTATTTTATTTGATAGTTAGCAAATGACTTACCCGGCTAAACTGATGATAATTTACTTTTCCTTTTTCTTATTTATTGTTTACATACTAAACCTGATATTAGTTTCTATTTTTGGTTTCTATTTTCATTTTCGTGTTTTATGCCCTTTTATTTATTTTTTTTGCAAAGATTACTACATATAATTTGGATGGAATCCATGCCATACAAATTGGGTAAGTACCAATTTTCGGTTACCTTTCCTCATGTTGATTGTTTTTCATTACTTTCTATTATTTGTTGTGTCTATTAGGGACAATATACATATTTAATTATGGGAAGGGGTATTATAAATTTTGCTATAAATTTGATTGTACATTAAGCATATTTTATTTCCTACTTGTTGATTCTTCCTTATAGAAATCTTGAATCTATCAATTTTTGTCTTGTAGCATAATTAAGTTATTGTGAATCATTAAGTTAGGATAAAATAAAATAGGAAGAAGGAAAGATTTGATGGTCTCTTACTTGCTACATTATGAATGGATATTTTGGTAGTCAATTTTGATGAAATTACATAGGATTTATTCATACATAAGTCTAAATTGAGAGTGTAACATCCCCTATAGAAAACCTGCAGCCATCCACATACATAGCAACCAAATTCTTGTACATGCATTCAAGGTATACAATTATATATAATGCTATACATATACACATTACAAAACTCCCTAGTGCTTAACATTATAATTTAACAGTAGTAATACATCTTTATGTTTACATGGTAATCTAAAAGAAATCATACAATTTACTTTCTTCATTACATGGGCAATCATCTGTAAATAAAAACACATTCTGAAAATACCTTTTCATCTATCTATTAGCCTTGGTCTTTGCAGATGTTCTCTGTAGCTTACTCCTATGACTTGGACCTACAAAGATTAATACTTGAGCTAAGCTTGAAAGCTTAGTGGGGAAAACACTTAGTTTGGATGATCATTCAGAGTAGTCATTTGCCAAGCACACACATTCAGAAATATCACAACTCATATACCATAAATTTACATTCATAAACCAAATATTGATATTCAATGCTCATGTAAAAAATGATGGCATACTTAAGCAAAGTACATAATGCAAATACTTCAACATATTTTCCATATACCAAAAAAGAACATTTATAAGTCAAATATTGATATTTGGCGCTCATTAATACAAATTATCAATATAATTGCACATCATTACAATCAATACAAATGCTCATCAATACCAATTATTCATGATGTCATGCTATATTTCTTATTCATGACTATTAAATTTCCTTTTTATGTTAAGCATGTACATTTTCTATGGGTGTGGATAATGGGTGCCGCAGATATCTAACGATATCAAACTGTGAATACTTGAAGGTATCGAAGGATACCTAAAGTTATCAAACTGTGGATACCCGAAGGTATCAAACTATAGAAAAAGGTTATGTCAAATAGTAGCAGCTGCACTGTAACCCTATAGGCTTGTGTATCTATCTATAACCAAGACAATAGAGCAGGCACTATAACATTTTTTTAACCATTTTCCAATTTCACAATTCATATATTGACAAGTCATATGATATACATTTCAAGTCATAAAATCTGTACCTGTGTTCTTACATGCAAGTCATAACTTGCCACCATTACAAGGGTGTCAAAATCACACTTTTATAATCATACTATACATATATGAGCAATAAATATGCATACAAATAATTTATATACATGTAAGTTTTCTTTGGAATGCATTATGCTTAATCATAAATTCCAATTTCAATAACCCAATTCATATACGGTAAATCCTATGTCATTTATTTGTATGTGTTTGAATAGTTTCATACACATTCAAAGAGGTTCAAAGAAGATTTACTAAAAATAAAAATGGCAACAAACTCAAAGTAGTGCAATTTGGGCTAAGCCCACGGTGGTTTAAAAATAGGCAAACAATCAGTCCAGAAGCAAATCATATGATGGATTCCAGTTGTTCCTTAATATTCTTATAGAAAATGTTTGAATTAGGTTTTGAGGTCTTTTATACATTTCTTACCATATTTCTTCTTCTACGTCTTTCTCACAAAATTAGCCAAAGATCCTAGTGAAAAAATTTTGTTGCACATGTTTGCTTCTTTCCTTTCTTTACAATAAAGAATATTGTTAGTAATAACCATATATAAATAATTAAACTAGTAAAGTATATTTAAACATATAGTATTAAAAATTATATTTTCAATATAAAAAGAAAAATGAGTAAAGACCTTTTATAAAAAGTTATTGATCAATATCCATCCAATCCCAGTTAGTGTTATCAAAGTCTAAATCATCTTCATCATCATTTTCTATTTCTATATTTAAGATATTAGGAGCTATGTCCACAATGCCTATAAGTCAATCTTCTCTAGACTAAGTACGGTCCATGTCACCATTATTTTGAAAGAAATCACTAACATAGTTATTTGGTTCTCCTAAGTATGGTTCTTCAGCATTTTCATTATCATCCAAAGGTACATCAAACAGATACTTAGGTACCTTCTTTTCCACATAATGACAACCTTCCTTAATACAATCAACTACATAAAACACCTAATCAACTTGTTTTCCTAATACAAAAGGATCATCCATAAAGCATAACTTTTTGAAGTTTACTCGAGTAAGGCCATAATTATCTTTCTCCTATTGATACTAATAACATTTGAAAAAAATAGACTAAACTATCCTCAGTAATCCACATCAATAATTTCATCTATTGCTCTGTAATAAGTCACATTTCCAAGTGTTTGGGTTTGGTCTTTAGAACTTGCAAACTTAATGTTGTCAAAGAGACTCCACTATTTTGACTCTTAGACCTCACATCCCATATTTTAGTCATAAACTTGTATCCATTAATAACATTACCTAAATATTTCTTTGCCTCATTGCTAGGGCCTTCTAAAAACCAAAAGAATATGACATAGTTTGTC
This sequence comes from Erythroxylum flavicans, assembly GCA_027576715.1. Lineage (NCBI taxonomy): Eukaryota > Viridiplantae > Streptophyta > Magnoliopsida > Malpighiales > Erythroxylaceae > Erythroxylum > Erythroxylum flavicans. The sequence goes on along the minus strand of JANZXP010000196.1, from coordinate 19,945,989 downwards.
ATTAAAAGATATCACCTTATCCGGAAACCATTGATGAAACTCATTGGAATGTGATAGTTGTGCATTAGTGTGTTTCTAAGTATTTGGCATGTGTTTCTTGCATAAAAAGTTATTATTGCTATGTTTTAGCAATTATTTTGTATGTTTTTGTTTAGTTTAATCTTCATAGTTGTTCTTTTATGTTTGATGTTGATTTAGGGTAAGAATTGTAACATCCTGTTACTTAGGATAAGGTTAAAATATGTTTATAAGAGGTTACTGAGAAATTAGGAAGTATAATTCATGCTTATGCATAATGTGGCATACACAAACATGAAAATATTGATTCTTGCACATTAATATGATTGTACATGCATTCATTGATATTTTTCGGGTAAAATCGATTTATGAATGGGAATTGTGAATTCTAATTATCTTGAATATTAAATTATAGTGTATTAAAATTTATTTGGAGACTATTAATAGTATTTTAGAATTTTTGGTAAATTTTAGAGAATTTTCAAAATTTTGGAGTATTTTAGACTAAGGAAAAATTTAGAAATAAGAGACAAAGGGAAGTGTGACATTTGGTAGCTTAAATGAATGATAAATGGGCTAGTAATTAATTGACAAATGGGCAACTTATTGTCACACAAGTGGAGCAATTTTGGAGTGACTTGTGGACTATTTAATTAGTGACTAATGGCAGCATCTTGAATAGAATAGTGGCAGCATCTTGAGTGGACAAATGTAAGACATGCCTTAGGACAAATGTTGTGCTATAATGGTGACACCTACCATGTGATATAGCAAGTTTTTGCAGCAGAGTTTTGTTGCTTCTTTCGTTGGGTTCCTTCACCAAAATTGCTCCTTCTCTCTGAAATTTTGCCTGAACCTTAGCCAAATTGCTGCATCAAAAGCAGCTTTTTACCTTACACAAAATGACCAAGAAGACCAGCTGAAAGTTACCTTCATCTTGTTGTTCAAAAACACCTTGTCTGCATCTTAAGTTTGTGATGAATCTTACAATCTTGGAGGTTTAGTGAATATGGGATTTTGAGCTGAGGTAGAAGCCTAAAAGGGTAAGCAACAATCTGAGCATTATAACTTGTTAAATGGTATGCAAATGATGTTTTAAGTGGAATGAATTGCATGTAAGGTTGATGATGAAGTGTGCTGGAATATTTTATATGGAGTATTTTACTGAACATCATGTTTATTTTGGCTATAACGTGATTTGTGAATATCCAAATTGGATGATTTTTAAATTAGATTAAACTAGAGACCTAAGGATGCATTTTTTATGAAGGAATCGAATTTGGAATCTATTTTTAAGAGCCTTGAAATTTGGCTTGAAGTTGAGAATTGTGTTCTATCGAGGTACGAAAATAGTCTGTGGATTTTTGTTTATAACTTACATGATACTGAATCAAAATGCATGAAATTGATGTCATTAGACACTTAAGAATTGTGAAAATTTTTATTAGGAGAATTTATTGTCTAAATACCTCATTGTATAGGTCATCATGGTCATACAAATTTGACCCGAAATCTGCCTAAGAAAATCTGGAAAAAAATGCAGAACATGTTATATGGAAAAATATGGAATGGGTACTGTTTTGGGATTTATGAACAATTATGAATTGTTGAACTGTGTATTGATATTATTGAACTGAAACTGAAGTGAAAATGAAGGGGTGATCAACTGTACATGATAGAATTTTGATAATGACATGTTTGATTAATGGATTTAGGATGAAAAAGAGGCAATGTGCTGGAATGTTATAAACTGGAGAATTTTCATTGAACATACTTCGGTATTTTGATTATATCTTCATCTGTAGATTTCTAAATGAGTTGATTCTTAATTCAGATTAAAGTAAAGACATATGGATACAAGTTCTTTAAAAGTCAAATTTTAATTATGTCTCTAAAACTTCAAATTTTGGCTTAAAAGTGAGTCTTGGCTTAAGCTGTAGCACTCCTAGGGACAGAAATCATATCTTATTGTTATCGAATAAACTATATTGATGTAGGCTAAATCAGACAAATATGTCTTCAGAAAAGTTGTAGCGTATTCTCTTAGCTTTCAATTGGTATAAGGCGTGTAATTTTTGGATATTGTAATTGAGAGATATGAATTGTACAATTTGAAAGCATGATCATGATCTAGCTAAAAAGTTCAAATGTACTCAGTCTATAGTATTATGGGCATAACTCATAGAATAATTAATCAAATTGTATGATCTTTATGTCATTAGAAACTTAAGATAATGGGGAACATTGTTTTAGAAGGAAGTGTTGACCAAATTACTCCATTTACCTTGTCTGAATACTCATGAAATGTTAACTTGAAAATTTGTTTTCAGAAAAATCTGAAATGATTAATGGGGTTTGATATTAGATTCCAATTGTTTTTTTGAAGTGCAAACCCTAAGTACAGATTAAGTTATGTGAGTTTTAAATTATGAATGATCATGTGACGTGAAATATGGAAAAATACCCTAGATTGTCATTGAACATGCAATGTACATATTTCATATACATAGACGTGCATAAATGAATACTTATACAATTGTGCAAAGTTATGATATGTGTAAATGTATTTTGCATGATATAGAGGAGCATTTAGAGCGCCATCATCGAAACATTGCCAGGACTTCAACACGATAAATTTCTGGAGCAATTAGTGAGTAACCTAGATGGTCTCACTTAATATTTGTTTGCTATAGATTCTGTACTAAATGTGGAATGAACTGTTTGTACTGATTGCAGACATAAAGGTCCAAAGATTCTGATTGATGAATATGATATTGAAGTGTTCATTGAATGTGAATTTGGTGAAATATGTGTTACTTAACATGTTTTTTTTAATGCTAGACTAAGGCCTGATGATATATGTATATGGGACTAAAAATGTGATTGAATGAGAATGAGATTGAACATGAGAATGATTGAAAATATAATTGATTGAACATGAATGATCAGATAATGATAGTTGTGACGTGAGTAGCCACCGAAAATGAGCTTAAAGCTCCAAAATGTGGTATAGAGCAAAACGCTTGATATGTACAATGAGCCCTGTATCCACAACAGGTAAGGGACAGTATCAATGAGCCCGGTATCCACAATGGATATGGGACAGTTTAAGCATTCAGTCACAACAACATAATAATTGAAAGTCGGTCATATGAACATTGCATATACACCTATTAAGTGTAATTGACTGATTGAATTTTAATGTGAATATGTACTTAAATCAGATTGGGATAGGTGCATTCTGTGATATGCGATGAAAATTGTTAAATGGAAAGTTATGAATTATGTGCTTCTATGATTTGATATGTGGTATAAATTGGGTGAACCATGGAGGATGGTTATATCATTGAGTTCGTAAAACTCACTAAAATTGAAATGTTGATATTTCATATCCGAGAGAGGACATTAGAGATAGGCAGACTCTACAAAAGGATTAATTCTTGTACTTTTGTTAAGAAATGGCTCAAAGGTCGGTCAGTTGAGACTGAAGGATTAGTTAGTAGTTTATGTGCAGTTCCTCTGTCAAGCTGTGTGTTATGTATAAGGATTTGACACTGTATATATTCAGATGGTTTTGTAAAGCTACAATGTAAGTTTGGTTTTTTAATGAAAAAATGAGGAAATACAGTTGATTTTAAAATTTGGTGGCTTTTTTGTATAATAGTTGATGACATGATTAATTTGGATATGTGTTTCCTCTAACATGCCATTATTATATATTATATACTGGAATGCCCATAGGGTGTTCCAGTATCTAATTTATGGTAACAGGATGTTACAAGAATTGATCATTTTGATGTAGAAATAGAGGGTACCACCTTTGTGATTGAGCTAGGGACAAAGAGAGGAGAAGAGAAGTGGAGGAATTGTAAAATAAGAACCCACAATCATGGGATTCATGCTAATTCCCTCGATTATGGGATCCCTAGACCTAAGAGGCATGCAGGTTTCACTTATTTTTAGGTTTTTTGGACTATATAAGGGCACAAATCTCTAGGGTCGAGCAAAGAGTCATGAGAACTGGCCTCTTTAGGCTAAAAAAATATATTTAGAGCCTAGAGAGAGGCAGAGAATCAAGATTTCCATTCCAAATTGGGCAAAGAGCACACCAACTTCAAATATTCCATATTTGGGAAAAGAGGAGGAGGAGCTTGCTTTATATAGTTCTTATTTGGTTTTTCTCTTCTAGTATGTTTATTATGGATTGTTTGGTTGTTGGGGATGTTAATGAGATCATGATTGGATGAGTTATTTGTAGAGATTAAATTTGAACTACTTATTGAACTCTTATTTCTTTGATTTGAATGAATGATGCTTTTGATGAATGTTGAGCTTATATGTTACAATATATTGAGAAATTGAGTTAGGTAAACTATTTAGGGTTGTACAATGAGAATTAACACTTTATAAACCTAAACTCATCAAGTTAATTGATTAGTTAGATAGAGATCTTGGCTAATTAGTTGATTATGTTGGATCGGAAAAAGAAAGCATGTTATATTTGGAGAAACGGTAGATTTCAAAACTTTTAAGAAATCATTTTTCTAGCGGAAGCAACAAATCCAAATCATCA
>JANZXP010000196.1:19913906-19928030 GCA_027576715.1 Erythroxylum flavicans | reverse complement strand
ATTCAGTCAATCAAAATTTGATTACTCTAATGAATTTGTTAATGCAATAATTAAACGTGAACTGAGCCATCGTGTCAGGAAGATGGAATATTTATATATGCTTGCACATACATAAGTAAAGAAAAATAGCAACTAACCGTATAAAAAAGTTAACGCAAGTAAAATTTTGATATAAAAGTAAAGATTAAGAATTTATATTAATAGACATCAATCGATTTCTTGAATGTTAGAATTCAAGTTTTCAAATCATTCGAATAAGGCAATCAATCAAGTAAAGTATATATCTGATGGCGATCAATCATGCTCCAATAGTTGATATTTACTTGTGAAGAATATAAGCAAAAGTCGAGGTTTTAACGTCATGTTGAGTTCATTGTTAAAAAGGAAATATTTTCTTTGTTGTCATTTGATCGTCGACATGTATATGTCAAAGTTATGGTACTCGATAGGAGCAGAGATTTCAATGGGTTGAGGTAGGTCTGAGCTGTTCCTAGTTCAATCAGGGTCAATCCTAAATTAGGGTGATCTTTCGAGTCTCAAATAGGTCGGTCTATTCTGATTTATTATATATATTTTTTTAAATTGTTAAAAATGATATCATTTTTAAAATAAAGATCAGACTATTAGCCAAGCCAAATAAACCTCTTTTTTGAAATAAGAATCAAACCATGGGTTGAGCCGGATAGACATGTGACTCGGCCGTAATCCAATCAACCCCAACCAAACAGACCGGGACCCTCTTTAACATCCTTAGATAGGAGTAGGTCCTTTTTAACATCCTTAGATAGGAGGAGTAGGGCTGGACGACAATGATCATGATGATACTCGCTAACGACCACATCGAAGGAAGATAAAAGTTCATTCTTGTTTAGCAAATCCAAGATAACAACAAAAATGAATAGGGATTCCGTTGCGAGCACACAGCACTAGATAGTTGCCCTGCCCTTCAAAGTTGAACTTAAGTGATGGAATAAGATTTCAGATTCTTACAATATGTTAATGAAATGAATAAATTCAGGTCTAGATAATCATATTAGCTTAAAGAAGCATATTTTTGTTAAAACAAATAGAGAAAATGAATTAAAATGTTTTCAATATCCCATAAGATTAGTTACTATTAAGCATGTTAATAGATCGAGTCAAATCTAGGCTGAATTATAGTGACTGATGGGCTAATTGACCCGTAACTCAAGCTATGACCCGAAAAGTCACAAGCGGACCAGGTCATTTATCTTTTTAAATAAAAAAATTTTAAAACAAAGTCGCTTAAAACAAAACGATGTCCTTTTGAAAAAAATAAGTAAACCATGAGCTGAACTGAATTCACTCGTAATTTGACCCAAATAAATCATGATCAGCCTGTAATCTAATCAACCTGAGTCGATATTAACATCCCTAATCACTATTGTTAAGATTGTCCTTGTAACGAGAGTTGGTGCAGATCCAGTCCAAAGAATGGCTATAAATAAAAGTTAGTTTCAAACCGAATACCATGGTAACTCAAAGTCGAAAAAGAACAACGACAATTTAGCAAGCTATTTCTGGAACGGAATGACACAAAGGTCCTTTCAACATTCAGAATGACACACCTACTGACTACTGCATCATATCAGATCGCAGGATTTAGACCAGATCTGTACAATTCCTTTAGGCAACGTCGTTTTATTTTTTTATTAAATTTTATTTATATATTTATGTAAATTTTATATAAACATATGCATAGGGTTTAATAAAATACGATATCAATATCACGATTGGAATAAAAAATCTGATCTTTGATTGATTTTTCTTTTTGTACTCGTTTTTCCCGTTGTTTAATTCTTAATTATCAGAGGAAAATGATGAATAAGGTTGAAAGAGAAAGGAACGAACTCATTTTTTGTGTTGCTTATTTGGCTATGTTATGATCAATCGTGTCAATGTTGCTGTTATTTTGGGTTTTAAATATTTTATTAATCATTTAATATGAAAATATTTTCGTGAGACCATTGCGTGCACGTGCTTCATTTTTCCCTCCGTTTTTGGGTGAATGAAATATACACATACCCAAAACAGATGAATGAATTTATGATACACATCAACTGCCCCGAAAACAACTTTTTAAGATTAGACAATGACAATTCTTTCGTTGATTTAATCCAGCATCTTGTCGTGATTTTGTTTTATGTGATGGGCCATATGAAGGACGACTTGATGAGTTCCCATCTCTGAAACGTACATTAAATGCTGCTTTTTATCTTTCTTGTGATTTGTCTCACAGTTGAAATGCATTTCGCATGTACTGAGTAAAACCACGAAGGATTAGGGTTATGTTGAACTGGGTGTATATTAAAATCCATGATTGGGTGGTTTTGGTGACGAATTTGAAGCAAGCTTAAAATGAGTTTGTTCTGGGCTGAATTGGATCTTGATGTTTTCTTGCTTTTAAAAGTTGTGCTTTTGTTTACAGTAAGACAATGATAAGTTGAAACTATCACAATTTGGTGTGGCTCATATAAGCATACTTGGGGATGATAGGGTGAAAGAGATCTTGCAAACCCCAACACCTAACTCCAAAATAGTGGATGAGGCCACGGAGGACACCAACTGGGGCTTGATTTTGATGATATGTGCTATGATCAATGGGGAACAGTTCAGTGGGACTGAGATCGTTAAGGCCATCAGAAAGATCTCGGGCAAGAGTGTGGTGAGCCGAAGGCTAAGTCTTGATTTATTGGATCGCCAACTTGTTGAGTTATAGTTGCATTTTTCAATACCTTTGAGGCATTGGAAGATGAGTACTTTGGAGTATATGAACAGAAAAACACGAGTTTATTTGGTTGGACCAAGTTAAATAGACTCAAAAGGGACCGAACGTGAAGAAAGTTACTCCGCATATCTAAATACTGTAACCAGTTAGTTCGCCAGGTTTACTCAGTATACACCCAGACAGCCCATTGCCAGAGAGGTCTAAAGTGTTGAGCTTGATTAACTTTCCAAGTTTAGATGGAATATTTTGGGTGAAAGAATTAAAGATTTAAATTAATAACTTAGGTGAAAAATTAATATTAAAGATTAATTATACTAATAAAAAATATTTTGAAGTTGTAATTTTTAAATTTTAATAGTAGTTCCTACTAATCCACATGCCATACACATGGTATTAGAATTTACTATTGAATTTTAAAAAATATTAAAAAGTGTCATCAATATTACATGACACTATACTAACAAAAATTTAACACCGATAAATTTTACTCGATATCTATTTTGAACGTTTCAAAAATATTAAAGTTTGCCCTTGGATTATGATATGACAAGCGTCAAGATTTCATAATTCACTTTTGGGTTCATACTTATGTTCTTTCTAAGGCCAGGGCAACGGTGGGTGGTTCAGTTCCTCATCAAAACTAAGGTAAGCTAGAACAGAAAACTAGAGTGGAATTGGTACAAAAAGCCAATTGCAATTACAACAAGCTACCCTATAATCCAAAACTAAGACATGCTGCAACAATGCTTGCTAAAGGCACAGAGATATTATCATCCAATACCTTTGTGGTTGGAAGCGACTCCACAAGTGTAGCCACCAACGAGACCACAGCAACCCTTGGCGTTGTATTTGCCCAGTCCAACTCAAAATATCCCAGTCTTGAGTAGTAGTACAGCATCCTATGAATTTTTTTACAGAAAATTTCAGGTCAACTGCGAAACATCGGTACAAATAACACATGTAGCTTTCTTTCATGTTCATGATTTGGTTATAACGGGGACCTCAAACGCACCCAATAGAAATCAGGAAACCGAAAACAAACATGGATATGCTACCAGCCCAACTCTTCTGCTGATTATAGGGAAGCTTCATTGACCCATATCTTCTTCCCATAATATCAGCCACACCTGAATGTCAGTAGACTGAAATTAGTAACTGGAAGGTTAAGAAAAGCAACAGGAACTAAAACCAAGCAACCGTTAAATTTTTTACCATCCCCACCACACATCATAGCCAAGGAGATGACCCCAACTGGGGACTCCCGCCAAAAGACCAGTGTGCATAAGCTTAAAATGAGGACATAATACAAAGGCCCTCTCAGCAACTCCCTGCAATGCCCAAATTCCCACTTAACTCCATCGTTGGATTGAAGTAGAAGTACAGTTAACATCTATTGTTCACTTACGCAGGTTTTCCTTCCCGAGTGACGGACTTTATGAGGCCTTCATCGGTAGCCAAAGAGAGGCCGTGGATGAGAAGCCTGAAGCAATTTGTAAGAGGCACCAGAGAAGCAAAGTATCGAGCTTCTGTTGAGGTACTGTGCTATTATAAAAATAAAAAATGAATCTCAAATAGAAAACATTAAAATCGCTTTCTGTTTGTTTCAAGAGAGATTAAAGAGAACCTGAAAATGGGCCAAGCAATCGCAAAAAGCAATCCGGACAATATATGGACCAGTTTTCTACTCAAATTCTGTATAAAATTGAAAGGGAAAAATAAACAGACAAACAAGTAAAGTGAGACCGAATCTTTCACCGGTTGATTAATAATGGAAGTGTATTTTCACAGCGTAGGGACCACATACAAGCATTTCAGTTACCTGTTGAATAACTTTCCGTTCAGCGAGGGCATCGAAAGTGAGGACAAGAACGTACGAGCCGGCGAGTACAGCCGCAGTAGCTCCGGCGTCCTGCAGGACGGCTCCAGCTCCAACGGAGAACGCTGATGAGGAGGAGGCCACGGCGACCGCATATGGCGCACGATGGATAATGCTAACACGAAAGATGGGAACTGTTAGCGAAGATTGAGAGAATGAAAGATTAGAGGAAGAGTTTCGGGTGGGACTGGGGCGTAGGATGGAAAAAGTGGGTGAGGAGATTAAGATGCTCATGACGTGTGCTAAAAACTTAACTAAAAAGCATTTGACAGAGAGAGAGTGTGTGTGTGTTTGTCCGGAGACTCGGGAGGAGCGTATCCTCGAAATCGTAGGAATTCGCAGCCATTTGTGTGCTTTTGGTACTGGTCACTGGGAAAGTCAGCCGCAGAACTACCATCGATCGTTTGTACTTCTATGATCATCAAGTTCTAGCTAGTACAGTCTCCCCCCCTCTAGTACTTAAAACTTAGAGCTACCTTTTTTCCCTTTTTCTTAGTTAGTTTTTAAATTAAGTAAAGTTAATCACATGATAACAAAGATGCAAACTTTAATGGGTACCTAATGAAAACTTCCTTAAGTTTTTTAAAAAATAAAGGTAATTATATGTTTTTTAATTACTCTATTTTATCTTTATTTTATTAAATTTTATCCACGTATTTAAATTTTAATAAAATTTCATGTAACAAAATAAAAATATCATAATCGAAACAAGAAATTTGATTCCTATTGTTTCACACTATGTTTTAAAAATTTGCCGAACATAAAACCCATTTAAGAAAAGATAAAAAACTTAAAGGTTAAATATTAACAATTACAAATTTGGTATATAATAAATAATAAATAAAAATATATAATAAAATAAAACATTTCATTAAAATAAAATATATATTGATAATGTTTATTAATATATAATAAACTAATAATAAATCTAATAATTTAAACTAACATTAAATCCAATATAAAATTTATAGTAATAATAATAATTTATTTAAAAATTTATAAAAATTAAAGTGTTTGAAAGAATTCTAATTCTATTCTAACTTTTTTTAATATCCTTTAAACATATATTTTATATTGTAAATATTATTTTAAGAATATTTTAAATTATTTTAAACAAAACCACTGTTATATATTAATTAATAGTTCAATTTATTAAAAAATTTATGATAAAAATAATATTTAACTTTAAAAATAATAATTTAGAAATTTTAAATTAAAATATAAAGAGATAAATTGAGAATATAAATTTTGATAAATATAATTTATTAATAATAATTTAAACAAAAATTTTAATTAAAATATAAAGATAAAATTTAAATTTTAAAAATATATTTTATTAATTACATTATATGATAGAATTGAAAAGAAAACAATTTCATTAAAAATTCAAAAATGTCGGAGAGGCACGGCTCACAAGGACAAAGTATTGCCCACAAACTTATATAAGCTGACAGATATCCAGAGTTTGTTAAGAAGGACTGGGCCCACATACTTAAATGAACTGACAATAGTCGGTTTTTTCAAAAAAGCTGACCGGTTAAAACCGGCCGGTTTTTATCATTAAGTGTATGAAAATAAATCGAACCGAAACTCAAGTGATTAGTAATTTAGTATTTTTTTTGGGTTAAATCGGTCCGTCCGGTTCAGTTTTTGGTTTCGCATCTTTTATTATCTTCAACCGCAATTTGTTGATGTCATGTGTAGGAACTACTTGACACTTCCTGCTTTAATTCCATTAGTTAGTAAACAAATGATGCAACAACTGCCAGTTCTTTTAAACCTGCTTCGAATTTTAAAATTATAATTTAATTAATATTCTAATTACACTTCCATCGAAATTTATAAACGCAATTTTAGTTTTTATATATATATAACTCAATGCAAAATAAACGATATAAAACTAGAACTTCTTGCTCGTTATTTAAAAAATTAGAATTATAAAAATATTTATATTCTATTTTACATAAAATATTAAGCTAATTGTCAATTCCAAAACTACGGAATCAATTCAATTCAGTTGAATTACTCTTGAATTAGCTTGGTTTCCATCGTAGAAAAGTAAAAGGATGGATATTCTGCTGGAAATGAGAAGGATACACATGCAACTTGGTAAGAGTAAAGTAGCAAAGACGTAAACAATGGGGAACAGATGGATATTCTGCTGGAAATGAAAAGTGATACATATGCAAGAACAAAACTTGGTAAGTGTAAAGTAGCAAAGAGGTAAACAATGGGGAACATAGTTTTAGTACGAATCATGCGGTTGCTTTCTTACGAGCAAATCTTTGTAGGGAAGTAGGAAGCTCATTTACTTGGCTGATTTTCTGTTTCTTTTTTGTTGGATTTTCCTCCATCATTTGCTGCTCAAAGAAAGGCCTCTTGGCTTTCTCGATAACCTCCTTTCTCTTCGTTACTCTCTTACTGGGCTTATTCCTCCCCTTTGTCTTCTTCTTGAATTCAACGTTCTTTGCTGCCTCAATAGCACCTTCAATCTTGGCTTCTACCTCCTGTTTTGTTGGTTTCTCTCTACTCTTTGGAGGCCTCACGGTACCAATCCTTGAAGGGTCCAGCATAATTGTCTCGGGTGGGAGCTTGTCGAGAAGAGAACGGATTTCTTTTTCTTGCCGTTGTTTTGGTGTTTCAAATGGGTTTGCCAACCATGTATCAAAGTTGGGTTCACCTGAACCTGGTATGAGAATTGAAGACCATCCCATTGAGTGCCCTATGCCCAGTACGTCTTCATATGGTCGAAATAACAACTTTCCTATTTGATACCCTTTTACCATAGAATGATTCATATATCTGCTATAAGTCTGCGATCCTGAAAAATCTCCTAGAATCTGAACGAATGATCCACTTGCAGCAGCCAGCAAGCCTTTCTGACTGAAGTCTACGGTCTTTGCATGGCCTGAGATGGTTTGGAGAACCTCAAATTTCCTCACGTCCCATATCTTAATTTTCCTTTCCTTGCCAGAAGTGGCCATGAGATGTCCATTAGGATGGAATGCCATGGCTGTGATAGGCCCTGGATGGCATAACATCTTGACCAGAGGAGCTGCAGTTGTGGGCTTCCACATGCTCACGGTACCGCCTGAATGACCTAAAGCAATAACTCCATTAAAGGGATTGACCTGCATCACATCTGTTCGACCAAAACCTGTTCTAAAATTAGCTACCATCTGACCAGTCGTAATATCTTGATAATGAAGCTGCCCATATTTATTTATTGATGCCAGGAGAAAATGATTTCTAAGAAACTGAAGCCTTGACACTGCACCATGTTCCTATAGCACGTGCATACAATCTTTTAGTACAATTCACAGTATTCCACAATAACAGACAGGACTTCTTACAATAATAGGAGGGACCCAAATAACATTTAAGTACCGTAACATTTTAAATTTTATTGATAGGATCATCATTTAACTAGCGACTCAATAAACTAAAAAAAGAAGCAAAAGAAGCAAGGAGCCCTCCAGAGCTGCAAGACCAGCTACAGTTTAATGTTTTCACCTTTTTAGCTTTTTCTTTTTCCCCTTCAAGAAGATGAATGAAAGTTAACTAATTGCATTCTTAGAAGTCCAAATGCATCTTCTAAATGGGAACAAATTATCCCCCAAGTATAACATATGGCTTGCTTATCAAGTATTTATCATGAAGCTAATTAGTTGTCTCATAAACAAATCAAAAGGATAGAAAGGACCAAAGCGAGGATATAAACTCCCTCTACAATTTACATGCCAAGCAAAAAAAAAAAAGCTTTTTCAACTAGAATCTGTATAAAGTTAATTAAGTTGTACAGAATGTTCCTAAAAAATTAAAGCCAAGATATATGAGAAACGAAGCTACGAATCTACAAACAGCCAAGTGATTAAAAGTGAAGCAGCTTTAAAAAAATTTTGGCATGTTCAAAAAGTGAAGAGCTTAGTACAGCTTTTAGATCCATCACAACTCATCAAGGACAGGACAGGATATTGACCTTTAAACAATGAAGTTCAACACCATCCCTGTTATAAATATATGTGTACCTGTTATCATTTGAAAATGTTAGCCACACCATTCAAATAGAACTGCAAGACAATCAAAACAGTCATTTTTGGGCGACTTGTGTTAGACAAGGCATTGCAACAAAATACTACTTAAACCCATAACTTTGAAAATCCCAGGTATCTAGTGTTGAGCCTCACATCCTAATAAAGCAACAATAAGTAAAATATTGCATAACAAAAAAATGGCTGCCACTTGCAATTTAGTTTCAGTAACACCATGGAGTATAGATCAAGAGCCCTCGTACCTCATTAAGAGTACAAAATTCAGGAAGGTTATATTAGGAGATCATACAGTGCAACACTGGTATATACCTCTCTATTTTTGTACAGAGTTTTCCTTTATAACAAGGCAAGTCTAACTTATCATAGCAAACAACACTCTTTTATTAGTTTCTTCCTATTAAAATAAAACAACATACTTTTTCTGAGCTGCAGCAAAAAATAGCTCATTGTGCAAGAACGCAATGTCCCTTGTTGTTTCTCTAACCTGAAAGAACAAAACCTAATTAGTAAATATTTGTCTAGCCTTCTAGAGAAGAAAGCAGGAACATCCATGTCTTGATAAGAAAACCAAGTATCAACATGTCAAAAGGAGATCAATCAGTTTTAAAATATTCAACCTAGAAAGAAGACAATGAACAAAGGATAACAGTAAATATTTATAAATACATTTCCAAACACTTCGTTTTCTGGAAACCGTATAAGCTAATACTTGATAATATAGGTAGTATTATGTATTAATCTACAATAGATCCAAAATACAGCGTATACTCACTTAGGGGCATATTGTATTCACATTATTATGTCCATTGAACACTCAAACGAGTAATATCACACTTAAAAGCAAATGCCAATCATGTACAGCTAGAAAGATATATGTTGAAACCGCAGCAGAGTTGTGAAATTTGTAATCTACAACATTTCAACAAAACAGAAGAACAAGCCAGTAAAATTTATCATTGCACTCTAATCTATAGGCAAATAGATCAAGCAGAAAGGAAAATTAAGCTGAAGATGGGAAATAAGACCTATTAACCGCCTGAGAAAATAATGTATCTAAGAAAAGTTTTATTCATCCTTTGGCCGTGCCTCACCAAAAAGCAGCTCAGCCTTCAAGAGCAAAGCATACCTGTATTTCTCTGATTAGTTTCATATCTTTCATGTCTACAACTGCCAAGTGGCCCTTCCGTCCAGCAACAGCCATGTATCGACCACTTGGGGTGAAATCCAAAGTATATGGACCAAGGTCTGCACATCTCATTCAAAAAGATATATTCCATACAGTTAGGTAATTGCACTGATTTTAAATCTTTAGGACAAGAATAAAACAGAAAATTAACCCAGATACTACAGCATGAAGAGGAAAGATCGAAGGGAATAATACTTATTCTCCCTGAGTTCTAAAAATAGTACAAGAGAAAGTAAACAATCCAGTGGAAACAAATTCAGCAACAGACACCTACCAGGTAACACTATATCGTACTGTTTCCTTGAACTGGAGATATCAACTTCACGTCCAATTGCTTCCTGTTTGATTCTCCATGTCTTCTCTAAGCCTTCAGTCTCTAAATACCCTCCCTCACTCGGCATAAGCCACTGTATGTACACCCGCAAACCAGTCAACCTCGCACATAAAAACTCAATAACAACATCCAAATTCCCTAATATTTTACACTGCAATCTCTCAAACCATATCGTAACATATTCCTCATCATCAACATAACAGACACAGTCTAAAGTTTCAGATTTTGTAATTCTAGAGAGCTGATCAGGGAAATAAGAAACTAAAAATTGGTGACCAAGAACTCACTTTCTCAGTCTTGGCAGCAGCTTTAGCTGATATACCATATAGCTCTTCTCTAACAGAAAGTTGACCCCTAAGCTTTTTGTCCTTCAACACCTGCTTGCAAACGGGGAGAGACATTAAAATGCAGCAAAACTCTAAAACAGTTTCGAAACTAAACATCGCAAGCAGAAATATTCAGACCTCCAAATTGGCACCTTCTCCTCTAAGATACTTCTTCACTTTAGTATCCAACTCATCAGCCAATTTCTGCAAATAAAAAGCATCTAGAATCAACATGATAAGTTAACTATATGCAGAATATGGTAAGGTACTGGAATTAATTGACACCTGTTCAATAGGAGGCAAAATCTTCTCAGAATCACCATTCTCTTGCTGGACACCCATCTTTAAACTGGAGAAAACACTACCAAATAATCATTTTTAAACCAACAAAAGAAGAGATTTGAAAGGAAAGAAAGCCATTGGAGGCGGTGAACTGATAGTTAACTGTAAAAAATTAGGGTTTAGGCCACCTACACTTATAAGTATGCTTATGTGCAATATAAGAAATCCGAAAGTAAAGAGAAACAGGGCGCACAAGCGAGAAGAAACAGGCGGCCACCGGCAAGGGTGTGACAGGAATAAGCTTACGAAGGGCTAGTATGAGAGGTTTTGTGAGGGTTTCCCCTTATTACAATAATTCCGAGGAACATTGATAGGCTTAGAAGCGATCTGCAAAGTGCAAACAAGCGTTAATTATTGATCAATGTTTTAAAAACCGGAATTAGTTTAAAGATGAACCATATAATAAATAAAAATTTTATTGAAATGAAAATATACTAATAATGTCAATCAATATATGATAAATTAATAATAAATATAATAATTTAAACTATATCTAAAATAAAAATAAAAATAAAAATAATATTTTTTATATTATCATTTATTTAAAGATACGTAAAAGTTGAATTATCTTTAAAAAAACTTAATGGGAATAACTCGGTCCTATTCTAACTTCCTTTTTAATGTTTTTTAAATATACTTTATTATAGTTTAAATATTATTTTTAACATATTCTTAAATTATTTTAAGCAAAATTACTTAGATATACTAATTAAAAATTCAATTTATTAAACAAATTTATAATAAAATAATAATTAGTTTTTAACAAAAATAATTTAAATTTTTCCATTAAAGTATGAAGAGATGAATAAAGAACCTAAATTTTGATAAATATAATTTATTAGTGAGATTAAACAAATTTAATATTTTTTAAGGATAAAATAGTTATTCATTTTTAATAATAATAATTTAAAACAAAATTTTAATTGGAATATAAAGAGATAAACAAAAATATAAATTTTGAAATATATAATTTATTAGTTAGATTGTGTGAGAGAATTGAAAAGAAAAAATAATAATTCATTGAAAAGTAAAAAAAATACATGAAAAACTTTTCAAGCTAATCGATCCTAGTTTCTTAAAAGAAGAAGCTTGTGAATTGGCTAATTAATAGATGAGCAAAATCTCGAGAAAAACTAATCAATAATAACATTTATTTTCTCTTTTTTTTGTTATTCTAATTTTCAAAATTTTGGTTCTTCACTTTTTTTTTAAAATAGGTAGTATATTCATTCACAAAAAGTGAAAATTACAAAAGGAAGTGATAATCATTTCGAACAATTGGAGTATGTAAAAGCTTGCTAATTACAAAACACATTGACAATACATGCACCGCTATATTTGGTTCTTCACTTTTTTAAAAAATTGGCCGATTTTTCAAAAAAAACTTGTCGGTTTATTTTTTAATTGGTTGGTTTTTTTCAAAAGAGTTATAAACACAAACTGGATCAGAAATTAGGTTGATTCGTATTTATTTCAGTCGAACTGACTAGTTTAGTCTGATTGTTATCGTTCTTTTTTTGTTTTTATTTTTGTTTTATTTATTTTGACTTTCCAACTTTCCTTTTTGAATAATAGAAACTTCATCCAAGAATTAACTAGTGTTTTATTATTAAAATATCGTTTATAGTAAATATTAAAAATAAATATCAATGTATTATGTAAATAACAATGTTATTATAATCTGTTATATAATTAATCTACTGCATCCTAAAAACTTATTAATTCAAATTTTATTCATAAGTCAATGCCCATAAAACTTTTGAAGTTTGGAGCTTGACATGTTAAATAATAAGCCAATTTTTATACAGAACTGAAAAACTAACATGAAAATGGAAAAACTAAGATAAAAGTAAATATCAAATAATGTAAAGATTAACCAAACAAGGGCGTATATCATTCTTGTAATATAGTTTAGTGAATACAAGTATTGTTCTCACAAAGATTGAAACTACTACTAATATTTATTATCTAATCTAATAAAACGAATGATTGACTTTAAAGAAGTGAATAAGTAAACAAAAATTATTGAACTAAAATAACAAATCAAATTGATAAATAAGAATGAAGTAATCAATTAATAAACAATACCAAAAGAATTCCTCATAAAATCTTTCTATGCTTAAATTTATCTAAATTCAATTACCAACTCTAGTTTCTTGGATTGATAAAATTTCAAAGTTGTAACTATATTTTTTATCAAGAAATATAAATTATTTCCTTAAGTTGATTGATTGAAATCTCTTTCTGATGAGATCTTTTAAGAATGCATTAATTTGTTCTATGAATTTCATTATTAAATTTGACTATAACATGATCCTGTCTCTAGAATTCCATACAACTCATATTATTCATGTCACAGTCTATTCATACATATGATTTCTCAATCCTTATATATGAAATATGAATTTAAATCAAAATGCTATTAAATTTCAATTCAAATATAAGAAGTAATCATGAATAATTTACAAGATAACTCATATTCAATTCAATTCTTTAATTGAATCTCGATGGAAATCCCCTTTTAGTACTCCAAAGTTGCTCATTTCTTGTCTGAAGATGCTTTAATTCGATTCTCAAATGATTGATATATGTCTCTTTCTCATCATAATAGTTCCCTTTGTGTTAAATCAGAAAACCTTAGAATTTCTATAACATCATGACCAATACGACTTAAACACAAACTTATGTTGCCCCCATAAAATACTCTCAATTTTGTAAAATTCACCACCAAGATGGGTCCCTAACCTAGATTTGTGTCAGAACTGTGTTCCTTAACCGTAAACAAGAATTAAATATGGATCTTTATTATTATTGATGGTAAAACCTATCTACTTGTTTTACACTCAAAAAATCGCAACAGGTCGTAACTTGTAGTAAAAAGAGCAGATATTAATCTCACAGGGATTGATGTCTAGACACCGCTTAATTTAGACACAACTTTATTTAAGAAACTAAATTGTAAAATGCAAATAATATGGAAAATTAAATTAAAATTAAAAGACTAATGTAAATAATGGACAATACTGCAATTGCAGAAAATCTGAATTAAAGAATCTAAATGCTAGAGATTACTTTTTTCTTACTTTGTCTCCCCCCTATTTTATTGATTGAATTGTGTCTCACCCTAAATTTTTGAATGTACTAATTACCCTCTATCAAGGTGTAACTATTTGTCCCTAATTGAATTAACGGGAATCGATTGAACGATCTCTCAACCTACCTAATGACTCTACCGATTCAACTAGTTATTAAACTATCC
>JANZXP010000196.1:19897454-19913806 GCA_027576715.1 Erythroxylum flavicans | reverse complement strand
TTTTTTTCAATGCATCTTTTTAACACTTTCCTCAAATTTTCTAAACAAGATGTAAAGGAATCTCCGTACACAGTAAAATCATC
The DNA here is from genome assembly GCA_027576715.1 of Erythroxylum flavicans. Classification (NCBI taxonomy): domain Eukaryota; kingdom Viridiplantae; phylum Streptophyta; class Magnoliopsida; order Malpighiales; family Erythroxylaceae; genus Erythroxylum; species Erythroxylum flavicans. The sequence goes on along the minus strand of JANZXP010000196.1, from coordinate 19,913,723 downwards.
CATGAAGACTTCAATAATTTCCTTTACATAGTAAGAAAAGATACTTACCATACATCTCTGAAATGTTGCCAGAGCGTTGCAAAGAACAAATGGCAAGCGTTTGTAAGCGAAAATGCCAAACAGATAAGTGAACGTTGTCTTTTCCTAATCTTTAGGCGCTAAATGAATCTGGTGAAAACCTGAATAACCGCCTAAACAATAATAATGAGAACGACCTGCGAGTCTCTCAAGTATCTGATGAATAAACGGTAAGGAAAATTGATCTTTACGGGTAGCAGCATTCAATTTTCTATAATCAATACATACATGCCACCCATTTTGATCTTTAGTGGGTATTAATTCACCTTTTTCATTTTCAATAATAGTAATGCCAGTTCTTTTAGGAACTACCTGTGTTGGACTTATCCACTTGCTATCTGAAATAGCATAGATCATGTCTGCGGCTAATAATTTCAATATCTTTTTTTTACAACCTCCATCATTGGTGGATTCAATCGAAGTTGAGGTTGCCTGCTGGGTTTGCAATCTTCCTTCAACAAAATTTGGTGCATACAGATGGTAGGGCCAATTCCCTTGATGCCTGGAATCAACCATCCAATAGCTTCTTTATTCTCCCTTAGGACACGGATAAGCTTCTCCTCCTCTAAATCACTCAACTGATTGGAAACAATCACAGGTAACATTTTTGCCTCCCCCAAGAAGACATACTTGAGGTGCGCAGACAATGTTTTAAGCTCCAACGTTGGCGGCTGAAGAATGGAGGGGAGTAATTTGTTGCTGTCAATCTTCTGTGGCCGCTATAACCTGCCATACCAAACCTATAATGCTTGCAAATCATGTACAATATGGACCATACCTCTCAGAACTACCCATTTAGTCTCAATTTCTGATAGCTTCGTAGGAGTAATGTTATCAGATATTACAGCCTGCAAAAAATCATTAACACACAACTCGATAACTTTCTCAGTCAAGGGGTTAATACAATCAACAGTAAAAGCTGTATAATAATCAATAGGACGCTTAATGGTATTATTAATATTGAATGTAACTTTGGCACCATCAAACTCCATAGTTAAAGTCTCCCCATGAACATCAATTTTTGTCCTAGAAGTGCTTAAAAATAGGCATCCTAACAACATCATCCTAGATGCAGGTGACCCCTCATCCTCCATTCTCATCACATAAAAATCTGCAGGAAATACTAGATCATCTACCTGCACTAAAACATCCTCCAACAATCCTTCGGGGTCCCTAGTGGTGCGATCAGCTAATGTTAAAATCACACCATCTTGCTTCAATGGACCAACATTCAATGTAGTATAAATTGATAATGGCATAAGATTTATAGAAGCCCCTAAATCTAGTATAGCCTGTTCTATACCAACATTGCCAAATTTACAAGGAATGGTAAACATACCTGGGTCCTTTTTCTTTATCGGAAACTTGCCTTGCAACACTGCTGAGACATTCTCACTCATCACCACATGCTGATTGCCTCTTATCTTGGTCATGCTAGTAACTAAGTCCTTCAGAAATTTGCAGTACCTTGGTGTTTGTCTAAGCAATGTGAGTAAGGGGATGTTGATTTCCACTTTCTTAAAAATCTTTAAAGCCTCCTCATCATTATGCAATTTCTTCTTATTGGCTAACCTGTGTGGAAATGGTGGCCTTTCTGGATTAGCTGTCACAATTTTCTCAATTTCAGCTTCTTTTTCTGGCTCTACAGTTTCAACATGGTCATGTTGAAGTTTTTGTGATCCTCCAGCATTTTCAATTTCTTTTCCACTACGCAAGGTAATGGCACTAATATTCTGCCTAGGATTGACAGTAGACTAGGAGGGCAATTTCCCTTGATTCTGTGCAGCAACCAATTAACTAATTTACTTCCTCAGCTCTTGAAAATTTTTATTAGTCTGAGCTTGAAATTAGGCTGAGTCAGTCTAAAACTGAACCAAACTTTGCAGTTGTGTATTGGTCGTTAATTGAGCCGTAGTAAACTGTGACATAAGATCCTCTAAAGTGGAAATTCGGTGACCATAATTAGGCCTCAGATTCTGCTGTTGTTACTGCTGCTGTTGAGGCTGATGCTACTAACTACTTTGACCTTACTGTCTATTCCCATATCTTAGATTGGGATGATCCCTCCATCTTGGGTTGTAAGTATTCGAATAAGGATCATATTTTCTTTGAGGCTAGTAATTATCACTAGTTGCATTGAGGTCAACTTCCACACTATCATCTTACAGAGTCAGGCAAGCATCAGTAAAATGACCCTGAAATCCACAAATGTGACAAATAGGGACTTGTGGTCCCTTGGTTACGGCATTTGCATTGACTTTCCAGCAATTCAGTAATCTTTTCAAGTCTACTTTCGAGTTTAGAACCACTTACCTCATGGACACCGCGAGTGGCTGTCTCTGAACGATACCCGAACTGCTGAAGATTTACGGCCATTGCTGTAATTAAGTTTTTGGCTTCCTGAGGCGTATTGTTCACTATGGCTCCCCCACTAGCAGCATCAAGAATCTTCCTATCATTTAGTACCATCCCATCATAGAAATACTGAATAATGAGCTGCTCTGTAATTCCATCTTGAGGATAACTTGCACAAAGCCTTTTTACTCTCTCATAATATTCATACTTATTTTTTGTATCTCTTTATCTGATGCCATAAATCTCTCTGTGCAAACTAGCAGCTTTGGACGCTGGGAAGTATTTTTCTGAAAATAACTATGCCATATCAGGCCATGTATCCACTGTCCCAGGCAGAAGATAATACAACCAGTCTCTAGCTGTGCCCTCTAGAGAAAAAGGGAAAGCAGGCAGTTTCAATTGATCCTTTATTATGCCTTTCGGTTTGAATCCAAAACATACCACCTGAAAATCCTTAAGATGTCTATTCGGGTCGTCAAAAGGTAACCTATAAAATTTCGACAAACCCTGAATCAACCCAGCCTTCAATTCAAATCCATCATCTGCAGTCAGATACTGTATACATAGAGGTTGGTCCTCTACTGGTGGTGCAAGCATATCCCTCAGAGTTGCAGAACCTCAATTTCTGGCTAGTTACATAGGTGGAATAGGTTACTGATCTGCCATCGTTGCTTCTTCAAAATCTTCCAATAACTAGGTCGCAAAGGCAAGCAAATTCTCAGTTTGGTCAGGCAAGACTTACGCAGAAGCATAAGCTTGCCTCTTACGCAATTTAGTAGCTTTCCTGAGTCATTTTGCAATCTTCTCTATCTCTGGATTAAATAATAAATCACCTGTAGAAACACAATGCCGCATTCAAACAACTAGAAAAAATGATTAGCAACATAAACAAACAAAAACTTAAACACTAGTCCCCGATAATGGCACCAAAATTTGATGGCGAGTCAAACCAGCAAAAATAAATTCCTAAAATTTGATGGCGTGTTAAGCCAACAAAAATAAATTCCTACTCTAAAACACTTAAGCGAGTAAAGTGGTGAATAGGGTCGAACCACAGATACCAATGTAGCAATTGTTTATTTGTGTGGAGTTAATAAAAATAAATAAATAAAAATAAAAAGAATTGATTTGTGGATGATTAATTTTAAAACATGAAATCACGTAGAAGGAAATTAAAAATAAGGATTGAAAACAATATGAAGAAAAGCCTAGCCAAGGTTCTCCTCCGTTTAATACTGTAATTCGATCATAGACTCAAAAGTATAAATTCCGTTCATTCCTACGGACAAAGTTATAGTAGACAGCGAACATCACATATTAGCCAACCCATTTGTAATTATTTGATAACCCTGAGTAAAGCTTCGTAGATTATTACCCTAACTAATTAGACTATTCTCGAGTAAAGCTCCGTAAAATATGATCTATTGCAGCAGTAGGCTCTAATAGACCTTTGTCTTAGTCAACAGAATCGGAAAAGCCACAATCTATTTAGATTCAATTATTTAATCTCATTAATTTCTTAATTGAAATTAACTCACCACTTCAATAGACAGCAATCACGGATTAACAAATATATTCAGCAATTTATTACCAAATCAATCAATTAATAGGTCTCATTAATCAAGAAACATGACAATAATAAATCGATTAAAGTGCGGAGATTAAATAAACATAAGAAATAAACGAAAACAATTAAATCAAAGGAGTCTCACGAACTACATAGATCAAACGTTGGATACTTTGTCTAGATTAAAAGGTTAGCCACGCATAGCAATATTAAAAGATAATATTGTTGGAGAAGTTTTGTTGTCTTCTTTCTATCCACAAAAACTACTGTCGCTATTTACCTAACCTAAAGCTGATTGTGAAAACCGTGAAAAATCCCACTTTCCAAAATGTTGCTGCCATCGTTCTCCTCCCTAGAGTTGGTTGTGAAAATTATTTTTCTCTTTCAAAAGTGCTACTGTCATTGTTTTTCTTAGTCAACCTCTAGCAGATTGTCCACACACGTTCTTTTCTAAAAAGTGAATCTCCCCTCTTCTAGGTTTTCTTTTCTTCAATAAATAAAGTGGGCCCCAATTAAATATCAAAATAAAGCTTCCATGGGCTACAAAATAACTTGACTTCGTCCAGCAAAAGGGCTGTGTCATTTAGGTTCAAATCCTAAGGTAATTAATTCAAAATTTGTAGGTAGCAATCTGCCAGCGTCGCGTCGCCTTCAACATGGTCATGTTGAAATTTTGTCTAGTTCTAGATTAGCAAAATTCACTCCAAATTGCATCACTTTGGTATTTCATCACCTAGAACATACAAAGACACGACTTACCATAGAAACACAAGCAAAACATCACATAAGCCTATCAAAAGAACATAAAACACACACAATTAGCTTGCACAAAATGCAAGTTATCAAAACTCCCCACACTTGAACAATACTTGCCCTCAAGTATTCAATCAACTCAAATTATCAAGACACTTCAACATCTTATCACAATTCTTTCAACTGCACTCATCACTTCTCAAGTTAATATATGCAATCTAGAGTTAAACAAACAAACCCATGAAGGTCGATCTCCTAATTAATTAGGAATGTTAACCGCTTTAGAAATGCCCAAGTAAAAAATAATAGCATCCACACCCTCGCATTTTTTTACTCATTCTCTCATGTGAAATTTAGGTGTTGGTGCTTCCCTAAAAAATCCAGCATAAATTTGTTCTTTCCATAAGGCTGACACAAGTTCAAATCTCTAGCACTAGCTTGGGTTTAAAACTCAGACTAGTCATCTAGGTCTTTTAATGGGTTATAATAGGGCTAGTTGGTTACCAAGAAAATTGAGTTGAGAAGAGCAAAGAAATGTACCAAGTAGACATATGCCAACATCTTCAATTTTTGAGTCAACACAAATAAAAAAATTAAATCATTAAGCTCATTCAAGTATACCATATAGTAAATCCATCCTTCACTTAACTTCAACCATAATAATGAAGTTGAACCAAAATTACCTCTCATGCAATTACTCACATAAGGATTTCCTCTTCCTAATTTTTTCTTTTTTTAACCTTTTGCTTTCTTTTTCTTTTTCTTCTTTTTTTCTTTTTTTTCAAATTTTCAAAACTAACATCAGCAAATGCATTTCAACCAGCTATGTTTTTCTCTCATTTTTATCAACAAAGCACAATTAAGCGAACAATTCAGATATAACCCAAAGTGACTAATCATCAGTATACAAGATATATAATTACATATGCTACTTGGTAATTCTTCTCAACTAGGTGCAAAAGTCATAGCTTGAAAGAAGAAGTCATAAGTTAAAATGGGTATGTTAAAACAAAGAAAAGGTCTAGGCTTAAAGGGGTTGAACTAGGTTATAAAATTTTTTTGGGATGGATTTTGAAAGAAAATGGATAGCAAAGGGGTTGCACAAACAATGCCTTAGCTTCATTCCAGTGTACTAAATATGGTTTTGAACAGAACTTATATTAGTTTCTAATAGGGGACAAATGTGTGTGCTCTCTGAAAGAAAACTAGAGTGCGTGTAAGGTTGCACTCTCTATCCTATGTCTCAAAAATCTCACAGTGTGTTTAGTGTGGATGTATGCATATTACTCTCTAAAGTGCAAGCAACTGAAGCAGTCTGTTTAATTCCAGTACACACACTAACTCAAAGTCATGACAAGACAGGATCAAGAAAAGATCAATTAGGCCAAAGTATCTAATAATTCAAGTTTCCTGAACAAAGAAGGCAAGATTGTCTATAAAAACAGGTTTAAAAATAGTTAAATTCAGTTTTCCAGAATGGGGATTTCCAAAACATTTTACATGATGCATGTATGCACAAATTAATATAAAACAGTGATAAACATGACACTAAAATCAAAAATTGTAAAACAACAAAATCCAGTAAAATAATTAAACAATAAACATAACACGCAAACGAACAATTACGCAAATAAAACAAACAAAGCTAAACAATTGAAACTTTCCCCTCCCCACACTTTAGACTAAACATTGTCCTAAATGTTATCAAATGAAAGACAAGAACAGTAAAAAGTAAAGAGTGAGAGAAAGTTTCTTTAAGTGAAGCGCTAAGGTGACGGTGAAAATGGTGGATCGCCATGATCGCCACACTTGAACCAATGGGTGATGTTGTGCTCAATCTTGGTGACTTCAGATTGTAACTTGTTGAGCAAACTTTCCAAAGCACCTTGTCGACGCTCCAACTGTCCCATTTGTTCCACAAGTACCATGGATGGAGCTCGAGAGGGTCTGGCTATCTCAACATCCAGTGGTGGGATCACAATCTCTCCATCAGCTAATGCACGAGTAACCTGCATCTTACAAAGAGCACTCATATCCAAGGCTAGGACCTGTGGTCCCGAAGTTAAGAGATGATAACAATAAAGATAAAAATCACACAATTTGACAGCAAGTAATGTGATCATAGAGCCCAAAATCAGTGGATGTGTGTGATGTGCCAAGATGTATAAAATATGTGTTATATAAAAATAACCCATATTAAATTTCATGTTATTCTAAGCACACCATAAAAGAAAGAGCTCGGCTTTAGAAATCACATGCATATTATTGGCTTTTCCTGAAAAATTGAACACTAAAAAATGGAGGAAAATCCTATGCACGGGATCAATCAAAGAATTAGCCTTAGACGAGCTAGGATTATACTTTTATGGGTCAGTGGATAGCACTGAATAAGTTTCTTTCTCATCATACCAGTCAGGATAATCACAAAAAGAATTAATATAGGAATAATGAGAAAGTAGAGAATTGGGTACTAAGCCTAAAACTACATTCCATTCATTAACGAACATAGAAAAATGACGCTCTAGAATCCTAAATCGAATGGTAGCAGGTGTAGTGACATCACCATCAATAGACGTTTCAAATTTAAATGAAGTATAAAAATTCCAAACCAGTTCTTTAAAAATTGGCAGCCGTAAATCCACAAACATACCCAATCCTAAATTATCCACCAAAGACCTAAATTGAGATTGTAAATTAAAGTAAGTCAAGCAAGATTCATCCACATACCGCCCCGGGCAAATCGTTTTACCCTTAAGTTGGTTAAGCAATCAGATATCCTTGTCATCCTCGTAGCCAAGATTTTCGTCTTGGCTGTGGGCTGTGAGATTATTCCGTTGAATGTGCAAACCATATTTGGACTGGGAACAGCGTCGACGCTCTTTAGGTAAGGTCTCTGCGTCATTTTCTACCTCTCCCTCAGCCGTACTAGGTCGGGCGTCCTCCTCATTGGCAATAGGGACCTCTTCTGTGTCAATGACATTCTCCTCCTCCTCAATTTCATTGTCGTCACTGGAAGGTGGAGGGGGTGTTGTTGGAGTTCGACATTTACTAGTGGAGCATCGAGGTGGTGCAGATTCTGCGAGTTTGGTGGTGTTACTGCTGAATTTGGTAGTTGTAGGTAGATGTGTACCGCAAAATCTTAGCATGGGTGTTGTGGGTGTCGGATCTTCTGGTGGTATCGGGTGTCGTAGAGTAGACGGCGTTGGGTGGAGACTGCGACGATAGTGGTTAGAGACGACGTTAGTTGGTGGATCTAGTGGCTGAAGAAAATCACACATTAGTAAAGACTTTAAGTTCAAGAAACTAGATACACAAGAAGGGGGGTTGAATGATGTATCTTCCTTTTTAAATATAAAATCTAGAAAAGAAGACTTTTCTTTCTTGTTAGAAGAATACCACAACTTATTACGTAGATAAATCACAAATTACTTCTCTATTAGTTTTAACAACAAAGTAAACTAAGGTAAAGTGTAGAGAATAGACAATGCGATTTTTATACTGGTTCACCCCAAACCGTGGGCTACGTCCAGTCCTCAGAGTTCATCTGAGTGTTCCACTATTCTTCAAACATTTACAAGTATTCTTTCCTTCCAGAGCCTCTTCAGGTCTCTTACAAAGTATTCTTTCACTATCTTAGCCTCTCCAGGCTATCAGCCTTTTCTTTCTCTCACTAGAAAAAGATTGTGAGTTTTTGTTACAGTAATGTGAGCTCTATTCTAAGTAAGCACAGTCAGACTTTTCTCTCAGATTATCTAGTCTTTCTAACTTGTCTCAGTTTTTCTCTGTCTTATCATTATTATTTTTATTTTCGAGTGCGACTAATATTTATAGTCTTTATCTACAACTGCTTTTTGGTTCTTGATAACAGCTTCTTGATTCTTGATAACCACTTTTAAATAACCGCTTCTTTTAGTTGAGTTCTGTAACTAACTCTGACTAAATAACTATCTGACATGCTAGTGTATCTTCGTGGTATCGTCTGTCTTCTTTTCTTTTATTTTGCCTTCGCATTTGCGTCTGTATCTGTGTCTGCATCTGCATTTGCATCTGCGTCTGCTTAGTCTTTGCGTTTACGTCTGTATTGTCTTTGCATTTGCGTCTGCGCACTTACACACTTGTCAAAGACGTTCTTTTGTTTCTAACATTATTATTATTTGATTGTCATAAAAATTAGTCATCGTAAAGTCCTCTTGGCTTATCATTAATGGTTTTAATGTATTTTTATTCTAAATTTTTGGAAATTTATTAGTGATATCATTACTAGAGTAGTAGTTGAACTATTTAATTCAAGCAAATTACTCAAGGAATTTAATAGAAACCTTATCTTTCTAATTCTAAAACCTTAAATCCTAATGGTTTGAATGATTATAAAATAGTATCATATAATATGGTATAAAAAGTCACATCTAAGTTGCTAGCCAATAGACTTCACCCTATTTATCCTTCAATCAATGATATTAGTTATGGTGCTTTCATTAAAGGTAAAAGCATTAAATATATTATTATTATTACACAATATTTATTTTAAAAATATTATAAGGATGTAACTATAATAGTTATGATTGAAAATAGATTTTAACAAGGCATTTGACTCTATTGAATGGAGCTTCTTGCCTGATATTTTAATGGCATTTGCATTTCCCCATAAGTTTGTGAATTGGATTTTAACAATATATAACCACCACTACATTTAGAATAATCATCATTGTTAAACTATTTGATTCCTTCGAAGGTTTTAAGGGGATAAGATAGGGAGATCCACTCTCACCAAACATGGTTTACTTTTACATGGAAGTGCTTCTAAGGATCATAAGGAAGAATGTGAACCTAGCTAGTTTATTCCACTTCCATTATAAATGTTTGAAGCTTCATATGTTTGACATTACTTTTACATATGACATTCTATTATTTTGTAGAGATGACATGAAATCTATTAAGTTGTTATTAAACTCACTTGAGTAGTTCCAAAAACTATGAGGAGTAGCTAGTAATATAAACAAAAGCAATCTTTGCTTCCCATCAAGTATTTAAGAATTAGCTAAAGATATAACTCTCCATCTACTTTTTAGCTATCATATCTAGCTTTTAGATACCTTGGGATCCATATAATGGCCTCAAGCACATCTTATCTTAAGTTTTAACCCTTGTTTTATGCCATTCATAAGAGATTTGGAAGTTGAATGAACAAATCTCTGCATGGTAGGTAGGTTATAGTTGGTGAAATTGGTCATTTCTTACAAGTTCAATGGTGTTGTCACCTCCTTTATCTACTTATAAAGGTTATAAAGGATATATAAAGAATGTTTTAAAACATTTTTTGAATTGGTTAACCTTAATAATAGCTCAAAAGCTAATGTAAAATAGATGGAAGTTTGCAAATCTAAAGAGCATGAAGGGAGGGATTAAAGCAATTGAAATAATAAAGAAGGTCCTTTTGACTAGAGGAAATTGGAAACTATTTGTGAATAAAGAATCAATGTAGGATAATGTTCGCAAGGTTATACATGCTAAGTTTTAATATTTATAACATTGGTAAATTATATAAGTGCACGAGTCTTTTGCATAGTACCTAAGGTGTCGATCCCATGAGGAGGGCTAAACTAGTCCTAAAATCTAAGGTTGTCCTAACCTATAATAATTCTAAACAAATAACTAATGTAAAAATTAAATCAATCAACAATCAACTATGAGAAATTAAAGTGTCGAAGTGTAAACAAGATAGTGATCACACAACCCAATTCGAAATTAACCTAGAAATCACCAAGTGAGAGAAAGGGAATTTTGATTCGAAATTAATGGAAACTTAACCAATTATGCAATCACAGACTTCAAAGGGCTAGATGGTCCTAAGGTGAATTACTCTCTTTCGAGTTATAATTCTTAACCCTAATTGATGATCCCTAATTTAAATTATGGAATTGCGATCTATTGATTTGCAACTAACCTAAAACCTAAATTAGTTCTAAGTTGTCTATTAATTTAAAGGGAACTTATGCTCGATGTCATGTCACACAATTCTACCAGTTTGATTCAATTCTTAACCTATCAATTTACCTAACTCTCGTTAGCCTAAATTGATTATTTTTACCCAGCTCACTCTATCAGTTTATTGCTAAGTTATTAAGAGAAAAATTTAAATCACAATAAAAACACAATTAATCGATTTTTATTAATCTGAAAAATCTAGATCCAAGGTGATTATAAACATAAACTCAACATTCCACACAAATGACTCTCAACACTTATTTCAATCCTATACATGAATAAAACTAAAATAAATGGAAAATACATCGGGAACGAAGTCGAGGAGGCGGCGACAGTGGGAAACCACCTGTTCTGGGAAGTACGTCACATCTAGCTCTTCTCCGTGCTTCTCTTCCTTTGTCTCCTTCCTCAATCTCTTGGTTTCTCTTTAGTTTTTCTCTTGGAATTGGCTGAATCAAAGCTCTCTTGCATGACTCTTTAGGCTCTCCAAAGATTGCTACCTCTGACTTGCAATGTTCTATTTATATTTTTGAGGCTCTAGATCAAAATCGGGGTCAAACGGTCCAAACAATCTTACGAAACTTGAGGTTTTCTGTCAACCCGATGCAGGCAACAATCTTGACCCTGCCGACCATGATCGTGGCTAGCGCCTTAACCTTTTTGTCACGATCATGGCGTGGATATAAGCTCTCTTTCACGACTGTGCCCTCATGTGCACGATCGTGGCTTGGCTAATTTGGCTCATCCTTGTCTGTCCACGATCGTAGGTTGCTGCGCCACAATCGTGGGCTATGCCTTTAACCCAAAACCTCCTCGAGTCTTCTTCATTCTTCACCATTTACCCTGAAATACTAACAAACCCATTAAGGTACCTCAAAAATATAACAATTATGCTCAAAGACTTATGCTAACTCGTAAAAACACTTAAACACATAAACTAACACACTAAACACACACTCAACACTCAATTTCACGCTAAATATATCATAAATTCAACCCTAACATAAAATGCAACTGACAAATATCAACATCTCCACACTTAAACGTTTGCTTTTCCTCAAGTAAACAAAACAACAAACATAACAACATGAAGCCCACAATGCAAAAATGAGACAATGGCTTCGACTTTATAGAATAAATTTAATCCTGAACACAATATGACAATTTATAACTAATCATTAACTGGTAAAATCTATGTCTAAGGGCTTTGAACTAAATATACAAGTTAATCAGGAGCTAAGTGCTAATTCAATTACCATTTTCAATTATACACACACATTAATAGTTCTTTGGTTCTTCAAACTTTGTAACTGTTCCTAAGTACATTTTCATGAAAATTCATCCTTATTACAAGTCTGGTAGGTTTTTATTAATAACACATCCTTTTTTATAACATTTTAAAACACAAACTTAGTCTTTTACTCGTAGACAAACATTGGTGATGAATGTCGATCCGGTTACTCGACTAAGTCATTTATTAACAACTTGGTTGAAATGTCAATATAGCCTTTTGACATGAAAGCACACATTTGTGATGCGTGTCGATTCGGTTACTCTACTATCATCATGTTTTCAACTAGCTACTAACTCTATTCATAGCCCGAACGTCAGCACAATAGTAATTTATTATCAAAACACATTTTTGCTTTTTTTATTGCATACCTTATTGTTTTCAGCTATTCGTTTTCATAAAAAATACTGGTTAAGCTACTTAAGTTTAAGGGCCTCAAATTATGAATGAATGTGACAATGTAGAGGGTGCTAAATTTACACTAAATCCTAATTAAGCTATATATTTATCCAAAAACCCTAGTTCACTAATTTTACTAGCTAATGATCATTCACAACCTACTAGACTATGTTCAAAATTAAACAAATTTCACTAATCTAAGCCATTGACACATTCAAACAGTTCGCACAATGCAACCTAATAACTATCATATAATTTGCAAAATTACATTCAAAAGAAAAAACACAGAATCCCTCCCCACACTTGAACAACACATTGTCCTCAATATGAGAAGGAGGCACATATCACATAAGATAAGTAAAGACAGAACAGAAATTAGAGTGATAGTAAACAAATAAAAATAAAAATAAATAGAAAAACAAAATAGAACTGAAGGCTAATTTGGAAAAGAAAATTTAAGTTAGGTATAAATCTTAAGGAGATGGAGCTGGTGATGGTGTCAGACTAAGAGTTTATATGCATCGCTTACGTTTTATTAAAATAAATCTAACTATCCCTAACTTTTTCAAACAAAATCTAAATTTTACTGGTTTATAGTCCTTAGCTTGACGTTTCGTCTAAGAAGGTTTTTTCAATTATTCGGAGATAAGGAAATCACTTCCTTATCTTTGGGAGTTGCTCCTCTAAAATACAGCTGCACCGATGCCCATTAACCTTAAAAGTCTCTTTATTAGTATTTTCCAATTTGAGAGCTCCATGATAAAAAACTTGAATAACTGTAAATAGGCCACTCCATATAGATTTCAACTTTCCTAGAAATAGCCTCAACTGGGAGTTATATAGCAGAACATTGTCTCTTACTTTGAATTCCTTTTGCTTGAGATGAGCATCGTGCCATTTCTTAACATTTTCCTTGTAGAGTTTGGTGTTCTCATAAGCATTAAAATGAAACTCTTTAAGTTCGTCTAGTTGGAGAAGTCTCTTTTCATCATCTCGCTTCTAGTCTAGGTTTAATGCTTTAATCACCCAGTATGCTCTATGTTCTAATTCGACCAAAAAATGACAAGCTTTCCCATACACGAGCCTATATGGAGTTATTCCAATGGTTGTTTTAAAAGCTATCCTATAGGCCCATAATATCTAGCTTTACGGCCCAATCCTTTCGGGAGTTGTTCATTGTCTTTTCCAGAATTCATTTCAGCTAGTGGTTAACAACTTCCATTTAGTCACTGGTTTATTAATGGTACGGTGTGGAAACATAGTGGTGCACTCTATATCTTTTTAAAAGTGCATCAAAAGATCTGTTGCAAAAATGTGCGCCTCCATAACTTATAGTTGTATATGGCACTCCAAACCGATTAAATAGTCGTCTACTGAACTTCTGCACTACCTTGCCATCATTTGTTGGAGATGCTACCACTTTGGCCCAACAGGAATCATAATCAACCCCTACTAAAATATACATGTTCCCTATTGAAGATAGGAATGGACCTATAAAATCAATGCCCCAAACATCGAAGACCTCTACCTCTTGAATGTTGTATAAAGGCATTTCATCCCTCTTAGAGATGTTACCTATCCTCTGGCATTGATCGCATTGTGCTACATAGGTTTGTGCATCCTTAAACAACTATGGCCACTAAAATCTACTCTCTAATATCTGAGCCGTTGTTTTGTTGACTCCATAATGCCCAACATACTGCCCATAATGACATTGCTTAAAGATGTCTAACATTTCATCGTTCGGAACACAACGTTGCATTAACACATCCACACACACTCTATATAGGGTTGGTTCAACCCGTATATAACGATTACAGTCATACAAGAACTTCTTCAAACGTTGGTAAAAGAGATCTAATGGAAGTTTTTCACTGGCCACATAATTGGTGATATTTGCAAACCACGGTATACTCAAACTCTCAAGTAACATTATAATTTCATCGGGAAAATTCTTGTTAATATCATTGTTTGGCTTGCATTCCCTTCCCTCAATCTTGATAAATGGTCAGCTACCATATTTTGAGCTCCTTTTTTATCTATCACCTCTAAATCAAATTCTTGTAAAAGTAACACCTATCGAATTAGCCTAGCTTTTACATCTTTTTTGTTGAAAAGGTGTTTCAGTGCCACGTGGTAAGTAAATGCAATTATCTTTGATCCCAAAATATATTGCCAAAATTTATCACACATGTACACAACTGAAATTAGTTCCTTTTCTGTGGTAGTATAATTCAGCTGGGATCCTGCAAGAGTCTTGCTAGTTTAATGAATCGCATGCAGCTTCTTGTCTTTTCGTTAGCCTAAAACATAACCTATAGCCTGATCACTTGCATCACAGATAACTTCAAACAGAAGTGTCCAACCTGGTGGTGATAAAATTGGTGCTAATATTAATGCCTCTTTTAAGGTGTTGAATGTAGATATACACTTGTCATCAAACACAAAGAGCACATCCTTAACTAAGAGTTTTGTCAAAGGTTATGCAATTTATGAAAAGTCCTTGATGAATTGTCGGTAGAATCCTGCATGACCTAAAAATCCTCACACTCCTTTTACATAGCTTGATGGTGTAATTTTTCTATTACCTTCATCTTTGCTCTGTCAACTTTAAATCCTTAATGTGAGATTTTATGTCTAAGAAATATCCCTTCTTGCACCATGAAATGACATTTCTCCCAATTCAGCACCAAGTGTGACTCTTCACATATTTGAAGAACTTTATCCAAATTAGTTAGACACAAGTCAAAGGAATGTCCAAAGACTAAAAAGTCATCCATAAACACCTCCATTATGTCTTCTATTATGTTAGTGAAGATCGACATCATGCACCTCTGAAATGTTGCTGGAGCATTTCAAAGTCCGAAAGGCATTCATCTATATAGGAAGGTCTCGTAGGGGCAAGTGAATATGGTTTTCTCCTGATCATCAGGGTAGATGAAGATCTGATTATAGTCTAAATATCCATCTAAGAAGCAATAGAATGAATGGCCAGCTACCCTTTCTATCATTTGATCTATGAATAAGAGAGGAAAGTTATCTTTCTTAGTCATCGAGTTGAGCTTGTGATAACTATACATACTCTCCACCCTATGATTGATCTGGTTTAAATTACTTCTGCACTTTCACTCTCTATCATCGTCATTCCTCCCTTTTTAGGTACACATTATATTAGGCTGACCCATTCACTATTAGAGATAGGATAAATTATTCCTGCATTTAGGATTTTTATGATCTCCTTCTTGACGACCTCCTTTATATTAGGGTTTAGTCTCCGTTGACACTCTCACACCATTCTACATCCTTCCTCTAAGTTTATTCGGCACATACAGACATTCAGGATTATTCCTTGAATGTCAGCAATCTGCCATCCGATGGCTCTCATCCTCTTTTTAACAACTTCTACCACCTTACATTCTTGTTTTTTACTCAGTTGGTTAGAAATTATTATTGGTAACGTTTGACCTTTATCCAGAAAGGTATACCTGAGGTGTGCAGGTAAAAGCTTAAGCCTTAATATTAGAGGTTTCTCTGAAGATGGTGGTGTGGGTGCTTCAGTTTGAGCGAATTTGTCCTGATGCACTAGAACATCTGCCTCCTCCAACTTATTTTCTTCTTTAGATTCAAGATTTTGGTGTTCATTTTCAGTCTCAGCTTCCAATGACTACACTTATGCTATGCAACTCTCAACTTGTTTTTGCTCATTTTTATCCATAATTTCAACTTTCATGCATGCACTACTCGTTATTAGATTCTTTAAAGCCTTATTCACGCTAAATTAAACTTGATCTTTGCCTATTTGAAGTGTTAATTTCCCTTTATGAACATCATTTATAGCCTT
>JANZXP010000196.1:19862206-19888988 GCA_027576715.1 Erythroxylum flavicans | reverse complement strand
GCAACGGGAGTATACCTATTGCATGCAAGTCAGGGATAGAGGTCGGGATCAGTTCGCGTCTGCATTGTATTTCTTTAGTTTGCACTGAATTGTATTTTCTGCAAAAGTTTGTATTATTTGTAATTGAACATTATGGTTGTAATAATTTTGGGAATTTGAAATGGTTTGTAATTTGTAATTGGCCCTAATGGTTATTGAAAATTTTATTGATTATATTGTTATGTTTGAAAATGGTTATAAAATAAAATGAGCCAATTTAATTATCAACTTTCTGTACTTTATGTTATTGGTTTCAACAAAAAAAGAGAGAGAGGGTTTTGCAAAAGAAATTGATTAAATGTAATATGTTTCGTTTTCGGTTTAAGCTAATCGAAATTCTGATATAAAACAAAATCTTGGCGATTCTTGTAAACAAAATGTTTCTGAATAAAAGTGGGCCCAAATTTTGTGATTTTTGATTTGCGCGTATTAAAAATTTTTTACTGAATTTTGATTGTTTAGTGATGTGGCACACCACCCTCGCAGGACACGGACTCGGATATCACCATCGATATCGAGTTCGGGTCCAGCGAAAGTGGGGTGTTACAAATTCAAATGTGTTGTTCTAAAATTGCAAAGATTTGCAATTGAAAGTTTTAAGTTAATGTGTGAGTGTAATCGTGTGTGAAAAAAATTGAAGTACATTCGTCATTTCTAAGAAAATGAATAGATTGTAACACAAAAGATTGAACAGGTCTTTATTTGATACAATTTAAAGCTTTAACAAAGGTATATTATTATCATTATTAAGTTGAATATAATTATTTGTAATTTCTTAATAATTCAATTTTATTTGTGTATAGTTCTGTTGATCCAGTTTGTCTTTACCATATCGATCTCTTAATTGATTAAAATTTTGAAGAACCGAGTTTCATAGATGAAAGTAATTTAGAAGATAATCTTGAATGATAAAGTATTAACATGTCATTTGGTGTAATAAATTTGAATGATGGTAATCATGAGGCTCCTCTTAATAATGAGAATTTTGTACGAGAATTGAGATTAATATGATTTGAGTGGATATTTAATTAAATGAAATTCCAAGTTTTCATTTCCTCTCTTTTTTAAATTTCACTTATATTTGATGCATATATTAAATTTTATATATGTAATATAAATATAAATTTTAATTGTCAATGTTTTTATTTTATGTTTCGCTTCTAGTTAATTGTGTTATTCAGCACAAACTCTTATGTAATACTTGTAAAGTTATGAAACTTTATTATTCTTTCTATTTGATATTTTAATATAATTATTCTATATAATAAAATTGTAACATTTTAAGTAATTTGTAATATCTTTAGTTTTATATTTGTATGATGATTAAATGATTTTTTATATTAATTGTAATTATTGTTTACATGTGAAATATGGTAAAAAAGTAATATTAACAGAAATAAAAAATTATTTTTATTTTAAATTTCTATTACTATAATTTTTAGAGACATCATTGATGTAAAATTTAAAATTATACAACACAATATATTAAAAGATTGTTTTTTAACTTAAAAATTAGAAAGTATTTTACATTTTTTAAAAATTACTTGAGATGACACTAATAGTATTATACAACTAATAGTATTATACAAAGTACTGAATATTGACCAACAATATTATACTAAAACTAAATTCAATGTCGATACAACATTCATGACATTAATTTAAACTAATTCCCCAACAATATACGCAGATCGTATTCATATATACAAAATTTAATGTCGACACGACATTCATAACATTAATTTAAACTAATTCCAGGACAATAAATAAACGCAGATCATATATATATATATATATATGTATATGTGCGTGACGTGTCCAATTTTCCCTCTTCATGACAGTTCTTTTCTGTATTTCAACGCCTTTCCGGCGGATTTCACCATGGATTATGTCCAATTTCACCGAATATCCACGAAACTGGCTAAGCATCTTCACATTGTTGACTTCACTTAATGGGTGAGGGACCCCACCACTGTATTTCCTAATTCCTTCCTTCCTTACGGAAAATTAAATAAAAAAGGGGCCGATTTGAGCAATTCAGTACCCTCCCTTTGTTCGAATCAGATAGCAAAGTTACTTTTCACTCTTTTTTTCTCTATTTGTGCTTTCGTTTTTGTCTGTTGATGGATTCGTCGGAGAAAGGGACCGTGACATGCGGGTCGTGGATCCGAAGACCCGAGAACCTGAACCTGATTGTGTTGGGCAAGTCTATGAGGCGGGTTTCGTCTCCTTCGGTGCTCCATATCTTTTCCTTCGACCCTGCAACCAATTCTCTCTCTCCATCTCCGTTGGTCTCTCCCAGTCGCTCTCATATCTCACCCGTTTTTATTTTCCTTTTCTTTTCAACTTGTTTTTGGTGCAAAAGGTTTCGGTTTTGTTTTTTTAATCGTAACATAAACGATGAGAGGTTACAGAATGAAACTTCTGCTTAAATTTTCAACTATTTTCGAAACAAGAGATGGAAGTTGTTGGATAACATGTCCCTCAAGGGTTTTATTTATGTTGTTTGGAGCTAGAATTTGTTTTTCTTTCTTTCTTCCACATTTTATATGTATTGATTTTCTTTCTTTTTGTCTTCGTTAGGCTACGTACGTACTCGAAGAAACGGAGGGCGAGCCACTGACGATTGCAGTCCATCCTAGTGGAGATGAATTTGTTTGTTCTACGACCAAAGGTGGCATCAAGTAAGGCTTTAATGATCAATTTAAAATTTATGACCTTTATGTCACCTTTTTCGATTTAAACACATCTGATCACAGCATTTAGTATTCAATGCTCACATGTTCTCTAACAATAATAGGTTCCTGTATCAAGTTTCGTGGTCAAGTAATTACTAGTCTTCGATAGGCTAAGTAACATTTGTCATGATATCCTTGTTCTATAGTTTTTTCTTGAACAATTCTGTTGAACATGGATGCAGTTCAACCAAATGTTGGCTTCATTCATTGCTAAATTCCGGGTTTATGGTTTTTGCAAAGGATTACTGTTCGAGAATGTTCAAGTTGTTAAATGTATTATAAAGTTTGCGTTCTTCTTTCTATTGTGTGTAAATTTTGCGAGCTGTTCATTTCAGTTGGGGGTAAGGATTAATGATCATAGTTTTATAGATAAAATCTGGGGGCATCGTTTTAGCTTGCTTTGTTTATATCTGACTAATAATGTCTACTTCTCGAGAAAAAACTTCTATATTTGATAGTCCATTTTCATTAGAATGGTTGCTTCAGATGCATGGATGAACTTTCAATTCCACAAGGGAATCCAGATCCTTCTTTGTTTCGTGAATTTCAGGATGATAGTAACTACTATAACAATTTTTTCTCTTTCCATACTTTGTGGTTGTTGTACATTTACCTAAAATGGGCCTGGTTTGATTGTACAGATTATTTGAGTTGGCTGGTCAAGAAACAAACGTAAAGCTTGTGGCCAAAGACCTACATTCCCTCCAAGATGTTGGGCCACAGAAATGCCTAGCATTTAGTGTTGATAGATCAAAATTTGCAGCCGGTGGAGTGGTAAGTTATAGCATGTGATTCAAGCATGACTGTTACTGGCTTTCTACTGTTTGTGTTTCCGAAGCCTATATGTTAGCCATATCCAGCTTGACACGTTTTTATCTTATTCAATGTAGGATGGTCATCTGAGAATTTGGGACTGGCCAAGTCTGAGAATAATTATTGATGAACCAAGAGCACACAAGTCCTTTCGGGATATGGACTTCAGGTTTCTTTTCTTCTTTCTAACAGTAAATGGTTCGAGTGAAAGTCAATGCATGCACATAATGCTGTTGACACCTCTTGGAATTGTCTTTGAATTATTTATAGTCTCCTTATGAAATGCTATCGAATGCAATAAGCTCCTGGGATAAATTATGTTCACTTGCCAATAAAATTTGCTTCTCTTGGGAATTATTGATGGCTGATAGTTTAATGGAAGAATGTGGTAGAGTGATATGATCTTTAGAGTATTCCTTCATATGGAACTAAAGTTTGGATTTTATTGAACTGTTTAGATCTACTACTTCCTTTCTATTTTTGAGTTGACTGAATAAAAATGTGAGGGGATCAATTTTTGTGCTAAACTCTGAGTTCTTTTTTTTTGGCTCATGTTCCAGTCTAGATTCAGAATTCCTAGCGTCAACATGCATTGATGGTTCAGCACGAATATGGAGGATGGAAGATGGTGTCCCCCTGACTTCTTTGGTCCGCAACCCGGTAGGGTTTGTTTCATATTGTCATATTGATGATTGTGGCCGATTTTTCTTGTTACCTTAAAGAAACCTGTTGTTATTTTATCTGCTGTAGGATGAAAACTTTGAATTGTGTCGATTCTCCAAGGATGGGACAAAACCATTTTTGTTCTGTGCTGTACAAAAAGGTACATCTATCTGTTTATGTACAATATTAGGTACTTCTAGCAGTTTATGTACAATATTATTGTTATAGTGCAGAATGCAGCAATTTTTTCTGAACTATATCAATATCACTGTACAGGTGATAAAGCTATCACTTCCGTCTATGACATTAGTACGTGGAAGAAAATTGGGTATAAAAGGCTATTAAGAAAGCCTGCTGCCGTAATGTCTATCAGCCTGGACGGAAAATACCTTGCTTTGTAAGTAGTTGGCCTTGCCCATTGGAATATGTTGTTTATGCAAGTTGTTGAAATTGAGTTATTTTACCCTTAGAGAACCAAATTGTAAATTCACTTCGCTGTACCTTGTTTAAGTTAAGCTGCCATCTATTGATACATATGAAGATTAATTGATCATTGTCCACTTTACTAGTATTTGATTTTCCACACAGAAAATATTGATTCTACAAGTATAGATTACACAAGAAACAAACTTCATAATTAGAAAGTTATCCCTTATGTTGGTTTTGGACACTTTAATTGAGAAAAAGAATTAGAATGAGAATATTTTGTAATTTTGAATCAGAACTAAACCTGTTCTCACAAGGAGCTTATTAGCCTTGGTTGGTCTTTGCAAAATCAGAAAGGATAGCTGAACTTGGTGATCCCAATAAGTTGGTTTGGGAGTGTGTAAGTTCCTAGAGGGGATACCTAATATGCTCATTGCATATTTATGTGTTACTTGTGCATCTATGTGAAATAATCAAAATTTGCAGGTTGTATTTGGTAATTGCAGAAATGTCTCCGAGAATTTAGCTTGTAAGTTTGAAGTAAGGGAGCAACATGTGGTGTCTATGATATTTCGTGCTAACATATTCATCTTTTTGCTTCTAGGGGAAGTAAAGATGGAGATGTCTGTGTGGCTGAAGTAAAAAAGATGCAGGTTTGCCACTGGAGTAGGAGGCTCCATATAGGCACATGCATTTCAAGTCTGGAGTTCTGTCACACCCAAAGGTACATTTATGCAGCATAATGTTTCTTGAACCTGTAGAGAAGATAGTTGTATAGCTTTTCTAGTAAAACAGCGACCTGCTGGGATAGCGAGTATAGTATGATATTGCAATAAGTTTTGAAAACGACATTTAAATTTTTGAACTGCCCAGTGCTATATTTTTGTGGTGATAGATATCTTAACTTCTCATAATCCCTCTCTACCATAAAACTATTGATTTTTATACAGATATGCTTTAATTTTTTTGTTCTATCATCATCCAAGTTTCTCATTCTAATTTACAAGGTATAATAAACTTTTTGTTGTTCCCTGTTCTTGATACTCACCGAATCTGTTGCTTCTTCAAGGGTGATACTGACTACATCAAGTGAATGGGGAGCTGTGGTGACAAAGCTAAATGTTCCTGCAGATTGGAAAGGTCTTTCTTTTTTTTGCTTTTCTCTCTTTCCCTCTCTCTTCTCCTGATATATATGTTCTACTCTGATTTTTTGTTCCCTCTCATGAACAGAATGGCAGATCTATGTGCTGCTCTTAGGACTATTCCTGGCATCTGCTGTTCTTTTCTACATTTTCTTTGAAAATTCTGATTCATTTTGGAATTTCCCCCTCGGGAGAGATCAACCTTCCAGACCGAAATATGGGTCATTTTTAGGAGATCCACAATCTGCAGATGATGCATTCGGTCCTTTGGATATGTGAACACTTGACAGGGTGAAAAATCATTAGTTGTAGTGTGGTATCAGGATAGGAAATAAGCTTTTATGATTTTCAATGTGTTAATGTTCTTTTTTTTTTTTTTGTTACAAGGGATTAGGACTTGGCGTTTGGGCTAACGGCCATTGGCCAAGATATTAATGTTACCATTTCATGTATTGTGACAAGCCACTTACAACCAAAGGGAACTTTCTTCGTACCGAAAACACAACATTTGCATGCCCATCACCTCAAACTGGAACGGATCCAATTGGGTGGTTGGTTAAGTAACGCTTGCACAAGTTTTCACTTTTTTGCCGTCATTCATTTGTTGTTACTGACTGAATTCGTTCTACTTTTTGAAAGTGTAAATTGTGAGTTTAGGTACACTGCTTGAAGATTTTTGGTGAAAGAATTTGGTCAGATGCTTAATGAATTTCAACTTGTACTCTATTACTTTTAACTTGATTTCCAAGGCTACCATGGTGAAGAGAGGAGGTGATGAAAGGAAGTAAAATGTAAAATCAGGTAACCTGGCTATCAACTAAAACGTCGTAAGAGCTTGAAAAATAAAAATTTATGAAGTGTAAAACACAAATGGATTAGTGACCATTTGAAGCAGCTACGTTTACAGCCATTCAGTGCGATCTTAATTCAATCCGTTGCAGAGCTAACCATTGCCATATCATAATCACCCAAGCAATGACACTTATCGACCCTCAAGTTGAAGTTGCCATCTAATTTCAGAAAAGGGATTGGAGGTCTAAGCACATTGATTGTTAAAAATAGCCCTACGATATTTGGTGTCTTCCACATATTTTAAGGATATAAATTAACGAAACATTTCTTTACGGGGAAAATTATTGTATATAATAGAGAAGAAGACGTTCAGTTTTCTTTGCTAGTACTAATAATAGATTATAATACCAATATGGACGCTGCTTTAGTGAGAATATGCTAATGGGATAAAAGCTTGTTATTTCATTATGTAAAGTGGCTGTATATATAGCCTTACAAACACTAACGAATAAGTAGATATGATAAATACAAATCAAAACTGAAGATAAAAATCAATGACCTTATTTTTAGGATCAGAAAGCTAAAATACTAAGTCAAACACCTAAATTTTCATTAACATTTCCTCCCTTAAACTGATGACATTGTCTTCAATTTACTTGTGGATCCTGACAAACACCAAGTAACATGCGAAACTTCTCAAAAATAGCTCGTGTTAAAGGTTTGGTCATGATATCTGCAACTTGTTCTTGAGTATGACAATGCTGCAACATACAATTCCATCTCGAGTTAAGTCACGAAGAAAGTGAAAACGAACATCGATATGCTTGCTACGACCATGCAGGATAGGATTTTTCGTTAGTTTGATTGTAGAACTATTATCACAGTACACCATGGTGGCTCCAGCAGGGGCATGATCAAGTTTTTCCAACATTCTTCGTAACCAAATGGCTTTACAAGCACAAGAGGCAGCAGCAATGAATTCAGCTTCGGTGGTGGAGAGTGTAACTACAAGTTGCTTCTTTGAGGACCATGATATAGCTCCAGAGCTTAGCAAAAAGGAGAAACCTGAAGTACTTTTTCTAACTTCCAAATCCCCTGCATAATCACTATCAATGTAGGCAACAAGTTCTTTATTACCATCATGTTTATAGAAAATTCCATATGCAAGTGTCGCCTTTATATAACGAAACACTCTCTTAACAGCTTGAAGATGGATTTCTGTTAGATGAGCCAAATACCTGCTAAGCATACTAACAACAAACATGATATCAGGTTTGGTGGATGTTAAATACATTAGACTTCCTACCATTTGCATATATAAAGTGTTGTTCACAGCCATACCAGCGGAGTCTTTGACAAACTTGAATCCTGGAACAATGGGATTATATACAGCATTACAATTAACCATATTAAATCTTTCCAACACCTCCTGGGCATACTTCCTTTGACAAATAAAAATAGCATCAACTTGTTGTGATACTTCTAAACTAAGAAAATATCGCATTCGTCCAAGATCAGTCATATCAAATTCTTTCATCATAGAATCTTTGAAGGAGTTAAACAAATTCTCATCATTTCCAGTGAAAATGAGATCATCTACATAAAGGAAAACCAGCAAGAAAGTACCTTGAGAAGAATTTTTGAGGAACAAGGTATTTTCATAAGGACATTTCTCAAACCCCTCCTTCATAAAGTAAGTCTCAATGTGACTATACCATGCCCGTGGAGCTTATTTCAAACTGTACAAAGCTTTTCGTAAGCGATATACCTTATTTTCAGCCCCCTTTACCATATAACCAGGAGGTTGTTCAATGTATACCTCCTCATTTAACTCACCATGAAGAAATGTAGATTTAACATCTAATTGAAACACATACCAACCATTTTAAGCTGCAAGAGCAAGCACCAGTCTTATAGTATCCATACGAGCAACAGGTGCAAAGACCTCTGTGTAATCCACCCCATGTTGTTGTTTGTATCTTTTGACGACAAGGAGAGCTTTGTATTTGTCGACTTCTCCATTCTCATTTAGCTTAATCTTGTATACCCACTTTATCCCAACTGTTTTTGCACCAGTAGGAAGATCTGTGAGATGCCATGTATCATTTTTCTAAATGGCTTCAATTTCAGAGTCCATGGCACATCTCCATTTGGCACTCTTGGCTGCATCCTCATAGAATAAAGGGCCATCACTAATAAGTAGAGCAAAATTACCTTGATCATCTTCAGAGATGCCATCCTCACTGTCATAATCACCCATCCAAATTGGTGGGTGTCGAGAGCGCTTTTCAGCATGCCTAGAAATAGGATCAGTGGTTTTGTGTTCTTCTAGCATCTCATACTCCATATTTTCTTTATGAATGTCACCATCTGCATTTTTGTCTACAGCTTCATTCTGATTATTATGGTGATTTTCTTCATCTATATCACTCCAATTAAGAGGTGCTTGAAGTGCTGCAACATGACTATCATCCCATAGCCAACTTTCCTCTTCATTAAAGATAACATCACGACTGATTATCACTTTTTGAGAGAGTGGATCATACAAGCGATAAGCTTTGGACTCCTCACTAATTCTCAGCATAACACATTTTATGCTTTTGTTATCCAACTTTGTGCGCTTGCTATATGGAACATGAGCATAGGAAACACATCCGAACACTTGAAAATGAGCAACAGATGGTTTAGTACCACTCCATACCTCCTCTGGAGTTTTATTTCAAACCGCAAGAGTAGGACTTCTGTTGAGAATGTGTACTGCCCAGTTGATAGCTTCGGGCCAAAACGTTTTAGGAACTCGTCTACTTGTGAGCAAACTTCGAACCATATTCATGATCGTTCGATTTTTCCTTTCTGCCACTTTGTTTTGTTGAGGAGTGTATGTTGCGGTGAGTTCACGATGTATCCCATTGGTTGAACAAAACTCAATAAACTCATTTGATGTGAAGTCTCCACCTCTATCAATTCGCAAGCCTCGAATACTTATCCCTGTTTCTTTTTCAACCTTTGTTTTGAACAGTTGAAACATTTTAAAAGCATCTGGCTTTTCTGCTAAGAAAAACACCCATAGTTTTCGGCTGAAATCATCGATAAAAGTTAAAAGATACCTCTTGCCCCTATTGGAGATAGGAGAAATTGGCCCACATATGTCCGAACGAAGAAGTTGAAGTTGGTGTGATGCTCTCTACGTACTTTCTTGTGGAAATGAATTTTTATGTTGTTTTCCTATAACACAATCTTCACATAACATATTTGAATATAGCAGTTACGGCAACCCATGAACCATCTTTTTTTGTTGTAGAGTTTTAAGGCCTCCAAAACTTAAATGCCCATATCGACAATGCCATAGGTAATCCAGATTTTGTGTAGGAATGAGAAAACAATGCTAGCCTTGAAGTTGAATATTTGCAAGAATGATAAACATCCTGTTCAGGGACATGGCTGTTTCGATAATAAGACCTCTTTCGGGGTGGTACACCTTACATTTGTTATCTCGAAATAAAATTGTTAAACCTTTCTCCTATAGTTGGCCAATACTTGAGAGATTATTTTGTAAGTCGGGAATATTAAATACCTCTGTAATAGTTTGTGAAACATGATTGACTTGGAGTTGAATGTAGCCTTTTCCCAGTACACTGATACTGGAGTTGTCGCCTAGCTTCATAGACTTGCGAAAGCTCTCATCCAGCTCTGAAAAGAAATCCTTATGTCCGCACATATGGTTGCTACATCCTGAGTCGAAGAGCCATGTTGTTTCATCATACGCTTTCTTGGTGTGAGCCATGAGAAGCAACTCCTCTGTTCTGTCATCTTCCAAATTATTAGGTTATATACAAATAGTTTATTGAGTCATTGCTCTGTTCAATCATCTCCGTATCATCAACATATGCCATTATTAGCAATGGTTCAGATGTTTCAGCATAGTGGGCTTGTGTCTCCTTTCCTTTGCCCTTCTTTGGACATTTTTACTGAAAATGGCCAAGGTCATGACAATAAAAACATTCGACAAGAGATTTGTCAAAACCTTGTCTCCCACGTCCTCGTTCCCTACCACAAGAGACTCCTCCACCACGGCTTGACTTCCCAAAATTGTTGTCATGGGTGATTTTTAATGCTTGTTCTTCCACAGCATGTCCTTGCATGCATTGTTCATGAACCAATAAACTACTTTGCAATTCATCAATGGTCATAGTGTCCAAGTCTTTCGACTCCTCAATGGAGCAAGCCACATAATCAAACTTTGAAATCATAGAGCGTAAGATCTTTTCAATAATAATAACATCATGTATTTTTCACCATGAAAACGCATTTAATTAGCAATAGTGAGAGTACGAGCAAAGTAATCAGAAACTGTCTCACCTTCCTTCATGTGAAGGATGCCAAAATCCTTACGAAGGGCCTGCAGTTGTGCACGTGTGACCCTCGTGTTTCCTTGAAAATTTCTCTTCATTGAATCCCAAATTCCTTTCGATGTCCCTTTGTCTAAAATAGTCTCAACGATGGAACGATCGATAGCCTGAAAAATATAATTTTTTACTCACAAATCTTTCAATCTTCGATTTGCCACCTCCTTCTTTTGTTCTAAGAGATCAGCGTTGTCTGCTGCGGCAGAAATTCTGTTAGTCAAGACAGCAGCCTTTTTTGGCTGCTGCCTAACTTTGACAGCAGCCATTTTAGGCTGCTGCCAAACTTTGTCAAGGTTAGGCTACCTAACCTTGACATGGAGGAGATTAGGAGGCCTATATAAGGCCTCCTACATTCAGTAGCAAAACATAGAGAAAAAAAAGAGAAAGATAGAGAGTGTTTTTTTTAGAGAATTTTTGTGAGAAAAATTCATGGGGATAATTGGGTGTGAGGTATTAGTGTTGTAAACACGTGTAAAATTTCTCCTTAGTAAAGATCTGCAGCAGCTCCGGAGACGTAGGCAAGTTTGGCCGAACTCCGTTATTAAATTGTGTGTTATTCTTACCACTTTTATTTCGCTTTCCTACTAATCTAATTTTAGAGAGAAAACTGTATAATTTCCCAACAAATTCCAGTCTCAACTACTTACTAGTGTTCTTTGGAGTGGAGAAAATTCGCCATCAGCATGCTGCAATGATCGTAGTGACCATCAAATCGTGGTATTGCTGGTTGAACGAAACTGCCCTCAGTTGTCATTTTAGCTGCTGATGCAAAAAAAACTTTGGCACAGGTTCGACGCAGCTCTGATACCAAATATTGACGCTGCTTTAGTAAGAATATGCTAATGGGATAAAAGCTTGTTATTTCATTGTGTAAAGTGGCTGTATATATAGCCTTACAAACACTAACGGATAAGTAGATATGAAAAACACAAATCAAAACTGAAGATAAAAATCAATGACGTTATTTTTAGGAACATAAAGCTAAAATACTAAGTCAAACACCTAAATTTTCGTTAACAACCTTAACTAGCCGGCTGGCATTAGCCGTACCGGTAAAGAAGGAGTACCATGTAAGAATTTTTTTGTATCGAATTTTGGTACTGATGAATACTGATTTTTTCACTGGGTGTTTATTTCATTCGATAGAATAGATAAAAAATAAAATGATTATTCTTAAGAATAGAATAGACGAGGAATATAATAGAATAGGTATTATTTTGTTTGGTTAATTGCTAAAAAAATTTTGTGCTAATATTTAGTTTGAAAACGAAAATTTAGAATGACAAAAGAATAACTAATAAAAAGAATAAAATATTTATTATAGTCATCACTAACTACATTATTATTATTATTATTAATTTTTTTATTATTTTTATTATTATTATTATTATCGTCGTCGTCGTCATAAAATTTTTTTCTTCTTATTATTATTAATTATTTTTACGATTATTATTAATTTATTGTAATTATTAATTATTTTTATTTTTATTATTAATTCCTTATTATTATTATTAATTATTTTTATTTTGATTGTTATTATTATTATTTTCCTTATTATTATTACTATTAATTTTCTTCTTCTTCTTCCTCTTATTATTATTATTAATTTTTTTATTTTATTATTATTAACTTCTTTATTAATATTTCATACTCAAATATAAGATATTAATATAAAAATCTAAAGCAAAAAATACTTCACAATTTTTACTTGGGACAAGTCATCTTTTTGATGTACAATAAACAAGTAATTCAGAAACATATTTATCAAAACCAATTTAATACACATAAACTTCAATATCCTGACTCCTCATGCGACCGTTTACCAGAGATAGGAACTTGATACCATGCACTTTCGGAGAGAAAAGAAGAAAACCTCCACAAATGAAGGCTCAAATTTTCCAGGAGAGAAATAAGATGGCTGAGAGATGGAGACCGTAGCCAAGACGAGACACTTGGAAGCAGAGAGTTGCGGCTGCAGAGACCTAGCAAGCAAAACAACAAAACCAAAACTTTCTTTAGCAATGCAGTGGTCAAACGAAGTCCATCAAATTCATCTAAATAAAACCACTCCACTTTGGGAAGGAGTATTAAGCACAACCATAATTTCAAAATGCAATTACGCGATAGCCATCTACGTAAAACATAACTCAGACCTAGAAATTTTAGTACTGCAAAAAAGAAAAAGAAGAAGCATTAAACCAAAAAATTTCAGTACCGCAAAAAGGAAGAAGAAACATTAAACCCATAAATTTTAGAATCGCAAATGGTGAAACAAGAATAGACCATAAAGTTAAAAGAAATTGATCTATCTCATGCATCAAATAAGGAAATAATAGACCTTAAACTGCAAACAAGTTGAACAAAACTAGCGACGATTGAAGAGAGGGACAAAACTTGTTATAAAAGAACATTTTTAACTTACCCAGAAGAGAGGGATAGACAATCGAAGGATGGGCTAGAGAAGAGAATCGCTTAAAGGTCGGGAGATGAATGAGCCTCTTTCACGATAGAAAAGGATAAATTTGTCTTCAAGTCATGACATTATTTCCGACGTGCTCAGAATAGATAAAGACAGGGGAGAAACTGCTTTAGGTATTTCGCAAATTGAAAGAATATTTAAATATAAGGAATGTTTATTCTGTATCTTTTTTTTAACCAAATAAAGTAATATGTTATTATCGAGAATAAGAGAGGAATGAAATAGTCATTCCTCTCAACCAAATATACCATTACTTAGTATCAGTCAACACCAATCGGTAATCTGTTAATTATAAATTTAAAATATTTTAAGATTAAATTAAAATTTTTAATTTTTTTATATAAATAATAATTACTTATAGTTAAAAAGAAATACAATAGAATTGTTTATAATTTATTCAATAAATAATAAAATATATTTAATAATTTTTATGCTATTAGACTTATACAAAGTGATTATAGATTATATAACTAAATATATTAATTTAATACAAACATATTTAATAATTTTTAAATTTATGTATTTTATATTGATAATAAATATAATTTTAAGTATGTACATGTGAAAAATATTAAAATAAAATTTGAAATATGTAAAGATATATGAAATTAAATTCACCTATTATAAATACATATTTTTCTTTGTATTATTATTAATTTTATATCTATATTAGCGTTAAACAATCTTTTTGTTTTAATTTATAAGAAATATGTGAAAATAATATTAATAAAAAAAATTGTTATATCAAATATATATTATTATAATTTCTTAAGATGTGATTGAAGTAAAAAAATTATATAAGCCTTACCTTTAACTCGAGTTTTGGGTAGCTCAGTAGTATCAGAGTCATTAAGTTGCGTCCTAAGTTTGCCCTTCGTCGCAAGTTTGAATCCTAGAAAAATAATCTGGGAATGAGACTGGTAGGTTAAGTGTCAAATGAGCCCCACCTGTTGACGTAGGCTTAGAGAGGGGGTATATTTAAGATTTGGTAATGCCCTACCTTCAACTCAAATTTTAGGTAACTCAATGCAAAACCTACGCCCAACGGGTAATATTCTATAAATTATAAGAAGGCATTAATTTCTCTGCAGATTAAGAACTCTAATCTTCTAATCACGACAGCCATTAGAAGATTATGTTACTACCAAATTTCTTAAGGACTTTTAAATATTCTGATAAAATTGATTATGTAAACATTAAGCGAATCTTTAATTAAAATCAACCCTATGAAAAAAAGAACATGTATGCAATAATACAGAAACGATGCAAACGGATAGTTTCCATATGTACAACTAATTCTACACCACATACCTATTCCACAGGATTGTTTGAAGGGACATCGTCTTGGAATACTTCTGTACCCAAATCCATCAAACCGTTTTTTAAATCCGACGAGTCTGTCAGTTGACTCCACTTAACATAAAGAGACAAGGACGAGTAAGTTATGTATTAGGCTAAATTATAATAAAACTATTTAACTTATGTAATTTTATAATATTAAACAAAAATATGAAATATTCAAACTCTTAATTTATAACAAAAATAACTCATCATTAATCTTATTATTAATGGTACTAATATGGTACATGTTGGAAACCAACCACAATCGAATCACGATGCAGCAGAAAAATAAAATTTTACGATTTCTGATTGGATCTCGATAATTGAATAATTAAAAAAATTAAATTCAAATAATAAAATATAAAATCATACCTGATTTGATTTTTCCATTGAAATCCTTTCAAAACCTTTTTAATGTGTCAATTACAAGTTATTCATGCGTCCAACCTCTAAGAATATTCACAAAGTAGTTTCTCAACTTTTGAGAGGACTAAAATTAGAGTGCTAGCTCCTTGTGCTTATTTCTATTTACAGAAAAAGCATAAAGATTTTTAATTTCTATTAAAATTAAATACCTTAATTATAATTCAAGTCTAACTCTAATTATAATTAATTTAATTTTGATACGATCAAATATCTCATATTTGTCCTTTAAAATTTCTCAAACTTTATAATTAAGTCTAACTTAATTTAAATTGATTTTTCTCTTTTAAACTGCTCTTTATATGTGACTCATTATTTTTCTAATATATTGTCAATGATTATAAATTATAATTAGAATTAAATAAAAATTCTCTAACTAAACAATTTATAAGTATAGATCAAGATTGACGTCTAGTAACATGTCATGACTACTCAAATATCAGGAATGTCAAAATGGTTTGACTTAATTTGTCCACGCATGTTAGATGTATAATTTAATCTTTTCGTTATCGAATGTTTCAATTAGATAGGTATGGATATAATGTCTACTCTTTAGTATCCAATTCTATTCGTTCATGCTAATTAGTAAGTGATTTATAATTGATATTTGAAAAGACCAATTCAAATGTCAATTTACTCTAGTAAGAGAATTCTTTAAATCACTACTAATCAAGAACAATATAACATTTTCTCTTATTACTTTAGAGTGATGAATACTTTATTGACTTATTTATCTATCTCTATATGGTTCATAGTGCATCCAAGTATTACAAACTGAATTATCCTAGGATGGTTCATAAGTAGCATCAAAACAAATTAATTCTTACATAAGATATCTTGGTAATCTCAAGTCTAAGGATCAAATATACAACTATCATTATGAGAAAATTCACAGACATAAGTAATATTCCATTTAGAATCCTCACAGTTGGGTCGGGTCAGTTCAGTGAACTTATTCTCTAATAAGCACCCACAAATTAGTTTAAGTATCATTATACTTAAATTTATGAGATAAATTACTTTCTTTATAAGAAAGAAACATAACATGTGCTAATTTCACCATTTCATTAATATCCGGTCTTGATGAAAATACAACTAGGAACAATTTGGGAATACTACATAAATGCAAATTGAATAACATAATTATGATCTCATCATAATTTCAATTACAAATTAATTATGTCAGGGCTTTCACCTTTAGCATTAAAACAACAACTGTAATTAACATAATATTTAAAGATAAAAAATGCCTTAATTAATTAAATAATAATGTCATACATCCAATTTCAACCATCCAATTAGCTGCAAAGGTATAAACTAACAGTCTCCCATATGTACTAAAGTCAATCGCCTACGTATCTAATATCATATCCATCTATATATCGATCATGTTGCTTTTGAGACAATGACTTAGTGAGAGGATCTATAAGATTCTTTTCAGTAGGAACTCACTCTAATGTTATATCTTTCCATTCCACTATCTTCCTGATCAAGTGAAACTTCTTGAGTATATGTTTAAACCGTTGATGAGATCTTAGTTCTTTTGCCTGCTTAATAGCATCACTGTTATGGCAGTACAATACTATAGGCTCAACAATGCTAGGAACCACTATAAGTTCAGTGATGAACTTCTTAAACCAAACGGCTTCCTTTGCTGCCTCTAACACAAAAATATACCCTACCTTGGTCGTAGAATCTGCAATGGCTGGTAGTTTGGAACTCTTCCAACTTACCACATCATTATTCAAAGTGAAGATATACCTTGACTGTGATCTCCTATCATATAAATCTGATTGAAAACTAGCATCTGAATACCCCTAAACTCTCATTTCAGCTCCTTCATAGACCAAAAAAACATCTTTAGTCCTTATTAAGTACTTTAAGATGTTTTTCATAATCTTCCAGTGACACTAACCCAGATTGACGTAAGACCTGCTCATTATGCTTAAAGCATAAGAGACATCTGGTCTAGTGCATAACATCACATATATGATTGATCCAATTATCAGAGCATATAGAACACAATGCATTTTATCTCTTTCTTCTCATGTCTTAAGACACATACTTTATGAGAGAGAAATCTCATATGATATAGGTGTAATTCTCTATGATAAACCTCTTTAGAACTTTGTTTATGTACATAGATTATGATAGCCCAAGAAACCTCTTTGATCTATCTCTATATATTTTTATTCCAAGAATATATGTTGCTTCTCTCATATCCTTCATAGAACAAGTTCTTGGATAACTAAATCTTTGCAAACTAGAGCATTTGTAATATTTCATCCACATATAGCACTAAGAACCGAATGCACTCCCATTAACCTTCTTATAGACAAATGGTTCATCCATATTTTTGATAAAATCAAACTCTTTGATTTTTTCATCAAAATAGATATTCCAACTACATAACACTTACTTAAGTATATAAATAGAATTTGTAACTTGCATACTTGATTAGCAAATCTCTTTAATTCAAAACCCTCAAGTTATGTCCTATACACATCCTCCAGCAAATTCCTATTGAAAAATGTTAGTTTCACATCCAATTGCCATACTTTATAATCATGATATGCGACCATAGCCAATAAAATCCTTATGGATTTAAGCATAGCTATTGGTGAAAATGTTTTATCAAAATCAATTCCTTGTTTTTATTTATAACCTTAAGTCACTATCCTTGCATTGTACATATGTGTATTACCATCTATGTTAGTTTTTCTCTTAAAAACCCACTTGCATCTAATAGGTACAATACCATCAGGTGAATCCACCTAAGTCCATACTTGGTTAATATACATGGATCCTATTTCAAATCTCATGGGTTTATGCCATTTTAAAGAATCAACATCAGACATTGTTTCTTTAAAAGTAGTAGGCTCATCATGTATGAGCGATTCATTATCCTTCCCTTTTAATATATAGATCTAATCTAATAGGGTGACATATCCTACTAGTACATCGTGGACTATATGTTGTACATCATATGTATTAACTTGAGGTTCTTATTCCATTTGGATATGAATTTGTTCTCTTAAACTTCTCTAAGTTCTACCTCACTCTTACTAATTTCTTTGAGAATAAATTATCTTTATAAAAATGTAGCATGTCTTCAGACAAACACCTTTTGATCAAGAGGATGGTAAAATTGATATTTGATACCCTCTTTTGGATACCCCATAAACCACCCTTCACCGGTGGCAATTCACCAATGGTTTCAAGCCATCACCAGTGATGGCTTGCCGCTGGTGAGCAATTCACCAATGACAATTCGCCACTAGCTCAATCTCTCACTAACTGCAGTGCTTTGTCGCTGGTGATTATCCAGTAAACTCACAAAAATCAAAATAAACACAAGGGCAACATACGCAAATTCAATTTCCATAACAAAAACAACCAAGATAAATATAAGTGAGACATTCATTCTGATTTCTCTTCAGAGTAGTTAGTTTTCCAGAACAAAAACAATCAAAAGAACCTTTTATGGCATAAGCAGACGAGAAAAACAAAGTCAACTTCCATAAACATATTTCTAGAAGAAAGAACAATGAGACATAGTGTAAAATTTTCCAGAACACCAGTTTTGATTTTAATTAAATCGTAAACGTAATTTAACTAAAACAATATTTAAAGCTTTAATTTTTTATCAAATTAATAACATTTAAGCACTCAATTCAAGTTAAACAATTAAAGGAGGCTTGAATACTACTATTGGAAACCAACCGTGATCAAATCATAGGTGCACCAAAAAAATAATATTTTACAATTTTTACCAGATATGATAATTTAATAACTTGAAAATTTAAACTCAAATTATAAAATATGAAATTCTACGTGATTCAATTTTTTTGGTGAAATCCTTTTGAAACCTTTTCGACGTGTCAATCATGAGTTATTCATGCGTCTAGCCTCTAACTATATCTATAAAGCAGTTTCTCAACTTTTGAGAGGAATAAAATTAGAGTGCTAGCTCCTTATGCTTATTTTTATTCATAGAAAAAGAGAGTTTTTAGTTTCTATTAAAATTAAATGCCTCAATTGTAATTGAAATCTAACTCTAACTCTAATTATAATTAATTTAATTTAATTTTAATAAAATAAAATATCTTATATTTAACCCCTAAAGTTTCTCAAAATTTATAATTAAGTCCAACTTAATTAAAATTGATTTTTCTCTTTTAAACTGCTCTTTATGTGTGACTTATTGGTTCCTAATATATTGACAATGATTATAAATTATAATTTTAATTCATAATTAGAATTAGATAAATTAAAACTTCTTTTAATTTATCTTTATTTCTTCAATTAAATAATTTATAATCATATATCAAGATTGACGTGTAACAATATGTCATAACCACCAAAATATCATGAATGTCAAAGTAGTTTATATAATTTAATCATTTTGTCATCTAATGTTACAATTGAACAGAGTATGAATATATTGTCTACTCTTTTGTATCAAATAACGTTCGTTTTTGCTTATTATTAATTGATTTATAATTGATAAACACTATTACAAATGTCAATTCACTATAGTTAGAGAATTCCTTAAATTGCTACTAATAATAAATAATAGAACATTCTCTCTAATTACTTTACAGTGACAAATTTTTTATTGACTTATTCAACTATCTCCATATGTTTTACACTGTATCTAAGTATTATCGACTGAATTGTCCTAAGACAGTTCATAAGTAGCATCAAAACACCGTAATTTTCATATGAGATACCTTGGTAATTTCAAGTCTAAAGATCAATTATACAACCATCATTATAAGGAAATCAATAGATATATAAGTAATATTCCATTTGGGATCTTCATAGTCAGGTTAGTTCAGTGAACCTATTCTCTAATAAATACCCACACATTAGTTTAAATATCTCCATATTTTAATTTATGAGATCAATTATTTTATTCATAAGAAAGAAACATAATGTGTGCTAGTTTAACTGTTTCATCAATATGTCATCTTGATGAAACTACAACTAGAAATAAATTTGGAATAATACATAAATACAAATTGAATCTCATAATTATGATCTCATCATAATTTGAATACATATTAATTATTCCAGGGATTTTACTTTTAGTATTAAAATATCAAATGTAATTAACGTAATACATAAAGATAAAAAATGCCTTTATTAATTAAATAATAATATCATACATTAAATTGCAACCAACCAATTACCTATAAGGGCATAAACTAATAGTACACTATATTAGCTAAATCATTTAACAAATGAAATTTACGGTGTAAGTAATGGACATGTCAAATTGATGATACATACACCCTTTAACCTATAACAAATGATATTATAATTTTTTTTCAAGAGTACAGGGATTTGTCATTCCATATCTCACTACTTGTTTCGCTCATTCCTTTTCCTCAACATTCTATTTTTATTCTTTAGTGGACTCCATACATAAGCAAAATAGTGCCAAAGCCATAATTAGAAGGCCCTCAAGCTCCAATTCAGGTTTTGGTATTCTGGGCTATTAACTTTTGTCATTAAGACTGGTCTTAAAGTGAAAAAGGCCAAATTCAAGGAAAAGTTTGAGTTTATTGAAAGTAATGCCTAAATCTTTAGACTAAAGCTCAATGAGGGTCATCTCCAACTCAGATTTATTTCAGCAATTATAGGTCTTCCTTCATTTGTTCATTGGTGGCTCTTTCTAGCTACATACTTTCCAAGTATCTGGGTGTAGTTGAACATAATGAAGTTTTAGCAAATAGATCTTTGATTCATATGATCTTTGGATTTACTATCTTGGAAAAATATTGGCTTTCTTAAATTTTTTTTAGAATCTACCCCAAAGACGTCTGAGAGATAGTTCAGTGTAGCTGCTAGTGTTTTAAGATTTGGTTTTGGGCTTATGTTCTGTTTGTTATATAATAGTTTTATATTAGACTTTGATTTAGTTTCAATTGATGGATTTGGCATATGTTACATGGCTTTCCTGCCACTATGTTATTAGTTTATGTATTACAATTAATCTGTAGTTTAGTAATATAATTATTTAAAGGATTCTTTATCATGTACATATTCAAATATATATGAAAAAGTTTATAGGAAAAATGTACACTACAAATGAAATTATAATGATACCATAATTATGGGATTTATTTTGCATTCATATATTATCCTTAAATTGCCCATAGTCATTATTCTATTAAGATTGAACGTTAATAAAATATAAAAATACTAGCACAATATATGTTTTTTCTTATAAAATAAGTAGTTGATCTCAGAGACTAAAATATGAAGATACTTAAACAAACATATATGTGCTTATTAGATAACAAGTTTATTCAAATAACCTCATAGAAAAATTACATTTGAAACATTACTTGTATGTCTATGAAAATTCTCAGTGTGATAATTATATAAGTGGTCTTTTGACTTAAAATAACAAAGTATCTTATATAGGAATTGTTATATTTTGATACTACTTACAATTTATTCTAGTCAATCGTAGCTCACTTGGTAGTCATTGAATATAATATGAATTATATGGAGATATTTGAGTAATAAATATAAGATTCATCTCCCTTAAGTTGAAAGGACCCATCTCAGACTTCCCCTTCAGGAACCCGAGTGGAGCACTCCCAGCGACCCCACGGTAGCCCTCCAATTAATATCTAACTCAATCGAAGCCCGTAAAGTCAAGTCGTTCAACTATTAAAAATTTTTTATACTTTAAAAGTTAAAAGTGTAGAAAATAGTGGATTTTTTTTTTGAAAATTCAGTAGTATAACGATTGCTTTTTAAAAGATTCCCAAATTTTAAAAACTTGCATAACACGATTTAAAACACTTTTAGTATTTCACATTCCATCTCAACTTCTGGAATGGGACCTCAGGTGCACATCACAAGCAACCACAAACATATAATTCTCATCACTTCAAAAACATAAATGAGGATCAAAGCCCTCGTAGTTCATTAAGTAAAAAATATTTAAATCCCATAAATATTTACAAGATCACATGTTTAGACCATTTCTAAAATAATTTAAAACATATGTACAATTAAGCCAATTTCAAGAAAACAAATACATAGCAAAAGTGGCACAAGTACAGCAACACTCGACGATACAACTAATCCTACTATGGGGTCCTAGCTATTGTAGCACCTGCATGCATACCTGAGGTGGTTTATTTAAAAACATAAAAATAAGGGTGAGCTAAACAAGCTCAGTGAGTGTTAATCAGTTTACTAAAAATTAAAATTTTCATAATATAACTGAGATATTCCCATGAAATAATAAAGTTCGTGGCAAAATAATTGCCATAAAAATTCATTCGTGTATCATAAAATTCTTTCGTGCATCATACAATCTAGTAATAAAAAAACATTTCATAAAACACAACTTCATTTTTCTGAAATTACTATTTCGAAATGCCTTTTGAAAATTAAACTCATAATATAAGAGTTTTCATTTTTCATTTTCCTTTTTCTTAAACAATAAACAGTGGTGACAATAAATTTTCTGAAAACTTTTATACTGAAAATAAGCCAACCATTAAAACTAGTACCATATTATGCCTCTCGAATTACTTCTAAAATAAATAGTAGCTGCATGATTAATTTTCATAAATTTTCTTGCACAATAGGACC
Source organism: Erythroxylum flavicans (assembly GCA_027576715.1). Lineage (NCBI taxonomy): Eukaryota > Viridiplantae > Streptophyta > Magnoliopsida > Malpighiales > Erythroxylaceae > Erythroxylum > Erythroxylum flavicans. Next base: position 19,866,103 of record JANZXP010000196.1, on the reverse strand, counting down.
CACCACTAATTTCTTACCATACGATACCTTCGGCAAAAAGTCACGGAGATAGTTCTGCATCGCTTACCCGCAACTGGTTAATCAATAATTACGGAGCTGGTTCTACATTGCTTACTTGTAACAATTTTGGCTAGCACTATATATATAGTGTTGGTTCTGCATCACTTACCTTTAATAATTTTGGCTAGAACTATATATACTCCATGCGTGCAAAGGACGACTCACTGTACTATTGACAGACGCAATACCATCCGCTGCTAGTAACTGACGTTCCCCAAACACTACCATGCACGATCAAAATACTCTAACCGTTATAATAACATGTATAAAACCTAACATTGTACCATAGGCCAAAACTTCATTTCCTTTTTATCAACAAAAGCACAATTTCAATGTAACTTCCAATCATATAAAATTTAACTTTCAAATTAAAATTCATATGTTGCTAAAATATAAACTTATGCTAGCAATATTCACTTGTAAAATATCATTTACAGAAAACTCAATATAAATATTCGTTTCATGGTAAAATGGAAACCATTTGCATAAAATCAATTCAAAGTACACTCACTACTTGCTAATTTCCTTTTCACCACTTCGAAATCTTTCAGTTGGTTTCGTTTTCCGATCCAAAATACAAATAAGTTCAACTCTTTAATACATTTTCTAACCAAATACACCATAAATTATTTCAACTTCGTTACTTTCTATAAACACTCTATATACTAATTTTTCTCCAAATAATAACATAACACTTTATTTAATAATTCTAATACTACAAATACACTTAATAACCATCCTTAAGGACATTCACATGGTCATTACATCATAATCATATTTTTATACAAAAAATGCCCTTTAAGGCTAGTGATAGTAGTAGTAGTAGTGATATAAAGAAGATAACATTAGACGATAGCAAAATAGATGTAAACTTAACTGATCGACTGGATATGCACCAACAAGGAAAACTCCATACGATAATGTCTGCACAGTATTTGTGTTATTGTTTGAAACGTTTGACGTACGGCGTATGACATTTAAACCTAGAGAATTGAAGCCTTAAATCACGTTCAAGGATTTCACCAATCTATATAAAGCCACAGATTTGCCTGGAAACGAGGAATAATATCTGTACTTATTATGCACAACAGGTATAACGATTGAATTTGTTTTGATGTATCATTCTAACTCCAGAGAATACATATATATGGTGAGATAAAATTTCTTTCAAGCGGCTTAAATTCATTTCGGTTCTAAATATTATATATTGTGCAAACGAAATATGAATAATTAAACTCTAAGAAAACACTTGTATGGTGATAATCGATGTCCATTCTAAGAAAACATCTGTATGGTGATAATCGATGTCCATCAAAATGTCCACATGCTCTTTACTTTTCTCTGCTTAATTTACTTCAATATAATATATACATAGTTTTGTTTTGTTCGTGCAGTGTTCTGTTCACACGATGCGAAAAGTTGAACTAAAGATTTACGTCAAACAGGAGTGACATGAATGGGTCCCCTGCCCACACTTGCCGTGTATATAGTTTTGTTTTGTTCGTGCAGTGTGCTGTTCACACAATGCAAAAGTTGACTAATGTTATGACTTAAGCTTTAACTCAAACAGGAGTGACATGAATGGGACCCCTGCCCACAGTTGCAGCTACTTATATACCATCCTCATCTACACCTCATTTGGCCACTAAATCTTCTCTTTCATTTTTCAGTTATTTCTGATTTAACTCTTTCTATTTCCTATTCTCTCCGTCTCTCTTTCTTCTCTGTTTGAGCACAGAGTTACTCCTACTCTGTTGCTTACAGCCCAAATAACATGGAAGGTGAGTATAAGAAGACCCCAAAAAGGCCAGAGGTGAGAATTCCTCCTCCGAGAGGCCAAATTAAGGTAAAGATATTCAAGAAATTGACAAATAAACTGATATCTTTAGTTTCAGTGGGAAAGAAAGATTGAAGATGGCAAGAGCTCTGCGTCTTAAAACGCTTCACTTCAGTTATTTGACCATATTGTATAGAATCGATCAGTTCATTTCCTTTTGTTATTAGCTTCATGTTAGGTAAATTAACATAGCAGCATATCTTGGGTTGGCTACCAGCTACACTCCTTGTAATTACCATAAAAGAATGATCTTGGTTCTGTAGGAATATAGGTGTCAGAATGTTATGGTTTCTTCTGTATGTTATCATTTTATCAGGGAAATGAGAACTTAGCTACAGAAATACATAAATTCTTCACTTATTGTGAAGTCCAGTTGATTTTAGGACATAGACTGGGGCTTGTTTTTTGTTGCATTAGAATGGGTACTTTCCTTGTTTCTTATGTTCAGTCCTATCTTTGTGTAAAAGAAGTTATCAGGTTTATTTTGGATCTGGGTTTTAATGTTATACTTTCAATAATATCATATTCTTTCTTCTCATTTCTTTGTTCACTTGGGCACTTATGCCGGTTGCCAAAAGTTTGGTTGATGCTTGGACATGGGAAGTAGAAGTGTAGAACACGAGACAACATTAAAATAGCCTTTCGTTAAATTCGATGAATAACGAAACGTTTGGCATGCACATGTGGTTTCAACCTTAACTGCAAACAAAAATGTTTCTTTAGTTGAAATTTACCAAGGACGGCTGGAATGATACACTTTCTAGTTAGTTTGTTGGAAACAATTAGCAGTTGATTGCTGAAGCCGGTACAATAAAGCATATTCGTCCTAATTGATTACTACAGGCTCTGAAATGCTGGACTTGCTTTTAGTCCTTCAGTTCTTAGGACTCTATTGGAACTATCAATTGTATAAAAATTGCATTATAACTAAACTTATAATGACAAATGAAACAGTACCGCAAGTAAAACTTATCAATTTGGAGATTATAGTACACATCCCAAAAGCTTGCTAATGCAAAGTTGGTCCACAGGATGCAGACCAAAATGGATATAGCAGCCTTTCCAGGAACAGACGTCAATTTCAGGCGGTGTTTTAGGCTTTCTGAGCGAATGAAGGCGATGCATGGTTTTCCGTACTCTCCTGAACAAACTAAAAAGTTCAATTAATGCTGTTCAGTGGTGGCCCATTCCCTCGATCTTCATTCTCCTCTTTTCGTGGAAGAATATTCTTTAAACTAGTAGTTGTACTTATAATTAAACCATTGCTTGATTTTTCTTGTTTTTAGTAATTGTCATCATGAAAGTAGAAAACTATTGAGTCGTGGCTATTTTTCAAGATACAATGATGCTTTGAAGCCTGAATACATCATCATATATGTATTTTGCTAGTTACATGAAACTGACTTTCAATACTACAATCTATGTGATGATAAGGAGAACCAAATAGCTTATGAAGAGTCATTCCATATTTTTGTTTGCATTTCACATCAACTGGCCACCGTAATCTGTACTCCAGGTTAAATTAATCTTTGAAAATGTTGTTGACTAAGTCAGCAAAATTGAATTGGACTGCACATTCGGTTGAAAAGGATTCCTCGACCTTAAAATCCTAGGTGGGTCCGCTGAGATGCTCATTTCGTATATGGTATAGTCTTTTAAGGTTTTATTGTTTTATGTGTGGTATACGATAGGAGACGGTTATGGCTGCGTTTGAATTTGCGGTGCGGTGAAGATAAATACTTATTCACCGCAGTTTCTGAACGTAATCACGTGTTTGGATTTGCTGCTGATAACCACTGGTTAAAAAAAACTGCGGTGCTACCGCAGAAATAGATAAACAGAAAGGAGACTACGGTAAGAAACTGCTTATGCGGTGAAAATTTTACCTTTCAATAATATCCTCATGATATTTTAGTATTTTCTATTATACCTTTACTTAATTAATAGAAGGAAGTTTTTGCCAATAGTATTTAAGTAAGGTGAAATATTTTATTTACTAA
>JANZXP010000196.1:19807338-19819074 GCA_027576715.1 Erythroxylum flavicans | reverse complement strand
TTAGATGAAGGTGATAGCCAAAAAACTGGATAACTTGAGCTCTCCATCCAAAGTAGGAGGTCCTTGAGGAGGAAATTAAAGAGTCAAAATCAAATGAAGGCAATGAAAAGATCTCTCAAACATCATATTACCAAATATAGGTGACCTAGGAAGTTTTCACATTTTGTACATTATTGGTGGTGTTTACATTAGTAAGGCTTTAGTGAATTTAGGTGTAAGAATTAATATAATGTCTTATGTTATATTAAAAGGAATGGGATTAGAAGAATCAAAACCTATAAAGAGAGTGGTGTATCTTGTTGATGATTCTTTAATAAGTCTCAGAGGGGTTAAGGAAGATGTAATAGTGAAAATGGATAGGTTCACATTCCAAAACAACTTTTATATTTTAGATATCAATGTGAAAGAGGAAAAGTCAAAAATCCTAGATGCACCTTTCCTCGCTATAGAAGGTGTAATGATTCATATTAGGGAAGATGAATTGATATTTAAGATTAGAAATGAATAACTTGGGTTAAAAGCCCAAATTAGGGCTTAACCTTTTTGAGTTTGATCAGTTTGGGACTTAAACTTGTAACTTGGTTATAGAAGGTCTAAAATTTCACGAGTTTGCTCAATTTAAGACTTTTTTGGATGAAAATTAGGGCGTGTTTTACATGCGCGATTACATGCAAGTTAATTAGTGTTTAGATGCCAATTAATAAACCTAATTTATTGTCCAGGCCAAGTGGAATTTAAGATAAAAAATTTTAATTTCATTTAAATTTCTACTTAAATGAAATACTCTTCAACCCTAAATCAACAATTTTTTGAACATGTGTTTTTTTCTTTTTCTTCTCTCGATTGTGCCTTCACTCCAATCCTTGGACGCATCATCACTTAATGCATGTGCCTTCACTCCAATCTTGCTTGTGCCTTTTTGGTATTGTGAGCTCTCTCTTTTGACGTTGGAGGTGAATGAGTGGTAAGGTTTTTGGGGATATGAAATATACATGTGCTTTGATTGAAGATCGAAGTAGGTAATGGGTCATGCTCCCTTTTAATTTTTGTATATAAATATATGATGTTTGAATTCCTTTTCCCTTTTCCCCTTTTTATGTAAAGTTTTGTTAACAATGTTACATTTATGTAAATTATTTTATCTTCTTTAAATGAGTTTGATTATAAGGTTGAATCGTGTAGATGATAATTGTTTTTCATATGCAATTTTATTATACATTTGTATATAGGATATGATCAAGTTTTCTCTTCCCCATGTACTTGACATTGTACGTAGGATATGATTTGTGTTACTTGGTTTATCTTCGTTGGTGGTTATCCATGTTTTGTTTTTCTTTATCCGCCAGGTTAAAGATGAAGTATGACATTCATGGAAGAGATGCAGATTATTAGGAGCAAACAAATTCAGTTCTGTAGACATCATTTAGCTGTCAGTGGGTGCACAATCAATATTACAGCATTGTACTTTAATACTTGAGAATGAGGTCAAGTAGTAGTTCTTTAAGGTAATGAGGTTGATTAGACGATTCAGTTTGTTGTTTTCTTAGTTGTGATTTTATGTTGGGTTAGATTTTTTGAAATTTTCAACTTTGGTTGTAGAGGGACGTGTTCTAAGCTTGATATGAGGTCATACAAGCTGATTTCTTTAACTTACCCAATTGAATGGGATATGATGGAGAGGTTAAATATTGTTACTGTAACCTGAAAGAACCTAGATGGACTTTATGGATTAATGAAAATCCAGGGAGAAGGTTTTATGGCTATTGACTCTTTCCAGTAATTTTGGTACATTTTTATATTGTTTTAGTTAAATATGTTCCGATATTTATTAACGAATTTCTACTTTTTCTTTGATGGTAGAGTGAAAATGTTTGTGCTTTTCATGAATTGCATGATCAAAGATTTGTCCAAGAGCAAGATAAATTATTTTAGAGCTGAAAAATAGAGAGAAGATGCTATATCGTCAAAATAATCTATTGAAGGCTGAAGTGACAGAGTTAAGAGAGAATGCAGTAGATGTTTTGCAAGCTGTAAGGATTGTAGAAAATTTGAAGTTGAAGAATGAGTTAGTTGCCACGAGGACTAGTTATGAAACATATTCAGAAAAGTGTTGGAAATGGTTTCCTTGTTTAAGCTTATGTTTAGTAGTTTTGCTTATGTTTATTAGTCTAAATAGTGAAGGCAAAAAAGGCAATAGTTGTACCTTTAAAGCCTTACCTGGAAATGGTTTGACGTACTAGAACAATTTGTAAATGTTCTTCACCTAACCTGATGTTAGAAAGTGCAAAGTGTTAGATGTTTTAACATCTGCTGTATTACTAATTTGATGTTCTAGCCTAGACAGGTTTGATGTTTTATATACTAGCCTAAACATGTTTGATGTACTAGCATAAAGATGTTTAATGTTTCAACATTTGGTAAGGAAGATTAGTGACAAAATAGGAGCTTTAATCAATGGAGATAGAGTATTCGTTATTAGTCAAGAGGAGTTAAAAGAGGTAGCAATTGACTACTCTAAAAACTTTTGTCTGTATTTTACCTCCAATCCAATGATTAACACAATTTTTAAGTTGTTTTATAAGTCATCAAATTATTGATGAGGAGACAAAGATGTTTAATAGACCTATAATTCCAATTCTTTGTATTAATAATGTACATGTTTTACTATTCATGAACTTCAACGAAAATGAAAAAACTAAGAGAAATACAATTCACATTGATTAGAAAATAAAGGAAACCAACACTTTATTACAAAAAGCTAATCATATCTTTCCATTCACAGACTTTAAGCGTTCCCTAAAAAGTACAAAACATTGTAGAGAATTTGACAATTCCAACTAAGCTTCCATCACCCTCGGTAACCCATTCATGAACTTCGACAAAAAGGAAAAACTTACAAGAAATGCAATTCAAACTGAAATAGGTAGTCATTGCATTCATTGCTTAATAGCATTAATCCTAATAAGATCCTTACAATCCATTGTTGTTCAGTTCACAAATATCATAAAATGTTTCAGTTCACTAACAATTAAATGTTAAGTTTGCATTTTGTCATTTCCCTTTGAAGATGCAGTTTGATTTTGTTGGCTTGGATTCACATGTGTTGTAACAACTTTCTTCCTCTTTATTGATTTTTGCCCAAGGTTTAGTAGTCTCTGACTCCAGGTTGTAGATAAAACGTAAATGTTTTTTAAGTTGTATGAATTAATTAAAGTTTAGTAAGAATGCAAATATTTAACACTTACATTTAGCATCTACAACCCTATGGTTTCATTTATGTATACCCCTATCCCTTCCATCCGTTTCTTAACCTTCCTATTTGCAACCCTATGGCTTCCTTTTAAGTTTATCCTTTTACAATTTAGATAAGATGTTGGTGTTCATCCTAGGATTTGTATTTACCCTCTTACAGTCATGATTGTTCCTGAATTTCCTAACTTGAAATGACTACAACTTCCTATCAAATGCTCCATATATATACCAAGGGTAGTTCTCTGTCCTATATTTACCTTAGATAAAGTTAGGCTTATTTTTGGTAAACATGACAACCCTCTTTGTTTTTATGGATAAAAAACTCACTGCAGGCTTAAATTGTAAATGATTAAAAAAAATCATCCCTACTTCAATGTAAGGCTCAGCTACATTTTCATCATAAACTTGGTATTTCCTTTTCCTCCTAGTAGAATCATCTTCCATATCATCTACATCACTAACAAGTTCTCCATATTCATCACTAGCATAATATTTAGACAAAACTACCTCATCTACATCACCTGCATTAGCTTCATATGGTCAATTATCTTCATCATCTTCATCAGGATTGTTACCTTTATCTCCTTGCTCTAAATCCTCTTTTAAATCCTCTTTAACATCTTCATCAGGACCATTACCTTCATCTCCTTACTCTAAATCTTCTTCAATATCTTCATCCAGACCATTACTAAATCCGCTTTAACATCTTTATCCAGACCATTACCTTCATCTCCTTACTCTAAATCCTCTTCAACATCATCTACCATATCATCTACATCACTAACAAGTTCTCTATATTTATCACTAGCATAATATTCTGACAAAACTACCTTGTGTACATCACCTGCATCAGCTTCATATGGTCAATTATCTTCATCATCTTCATCAAGATTGTTACCTTCATCTCCTTGCTCTAAATCCTCTTTAACATCTTCATCAGGACCATTCCCTTCATCTCCTTACTCTAAATCTTCTTCAGTATCTTCATCCGGACCATTACCTTCATCTCTTTACTCTAAATCCTCTTCAACATCCCGGACCATTAACTTCATCTCCTTGCTCTAAATCCTCTTCAACATCTTCATCTAGATTATTACCTTCATCTCTTTGCTCTAAATCCTCTTTATCCTCTTCAACCTCCATATTTGTATCATCTTCATTCTCCATATCTGCATCATTTTCATCCTCCACATTTGACATATTGTCTAAATTACCTACATTACCTCCAAACCTTTCATTATTAACCTTCTCACCATTATCTTCAACTACATTATCCTGATTGATCTCATTACATTCATCCTCATTCACTTTAACAGGGGTATCCACACCATTTTCAATATAAATATCAATACCACTCATACTCATCATCTGACTATCCATATCTTACACACTAGCATCATCTTGTACAACCCTCAAACCATTATATAGTTCAAAATTAGGCATAAGATAAATATCTTTTTCATATTGTTATACCCACTTCTCTTACATACATCAATCAGTTCAAAATAACTCAGTAAGTCAGGATTAAATTCAATTTCATCCACAAAACCACCCTCATACATAACATTATCACCCATATTAACAAAACATCCCACATGGTGAAACCTCAGAGTTGCTTCATCAAATGTCATTATGTCAAATCAAAAAAACCAACTCCAGGAAAATGAAGACACTCAGTCAGAATGTTGAAAGGAAACACTGACGTGAAAGTGAGAAATTGAAGCCTAGCATAACATATGACGCTTAACATATTCATAACAATTCCATCACCCAACTAATTCAAAATGGTAAAAGGTGACAAGAAACACATGAAAGTTAGTGGCATTTCCTACTAACCTTATATATATATATAACTCTTCTAAGAACTTATTAAGTTCTATTAATTAACGTACATGGCGTTGTTTACAGTTGTGTATTGAGAAACATGTTTTCGCTGTGACTCCTAAACTCGTGAAATTTTTCACCTATAAGCCTCATGGGAGCTGCATTACTAGTTTTCAGCCTATATACCTACCTAATGGTTTATTACGCCTCAATGTTTCAAAAATACCCATAAAATGCGATCCTTATTCAATTCAATTGTTACATTAACTTTAAGTTACTAGTAATTAGAGTCTATAAGATTTAGATTACTACTAGAATGTTAAATCAGAACTTTATGTTATCATCAATGATAGTCAGAGTATTGCAAACAACAACATAAAAACAATACATCATTTGCAATTGAAAAAATACACCCTTATACCACAAATACTCCCACTAGTAAAGCAAAACATATTGGAGACATTAGTTGGACGACTTACCTGGATGGACGGACAACTGCAATCTACAAAGAAGGAGGACTTCGAACTATTATGGATGCTCTTCAACACAAAACACAACCTGCAAACAATAAAAACAAACAAATGATCTAAGATATTAAATTAAGTGAAGGGGAGCTTTCCTATACTAACTTATGACTTAGAGAATGATCTAAGAAGAGAGGGCTACTAAGGATTGTTTTGCTTTACAGAAATTCATCCAACCAGTAATCAGTGGTCAAAACCCATTTATATTTTTTTATATGCCAATTTCCAATACTTTAATACCTCCAATTTTATTTTTAATTGGACTTATAAAAGAAGTAGAAAAAAAACCTAGTCCTCTCCTGAAGCAATTATATTGAGAGATGAATAAGTTAATCCATAGACAAAATGTTTGAGACCTTAATTGTATTTGGATCATAGGCAATGACAGTACATCCATATGGTTTGTATATATACAAAAGGATGTAAGACTAACTCTAAAAAGGATTATTTCTCTATATGATCACATTTCATTTCCGTCTTACTTGATGTTTTCTTTTTTCTTTTTCCCTAATAATGTTTCTTCCCTTAACCCTCAATTGAAATAAAGGGCTACATGTTAGACTTATTTACCAATAATGTTAGAAATTATTCAATAAGTCACCCCTAAAAAGTTAACATTTTGATTATTTAAAATGAATATTTTATTTCTAATTTTTAGTAATCAAACTACAGTTGCAAGTTTCACATGTTAACTTTCCCTTTAATAGAACAACCAATTAACATTTAAAGAAAAAAGGATATAGGAGGGCAACGAAATTAAAAGCATCAAATTAAAATTTTATAAGACCAACTGCTTTTCTATTGTTCTCTAATTGGTAAGACAGATGAATTTTTCTACTTTAGCAAGTATATCTTCCATTACCCTAGTTAAGTACTTTATAAACCAATACAAGTTAGAGTGACACTATAGTAAGCTTCAGTTTACCTACTCTAAACTACTTAAAAAGAGATAAAGTCATTAGATTAACACTAGCAAACATAAACAATTAATAACATTAGAAGCACTCAAATGGCATGGAATCATAAAACTTCGAAGATCCTTTATCTTTACAGGTAATTGGTCATGCAAGTGACTCAAAGGAACCATAGCATAATTCTCAAGTTTATTTTTTTACAAATAATCTTCTTCAAACTTACTCAATATATATGAAGGGCATGCAACTTCTTTAAAATATTTTGTACTTGAAGTTTTCTATTATTTTCTTTAGCATTTGAGGTTACAGAATGGGTAGCTGCTAGGATTTGACAGTGGTTCAAGGTCAACGCTCCTGACCATTTTCAGTGGAAGATGAAACTAATACCAGTTTGCTTCTGCCCATCTGATTCAAACTATCTTCCTCAGACGACTCTAACCTTTGCACTTTCTTCTTTTTGCCACTCTAACCTCAGACTTCTCATAATCAAATGTTTTACTGCTTTTAAGTCTAATGGATAATACTTAATTCTAGGACTTACCTTAGTTTAAAGAGATGATGCATGAACCAGGTAAGCTAACCCCTTCAATGAAGATTGGAGCGTGAATCGGGCGACGTTGAAGATGCATCAACCAGGCAAGAAATTAGTTCAATGAAGGAAGAAGTGTGGATCGGGCAATGGTTTTAATGCATGACAACCCTTTCACAAAGACTAGAGCACGGATTGGACGACGGTGAAGATGCGTCTAAGAGGGAAGACAAAAAATTTAGGGTTTTTTGTAACTTTTACATAATGGATTTTTCTCTTTACTTTACCAAATTTACTAACATCTAAGATTAAAACTTAAAACACCACACAAGCTTTTACTCTTTTAAACGTGGCATTTAAAATAATAGTAATAGTGCCATGTTGTACATTGTAACAGTGCATGTAAACATGTCCTAATTTTCATCCAAAAAGTCTTTAATTGAGCAAACTCTTGAAATTTTAGCCCTTTATTGAGCATATTTCAAGTTTAAGTCCCAAATTGATTAAACTTAAAAAGGTTAAGCTCCAATTTGGGCTTTTAGCCTATAACTTCACTTAATTAACATTAACTTTAATAGTACCCTTATATTGATGATTCACCTAGATTATACCGTACGAAAACACTTTCTCCATAATGAATGGTCCAGACCATCTCGATTTAAGCTTAACAAGAAATAATCTTAAGCGAGAGTTATAAAAGAGAACTTTATCTCCCTCCTTAAATTCTCGTGATTGCTTAATCATTTGGTAACGATAATTTTTGTCTCTCTCTTTATAGTTTTTAGAATTCTCATAGGCTATCAGTCGCCAGTCTTCTAGTTCACTAATTTGGAAGTTCCTCTTTTCACTTGCACTTTGAAGATAGAAATTTATGAGTTGAAAACCCAATATGCTTTATGTTTTAACTCAACAAGTAGATGAAATGCTTTTCTATAGACCAACCTATAGGGTGTAGTGCCTATAGGTCTCTTATACACCATCCTATAAGCCCATAGAGCATCATCTAATTTAATTGACCAGTCTTTCCTTTAATGCTCTGCAACCTTCTCCAAAATTTGTTTTAAATCCCTATTGGATACCTCGACTTGGCCATAAGTTTGAGGGTGATATGGGGTGGCAATTCTATGATTAATTCCATATCTTTTAAGAACATTTTCAAACTACTCATTATAGAAATGCATAGCCCTATCACTGATAATCAACTTAGGTGTGCCAAAATGAGAAAATAGACCATTCAAGAATTTCACAATAACCCTAACGTCATTTATGGATAAAGCTTTCGATTTCACCCATTTAGAAACGTAATCAATAGCTACTAAAATGTATTTATTACCAAACGAACTTGGAAATAAACCCATGAAATCAATTCCCCAGAGATCAAATGTTTCACAAAAAAATGAAGTTTTAGGGTAATTAATCCTGGCGAGAGACATCACCTGATCTATTGTATCTATCACATAAAGTTACATACCTTTGCACTATGGTGCCCTCTAGTGGGTCCTGTATGACAGTGTTGTAAGATCTTTCACCCCTCCCAGTGAGGTACACATCTCCTCAGTATTTGGTCTGCATAAATGCAGAACAGATACAGGGTTTCCTAGAAATAATTTTGCAAATTGGTAGAGAATTTCTTCTTTTGATGATAAAACAGACCTTCTGGTAAGATCCTAACTATAAGATAATTTGCACTGTCTACAAACTAAGGGGTCTTATCTTCACTTGCTTCTTCCATGTTATAAAGGCCTTCTTTTGGGAAGGCATCTTTAATTCTTTTTTATTCAGTTCTTCTAAATTAAGATTTTCTAGGCGAGATAGATGATCTGCTGCTATGTTTTTAGACCCTCTCTTATCTTTAATCTCTAAATCAAATTCTTATAACAGTAGAATCCATCTAATCAACTAAGGTTTAGCATCCAATTTCAACAAGTATTTCAGTGCCGAGTGGTTTGTATACATAACAACTTCAGAAAATACTAAATAAGATCAAAATTTATTAAGCACAAAAACCATAGCTAATAACTCTTTTTTATCATCGTGTAATTTTCTTGAGCATCCATTAAAGTTTTGCTAGCATAATAAATTAGTTAAAAAAATTTTCCTTTGTTGTCCAAGTACTATACCCACTGCAAAGTCATTTGCATCACATATTAGCTCAAAAGGTAGATTCTAATTTAGTGCAACCATAATTGGTGCCTTAATCAACTTTTCATTTAGAATGTTGAAAGCATCTAAACTATAACATACCACTCTCATAGGGTATGCGCCTGACATTCTGAGGAACATCCGAGCACACATACCCCACGAGAATGGCATATTAGAGTAGTCGCATCACTTATCGGGGCATTAAATAGAACATAAACATATATCATCATTTTATTGAAAGCATTGATTCATAAACGTAACATTTTATTGTGTTAGTACACTCGCAGTTCTTACATACTCAACACAGAACATGTAAAGGTTCACATCCTTATACAATATGTAGAATATGAAACTAGATACTAGATCAAGCATCTAACTAAACTCTTCAGAATTAGCTGACCAGACCTATGAGCCATTTTCAATTCCCAAGACTGACAACTACGGACTGATACTAGTTTGCCTTAGGAGCTAGGTCTCCTTAATACCTGAAAATCATCATTGTAATTTTAATGAGATTACGAACTCAGTTCGTGAACCATCATTGGTGTGCTCACCCATGTCAGGACATAAATATTACAGGCAATAACCAAATTCACATGTATATCATGTTATTCAGAATTAGACCTTATTTAACATATCTTTCAGTTGTATATGTCAATTCATAAGATACATATATATATTTAAACGAACACATTATGAATATAGACATGTCATATAATCATTTCAGAGTAATCTAATCATTCATCTCATCAACATGTATATAAGGTTGTGCAACATTGGGTCAACACAATTTAAAAACTTTTCACAACCATTCACATGATATATGTAAAGATATGTGTATGCAATGCACATGAGACTACCTTCATTTTTATCTTATTGTGACCGACTGCCTATTAATTATCCCATATCCCTCATGGATACCGGGCTTGTTTCAGGTATTAACCCATATCCCTTGTGGATACAGGGCATATTTCAGGCATTAGCCCATATTCTTTGTGGATATCGGGCTTATTTGAGACTGGTCACTTCGGTCACAATTCCTTTATCTGATCATGTACATCAATGTCATGAAATGCATCATCTCACATAACATACAGTTATATACCACAATCATCGGATCAAAGTCTGGCATTCAATATTCTGTTGAGCATCACTCATTCCATTCACATTTACATTTATCATTAGACCTTGGTCTAGCATTCAACAATAATGGTCAAATAACACCTATTCAGTCAAATTCACATACAATGAGCACTTCCAATATAGTCCCAAATAATGATCTCCTCGGATAATTAATGTCTGGAATTATTGCAACCAAACCAGTAACAATTCATTATGTCAAAATTAAACAAAAGCATTTCAAGCATAGTGAGATATATCGAAGTCAATTCATGATACATATAGCTCAAACAGAAAAACACATATATTTGGGTTAACACATCTAGGTTAACTCATAGTATACTTCAGGTGAGCTATTGCCTTGATGGCTCAGCAGTGTCTGGATGTTGGCGATCAACTTGTGCTTCTATATCATACAATACACACATATTCCACACATTACTAAGTTGATCAATTATATAATCGTTTAACCATGCACATGTATATGTATCATGTTCAATGCATGCTCAATTGACTATCCCAGGTATTTTCTCTTTATTCACATCTCATAATCATTTAATAACATCTTTCAATCATGATTTAATACCCAATGTCCTCATTCATTATCACTTAGGTTCACTTAAGATCTTATTCAAGCTTAATTATCTCATATGGAAACACCATGGAATTGGTTGGTTCACACTTCACTCAAAAGACAACTCTTTTTCTTTATAGTTCTGGCCACGATCGTGATGTCCCTGCCATGATCATGACAAAAACATTTTAGGGCTAGCCACGATCGTGCTGTAAGGGTCACAATCGTGCCCTACATTATTCTTCCTTCATTCACGAATTTAACACTTATATAACATCAATTATACTCTAATTTTTTTCCAAAATTCTTTATCACAAACAAAACATCATTTCATGCCAATTCAAACACCAATTTGATTTTATTCCCTTATCAAATTCACCTACATGTGCCATTCATGAAATCCACAACATCAAATTCATGATGTCAAAAAATTTATTCACTAGGTTATGCCCTCATCTTAAGCCCAAATTAAGTCCCAAAGCATCATAATTATGTACCTCATCCTTAATTGGTTCAACCATTGCATAATCAACACATTTTCATGAAAAATCACTGCCCACGATCCTGACATCCCCTACCACGATCATGACAGAGACCAATCTCCCATTTATCCTGCAATTTTCTAGTTTTTCTCAAGATAGACTTTTAGGTCAATTTTGTACGACCATTATGACCCAGAACATGAGGTTTTTAGGCAACACCTTATTCTAATAAATGTTCCTCTAAGTCTTAAGTTTCTAATGATATCAAATTTATGCATTTTGGGTCAGTATAGTGCAAGTTATAATCAAAATACTACAAACTATTCTCATACCTCGACAGAACACAATTCTCAACTTCAAGCCAAATTTCAAGACT
>JANZXP010000196.1:19776471-19791834 GCA_027576715.1 Erythroxylum flavicans | reverse complement strand
AATTACCATTATACCCTTCAAACTTTTCCTAAATTTGCAATTAAGCCCAAAATTTGAGAATGACCAAAAATTTTATTCTCATTTTTGTCCTCGAACTTTTGCAAATTATAATTTATCTCCTTAGCCTTATAAAATTACATATTGGTCTTCCAAGAATTGAAAAAATTACATTTCAGTCCCTTAACTTTTAATAGGTTGTAAATAAGCCCTTATGTACATCAACATTTCAAATTAAGTTTTTTAAGTGTCCAATAAGTCTGTAAATCATGTTTAATCGCCTCTAAGGCATTATAACACATTTAACTCAGCCACCATAGCCATATCCATCCAATGGAATTGATTTTATACACTTAGAAGCTTATATGTCAAAAATCTCCAAGATTTAGCATACCGATGAACTCTAAGTTCATGTAAAGGCACATAACCTTATATATCACTAAAATATATACCAAAAGGATTCAAATACATTTTTGAACTCATATACAACCATGTATATATAAATATACAGTAGTATCTCCAAGTATAGATCAATACAAAAGGGCTCAAAGAGTTTGAGGTTACACAAGATGTTAAAGGACAATGAAAATCAAAGGAGATATAAGATGTGGCTCAGGTTTCAATGATTAATAACATTGTGATCTAGTTGATAGATATGATTAAATGATTCCTGATCTTGCTCCATATGTGTGTTTATGGACATATTTATTGTCATTGTTCAATTGTTTCTCGATGTTATTTCAAAATAGAGAAGAGTTGTTGTTTAAGTAAGAATCTTCTGTGTCTATTTGAAAATAATCACGAAGTAAGTTGTAAGTTGTAATAACCTGAACCAGAAAAAAGACGTAGTTCCTCTCGATATAGTAACAACTTTCAAAAAGCTATTATCTCCATTAGTAGGCCAAATTCCTCTGATAAACCTAGTGGCAATAGATTAGGAAAGGTAACTTCAATTGTTGGACATGTGACTTTGTCATAAAGAATAAAATATCCTAGGTATGAGCACAAATCACTGTGAGCTCATTCTATACCTAGCAAAGGCACTTGAGTTGACAGCTTCAGGAGCTTTGAGTTTCTTTTGATTAGGAAGTAACAAGGAGGTAGTGAGTGCAAAGTTTCTTTCGATTAGGAAGTGACAAGGAGGTAGTAAGTGCAAAATTAAATGGATCATGCCCCGATAATAACGATAGAACCCTTCCGTGTTAACAATGTTTGGTGCCTTTATGATATCACCATTGTAAATAGGATGTATGTAAAAACATAATATTTATAACATAAAGTTAAAACATTTATAATTGTAAAATTTTGAATAAACAATTTTAAAAAATAAATAATTAATAATATTGTATACCTTATGTAAAAGATATTATTGTAGAGAGAACAAAAAGAATTGTGTGTTCTTGGTTAAAATTAGCTTTTCCTGTTGACTTTCTTATTATTACATACAAATTGGATGAAAATTTTTCTATAACCCTAATTAGTAGAGAGAGGATTAATTTATATATCTATAACTTTTAATCTAACATGTCTATTAAATGAAAAAATAAATTTTTGAGATTTATTCCATTATTAAATAGGAAATATGGATCAAACAGAGTCCTTACTTTTATTAATAAATATATATGTGTGTGTGTGTGTGTGTGTGTGTAATCAGGTCACATCTTAATAATTTTCTACTTGACCTTATATTTCAAATTTTATTTTAATAAACATTAAGCCTCATAAAAATTCTTAACATTTTCATTATTTACATCAATATATTAAACTACAAAATGTGGTTTATAGCAGTTATATACTTCAATATCGCATATTTCCTTTCATATACCACAACATTAGTAATTTATCAAGTCAGGTAATATAAGTGATATATAAATATCATAAAGGTCCACATTAGTTTCTCATAGACACTTTTATTACAGATAGGTGTACATGATCATAAAAAATAAGAAAATTATCAATCAGAGACATTTATTAAGCTTAAAAGTGTTAAAATATTGTTGAAAAATAATCACCAATATAACCAAGACACATTCTTTGAATAAATTTCTTAAATATATTTATTTGTAGGCCTTTAACTAAAGGATCTACAGTTATAAAATATGTCTTAATATGTTCAATAGATACTCTTTATTTTTGAATTGCCTATAATATCCTAGTTCGATTATTGTACTACGTAATGTGTTATACATGTATTTTATAGAGTATGCTCTATTTATGGTATACTAGAGTATTTTCTATTTATGGTATACTAGAGTATTTTAAGTGTTTAAATGTATTATTAAGCTTAAAATGGAGATCACGAATAAACTAAGGATGTTTTTGGACTCGACCATAAATTTCTCAAAAAATTTTCAAAAACTCTAAAAAGCTACGGATTGAGTCTAAATGAGCTTTAAAAGTCCTGAAATGTGTTTTGAGGATTTAAGTGATACTTTTGAATGAATCTAGACAATATTGGTGAATAGTGTTTCTAGATTAATAGTGAATCCCTGTGAATAATATTTCTACTTGTATAGTTATTTTAGGGACCTAACCCCAAAATTTTGAAAAATACATGTAATAGGTATTAGAGCCTAATGAGACGAAAATGGATTGAAAATAAGTCCGATCGAATGAACTTTGAGACTTTTGAAAGTTTAGGACTAAAATGTACTTTTTGGAAAATAATGGGTATTAATGATTTAAACTCATTCGAAATTTTTAAAGCATCCAATCAATAAGTATTGACACTAATTAGATTATTTCACGGTCAATTCGATGATAAGATGGTTGTTGAATATTTTTGGAATTTAATTCAATTAATGACCAATAACAGAATGACATGTGTAAAGTGATGAGTCATTAGAAGTAACCAATTAAATGGTAGCAAGTGGTAGGGATTAAAGTGTAAATATGAAAATTTTTGTATAAAGGTGTAATTATAAGAAATTCTTAATGGAAATGGGGGCAAACTTGTAATTAATAAAATTGCTCATCTTCTTTAAACTTGGGTGCACAACCATTGAAGGGAGAAAGGAAGGAAGAGAGAGAAAAAAGAAAAGAAAAGAAAAAAGAGAAGAGGTATCTACGAGCCATGGAGAAATGATCCAAGGAGTTTTTCACGCTCTTCTACCTCCAATCAAACATCCGACAAGATCCATGGCAAGAAGAAGAAGAAAATGGACTAGTAATACTAGTTTTGTTGAAAAGTTGGATTTCTTGTTATTATGGTTTATATTTGGTTTTGATGGTGTAAATTACACCCTTTTGATGTGATATCAAGGTTAGATTGCATTAGAAGCAATTGGGAGAAGAAAAACAAGAAAACTAACCTATAAAACCTTGGTCAAACTTAGTCAAAGATGAGATCTATTGCTAAAGTGTTTTATTTTGCCATTTGATGATTTAAGATTAATGAATGGCATTGGAAAGTTAGTTTAATGATAAAAGAATGGAAGAAAAACCATAGAAATGACTAAATGAAATGGAAGAAAAACCATAGAAATGACTAGATGAATTTTCCACCATGACTAGGTTTTTAATGTATTATGATCCAAAATTCTAATTTGATGTTTTATGATGTTCATAGTATGATTTTGATATTAATAAAGTAAAGAAAGGAAAAAGAATTGGTTTTAGTTGAAATTCAGCCAAGGGTGTATGGTTATGTAAAAATTTGTTAATGAAATTTTATAGCTTAAATGTGTGTATTAAAATGTCATGGAAGTGAATTTGGAATGGTTTAAAGTGTTAGAAGTCAAATGGAATTAAATTGGAAAAGTGTAATGTAAAATATGTTAATTTTAGCCTTAAAGGCTTTTTTGGAATAAAAGTATGGTTATGATGTAATGATTATGTGAATGTGGTTAAGGATGGTCATTAAGTGCATTTGTGGTATTGGAATTATTAAATGAAGTGTTATATTATTATTTGGAGAAAAAAATGGTATATGGAGTGTATATGGAAAGTAATGAAGTTGACATAGTTTATGGTGTATTTGGTTGGAAGTGGTGAAAAGGAAACTAGGAAGTTGTGAGTGTGTGTTAAATTGATTTAATGACAATGAATTCTATTCTATCGTGAAGTGAATATTGATTATGAGTTTTATGTCAATGATGCATTACAAGTGAATGTTGCTAGTATAAGTTTATGTTTTAGAAATATATGAATTGAAGTTTGAAAGTTAAATCTTATATGATTTGAGTTTACATTGAGATGACGTTATTGGTTGATAACAAGGAAATGATTTTTATTCTATGGTACATTGTTAGACTTTATACATGTTATTATACCGATTTATAGTGGTTAGCTCATTACAAGTAAGTGATGTAAAGCCTACTCCATAAATAGAGGTTATGTAGAACCCCACTCTCATAGGGCATATTCTCGACCACACCGACAGTATTCGAGAACATAATCTACGAGGGTGACATGCTAGAATAGTTAAACAATCAAACTCATTACAAATTTTCCACGCATCACACGCATATTTAGAAAATCAGTAAACCTTTCCGACTAATTTTATTCAAAAACAATTTTAGTCAAAAGTGTTACAAACACTTAACACATCTTCATATATTCCTTTAATCATCTAGGCTCAATACAAAACATTTCCAATAATACAGTCATTACACTTTTCCATTCGCATAAATATTGTACAATGTTTACGGAATACATTCTTTAAGACAAAAATAACATAAAACATATGCAGATGCCACTGATCCTGACCTCTAACTCTTAATCAAAAGCAGTGATTAGACTCTAGTTGGTTTAACTAGGTGTCTCCTCTGAGCCTAAAAAATATGATGCAAATTGGGGTGAGTTTTGCAAACTCAGTTGAGTAACCATCCTCGATGGTTCACTCTTGTCATGCAACACAACAGTTCATGTTATCATATAATTCACATTATCTCAATTACCATCATATGATATCACGAAACAGTTTACTCACAAATGTCACATTCCAAAAACCATACAATTCATCATTTCATCGCGATCATACCAAACATGTTCATCGATAAGTATTCACACATTTTATACAATAAAAATCCTCAAAATATTGCAATCATTTAATTTACTTATATTACCTGTGTATGTAATGTTTATGAGACTTAACTTCATTTATTATGTTATTGTGATCGAGTGCATTTTTTATTATCCCATATCCGTTGTGGATACCGGGCTCTATCATACTGTCCTTTATCCGTTGGGGATATAGGGCTCTTTGTACATTGAGCCTTAGGCTCTTACCACAAATGTCTGAGCTTTAAACTCTTTTTCACTAGCGACTCTGGTCATAACTGCCTTTATATTTCATGCATTTATGGAATAAATGCATTTCACAAATTCAATCATCATGTTCAGTCCAATGCATTCGCATTCACATTCACTTTCTCATTCACATTGAACATTGGACTTCGTCCAGCATTCAACATATAAGTTGAGAAATCATTTATTCAATCACATTCACAATCAAGGAGCACTTCCAATGTATTATAGATGCATCAAATGCCTCGGATATTTTATGTCCAGAAATCATTACACATACATCATATGTCAATTCAATTTAGAATTAAACAAATAATCAAGGTTAGACCATCTTAGGTTACTCACAGTACGATCCAAATTAGCATTAGCTTCCATGATCTGAAAAAAACTGGACGTTGTCATTCTATCCTATATAACATTATGCAATAAACATATTATTAATTTCACAATCACCTAAACATTCAATTATACACATATGTATATGTGTAATATATAATGCATGCTCATATTGACAATCCCAGGTATATTTCCTTTATTCACATCTCATAATCATTTAATAAAATCTTTCAATCATTCTTTAATATGTAATGAACTTTACTCACTTTCCTCACTTCATTCATCATCAGCTAGGTTCCCTTAAGATCTCATTCAAGCCTAATTATCTCATATGGAAGCACCCTAGCCTTGGTTGGTTCAAACTTCACTCAAAAGACAATTCTTTTTCTCCACAAATCTGGTGATCGTGATAGAAACATTTTTTGGCCAGGCCACGATCGTGATAGATATATTTTCTGTTAGGTCACGATTGTGGGGTGAGGGCCACTATGGTGACTTACAATTTTCCTCCTCCATTCATCCGAATTCAACACATATCATAATACTAAGTTCACACCAATTTTCCTATAATTCACTACCTCTAATACAACATCATTACATACTAATTCATACATCAATTTGATTGCATCGCCTTATCAAAGTCTATTCCATTGTTTACGCATTTTCAATTACACATTCTTTCATGAAATCCATAACATCACATTCATAGCATCAAGCAATTTATCTACTAAGTTATGTCCTCATTTTAAGCCCAAATTAAGTCCAAAAGCATCATAATTATACACTTCATCTTTATTTGATTCAAACCTTGCATAATCAAAACTTTTCCATGAAAAATCACTGCCCATGATCGTGGCCTCCCCTACCATGATCATGACAGGAGCAAATCTCCCACTTATCCTGCTATTTTCCAGTTTTCTCAGGACAGATTTTTTGGTCAGTATTTTATGACCATTATGACCTAGAAAATGAGGTTTGTAGGCAACACCTTCTTCTAATCAAATGTTCCTCAATGTCTTAAGTCTCTAATGACATCAAATTCATGCATTTTGGTTCAGTATCATGCAATTTATAATCAAAATGCTACAGATTATTCTTATACCTGGATAAAACACAATTCTCAACTTTAAGCCAAATTTCAAGACTCTTAAGGACATATTTCAAATTTGATTCTTTCATGGAAAATGTAGCCATATGTTTCTAGTTTACTCTAAATCAAAATCCATCTAATTTGGATATTCACAGATCAATTTATAGATGTATGTTTAGTAAAACACTGCATATAACATACTCCGGTATACTTCATTACCTAAATTCTATCATTTCTCTTTTTGCTGTAGCATTATTTCTATTATGTAAAATATTATTTTAATGTTGCATACCTCATTGATTGCTTCCTTCATTTTCTTTGTTTTGGAATATCATTTATTTACATGAGAAACTATTTTTTTTAGTGGACATTGAGTAATAATTGAGCTCTTATATTTTTCATGATGCGTGTTTATTTATTTATTAAGCACCTAAGATCACTGATTTGCATTTCCTTATTTTGTAAGAAGATCCATTAGAAGAAAAAAATTATGATTTCATTCTTTTCTATTAGTTTTGTTACATATTTATCTTTGGTTTTGTTTTTTATAAGTAGGAACTAAGTTTTTTTAGTGCCTAGGTGTGATGAATTCTAAGTTATGATAACAATATGATTTGATCTTTTATTTAATGCAATTTTATAGATTGGTTTATTGAGATTCAATTATACGTTTTATTCGTGTTCTAATATATTGGGAATGTTAGTGTGTGATTTAACTTCATATGATTGAGATTGACAAATCCTCTTGTATGAATAAATTTACCATAATTGGAAGGATTTACATACAAACCTAGAGATAGGTCGGTATAATTCCTCTAGATTATGGTCAAACCTAATAGTGAAATTCATAAATCGATAATGCAATCATAGAGTTTTTAACTAAAAAGATTTTTGTTAATCAACAATGGATTAATTGTTAGTAGTCTTGAGAAAGATATTAACATAAGATAAGCATTTTCACGGTCTAATAACTAATAATATCATTGCATGATAAAAGGCTAATATTTAAAGATTCTTAGGAGGATTCATCACCCATATACTATTTATTTGATATAGACTTTTCCAAGTATTTTCTTATGCATTAAGTTCATTGTTGTTTTAATTTGAGTTTATTTGTTTAGTTTGATTTTTAATTAAATTCAAAATCTAAATCAAATGTTAGATAATAGAAAAAGGGTAATTACTAGCACTCACAGTCCTTATGGGATTAGACCCGTACTTGCTTGTGTTAGCTACAAATATACCATGCGGTTTTGGTTTTTAACATTGATAATTTCTCATAAGCATATAAAGCATTAATTAAGTTTTTGGCACCATTATAGGGGACTAGTAATATTAAGAAAACCTAGCTTTTATTAATCTATTCATTTTTACTTTATTTTGTTTTATTTATTTTTACTTTATTTTATTTGATTGACTCATTAGTTTTCTTTTTCTTATAAATCATTAACTTTTGGTTCGTTTATGACGCAAAGTATTCTAGCAAGCTTAATAGACAGAGATCCAAAAATTGAGAGAACAACTCATAAAAATATAGGTAGAACACAAACAACAGTTCAAGCTAGATCGTCAAATAGAGAACTTAGGAGGTCAAGTTGATAATGAAGAGTCAAAAACAATGGTAGACTAACCGAGGAAAATATTTAATTATACTTTATTGAACTTAACGGGAGCACAGTCTAGTATTGTTAAACTAACTATGAACAATAATAATTTTGAGATCAAGCCTAGTGTTGTACAACAGTTTGTCTAATTTGATGGACTACGAGATGAAGACCCAAACACACACATCTCAAATTTTCTAAAGATTTATGACACTTTTAAAATAAATTGAGAAAAAACAATGATGTGATAAGACTGTGGTTACTCTCGTTTTCTTTAACAGAAAAGGCTAAGCAATGGTTGAATTCAATGCCACGATCATCACTGACTATATAGGATCAAGTGGTAGAAAATATTTTATTGAAGTACTTTCCACCAGCTATGACTATAAAGTTGAGAAACGATATCTCCTCTTACTCACAGGCTAATTCTGAATCATTATATGATACATGGGAGATGATGAGAAGATGCCCATATCATAGTTTTCGGCTTTGGATACAGATCCAAAATTTTTATAATGGGTTGAATCAGAACACAAGGTAGTTAATCGATGCAATGGTTGAAAGTTCTCTCGATAAAAAGACACTAAAAGCAGACAAGACCTTATTGAGGACATGGCAATAAACAAATACTAGTAGTTCTTTTTTAGAGCAAGAATAATAAGCCAAGGGGAGTTTATGAAGTGGACAGAGTGGCATAATTGGCAAATTAGGTGGAAGCGCTTAGCAGAAAATGGATAAATTGACGATGAATCCACAAAGCCAAGTTATGCAGTGTGAGGTGTGCAGGCTTGAACATTTAGCTGAAAACTGTCAAGCAATATAGCTCGAGCATGTGAATTATCTGGAAAATGTTCCTAACTACAAAACAATCCATACAATAACATTTAAAACTCGGGATGGAGGAATTACCCTAATATTTCTTAAGGAAATCCAGTCCAAGCAAGGAACAAACCTTAACTGGGATTTTAGCAATAAGCACCTTAAGCTAAAAAGCCTACTCTAGAGGACATCATGTTAAAGATTGCTCAATATTTTAATGCAAGACATCAATAAATGGAGGCAACATAACTCAAAAGTTCAGATCGAACAAATGTCCAAACTAGTTTCTAAAGGACCATAAGGGAGTCTGTCTAGTACAACTGAAACAAATCCTAAAGAATAGGTAATGCAATCACCTTAAAGAGTGGAACAGAGCTTCCAAAAGAAGAAGGAGACTATTTAGAGTCAATATAAAGCTAAAGGTGAAGGTTACTTTAAAAAATTCAAGGAATATTGACATATCATCCCTTATCCAGCAAAAGTGAAGAAAGATCAAATGGATGCATAATTTGGTAAGTTCTTTGAGATGTTTAAGTAACTCCAAGATAACTTACCACTTGTCGAAGCTCTATTGTAGATGTCGTAACATGTGAAACTTTTAAAGGAGATATTATCGAAGAAGGAAAAGTTAAAGGAGTTATCAACTACTATACTGAGCTAAAGAAGCTCAAAAGTTTTGAAAAGCAAAATACTAGAGAAGCTTACAAATCCAAGGAGTTTGACTATCCCTTATGAAACTGGTAGTTTTAAAATATATAAAGCTTTAGCCAACCTAGGGGCCAAAATTAATATAATGCCTTATTCATTATTCGAGAAATTGGGGATAGGTGAACTTAAACCTACTAAGATAAGTGTGCAACTAGCAAATATATCTGTAAAATATCCTAAGGGAGTTAGAAAATGTTTTCATATTAAGGTTGATAAGTTTGTCTTCCTAGTTGATTTTGTGATTCTTGATAAAGAAGAAGATGTAGAAGTGCCTCTAGTCCTTAGTCGATCCTTTCTGGCAAGTGCTAAGTCATTAATAGATGTTGACAAAGGCAAGTTAAAATTAAAGGTAGGGGATGACGACTTTGTTTTCAAAGTGTCTAATGTTATTAATCCTACTCGTAAACAAATTGATGTCATTAAATCTAGTGAGTTTTGTAATGAGTCATTTTCAGATAATTTATAGGACTCTACCTTTATAGGAGCATCAAAGCTTGTGCAAGTTCAAAGTAATAAACTAAAATAAAAATCTAGCAATAAGCGAACAAAGATAGCTTACTTAAAGGTCATGGAACCTATAAGATGACTACAAAAACCTCATCTGTATCAGCTGCATTAAGCATGAAAAGTATGTCGAGCTAACAATGTTAAACAAGCGCTACATGGAAGGCCATGAATTAGTTTAGGTTTTGTTTTTAAATTCTATTTCAATTTATTTTTATCTTGTTGATAGAATAGGATTTATTTGAGTTTTGATGTGTTTTAAGTTAGGACATTAAGCATCCTGAAGAGAATTAGCATAATTATTATGTTAGGATATGTATGTTAAGGGTTCATAACTTTGAGTGCAAAATTTTTAAGTTTATTCAATTATTTTTCATGTTGCACACATTTATAGATAGCTACACTCTCTCTAGACACATTTTGTAGACTTACACAGTTAGAGACATGCCCGTGTAATAGATCATGTAAGTTCGCAAAAAGTTGCAGGTCAGTGACCTATACGGCCAGCTACATGGTCGTGTAGTAGACCTTGTAAGTGCGTGATAGCCCTTAAGTTTGCCCTAATTTCTCATTTTTCTCACTTTCTCTTTTATCTCTCTCTCCCATCGTCGCCCTATCAATCTCCCAAACAATTTCTTGCGTTTTTCTTGCAAATTAGCTACACCCAAGATAATATTCTTATTGATTTCTCTTATTTATGCATGAATAATTGGGTGTTTTATAATTTTTAGGGTTTTTTTGCCGCAAAAATGCTATATTTAGGATTTTGAGATTTTGTGGAATTTTGTGTATTTTTGTGATTAATGGTGATTTAATTGTTGAATTTCATCCATACCCATATAAATTATTGGTTTAATTTGATAAATTGCATTTGAATTGGATGAAATTTCAATTGGGATTGACAGATTGCAATTTTATGTGATTTTTGCTCATTAATAGTTAAATTGTCATATTTTGCGTGAAATTAGGATTAATTAGTTGTTTTTATAGTTAATATAAGTTGCTTTCTTGTTTAATTTCATTTCAATAAAATCAATATTTAATTTTTACGTAAAATCAATTTTTAATTTCCTAATTTTGTGTAATTGTTAGAAAAGGGTTTTAATTTCAATTTTAGGGTTAAATTTATAATTTGATAATTAGATTAGTTTTATTTTTTAATTACAATATATTTTTATTTCAATTTTGTGATTAATTAGATTATTAGTTAATATTCCATTAATGTTTATTTTATTTTATTTATTTATTTACATTAGATTTGTTTCTGATTTTGCTATTTGTTTAATTTTCATCTTTCTAGTTCGGTTTCATTATTAACAAATTAGTAAGCACTAGAAACAAGTGTAGGGAAAAGGGTATTTTCGTAATCTATAAGTTATTTTCCCACATTTATGTAAGTTTCAGGCATAGTGACAAGATCGCGGATCCCAAGGAAGCAACAATGAGGAGAAAGGTCTTTTTAAAGATTTGGCTAGAGCTCATAGATAACACAAGCCTGCCAACATTGTCCAGCCCCTAAAGTGGTCGTAAGTGTTGTTATTCAATGCTAGAGCCCAAGAGGAACAATACTAATGGCTTAAGGAAAAAATTTTTAGGACGGGCAGATTCATTGACTGGGAGGTGTTGAAGCAGATGGTTTAGGTCAGTGAGTTCGAGACCTTGTTAACAATGGTGCGTGGTACCAACTTTCGAGATCATGAAGCCCTTATATTGGGAGCTGACGCTCAAGGTGTTCTCCACGTTCTTCGTGGAAAGAGGTGGCCACAATGGGAATCATCCAAACAAGATCCAATTCTAGATGATGGGGAATACGGTTCGGATGAGCTATTCAAAATTCTCCATCATGATGGGTCTTTACGACTAGGAGAACATCACACTTACGAATAGACTTTTCGTATGGATTATCCCCTCAACACTTTTGACGTATAGCACAGGGGAAAACTACATCCCTAGTAAATTCAACTCATCCGAAGTGCCACATCCTACGCTTAGATATATACATAGTATTCTGAGTCATACGTTGCGCAGTTAAGGTAATAGTTAGGGACTCGTCGAGAATTTGGACGTGTTTTATCTGTGGAATGTAAGTAAGAGGACGTCAATTCACCTGGGGTATGCCTTAGCCCAGTTTCTCAAGCATCAGAGCGAGGAGAGCATGATCTGTGTTAGGCCTTATATGACGAGGCTTGCATGATGGATAGGGTTCTTTGATATATTACCATCAATGTAACTGATGGGTACCAAGGCAGCACTAAACTTTTAGGTGATGAGACATATGCATATGGTATACAGACGACGAGGACCTATGTGTGATATCTACCTCTTAATTGGAGTTCCCAATGAACTAATATCATTGGAAGGAGCTAAAGAGGAGCCACACACTTGGAGTAGCCACCATAGCCACGCCATCCTAGACGAAAGAGATTGCACAAAAGGAGGATAGTACAGAGGTACCCAAGGTGTAGACATCACACCAAAACCAGCTGAAGATAGCTCGGTTGGAGAGCTGGAGAGACATATAGGGCAGCTCATGGGTACTCAACGAACTATTCAGGAATAGCATGCGGAGATCGTAGAGTGGATAGGACAGCTCGAGACCTTTGTTAATTGGATGGGGGATCTACTATTGCAGATAGCGAGCCATCAGGGCATATTTTTTTAACCTCTATCATCTAGTACAGGTACATCAGTAGTAGCTCCTCCACCTTTTGAGGATATAAAACCCGAGGACCCTCCATTATTGGATAGGTCGAAGTATTTTGGTTTCATCTTTACTTTTTCTCTTAATTTGTGTATTTTTCTCCCTTGTTATTTATTGTGTCTAAATATTAGTGCAATTTTATTTGATGTTATTTTTATTTTCATATTTTGTATTTTGTTTCTTTACTATTATTTTTATTTTCTTTTATCCTTTTATCCTTTTT
Organism: Erythroxylum flavicans; assembly: GCA_027576715.1. NCBI lineage: Eukaryota > Viridiplantae > Streptophyta > Magnoliopsida > Malpighiales > Erythroxylaceae > Erythroxylum > Erythroxylum flavicans. Next base: position 19,778,605 of record JANZXP010000196.1, on the reverse strand, counting down.
ATTTATATGTTGCGAGGACGTTTATATCTCATATCGGATGGACAGTATCAAATTCTTCAAAATCATAATTATGAAATTTTTATTACTCAAGAAAGGACCAAATTCCACATTTTCTTTTTTTTTATGTATTAGTACTTATATTGTGTACATTGGGAACAACGTACAATTTTAAGTGTGGGGAAGTAGATTATAATTTTCTTAAGATTATTATAATCTTTATTTTTAAATTTTATTCACTAATATCCTAAATTAATTGAAATATGTCTATAGATACTTGAAATCATTATTTATTATTGAATTGAATTAGTATGCAAAGGAATAAAAGTTAAAATAGAATGTTTTGATAAGTCATATGTTTAGTAATCATTTAGATAATTAATTTGAATGAGATTGCATATTATTTACACACATAAGATCCATTTTTGTGAGCTTTTAAGCCTAAGAGCAAATACATCAATATTTAATATCTTTTATTCTTTCATGTGTGTTATTATGCATAGTTGAATAATTTTAAAACTTACTTTTATTAGACATATTGAGACCACATTTGTTAAATTAGAAGCAATAAAGTGATAAAGGCACTTAGATTTAACATTTGTTTAGCCTTTTTCATTGATTATAACCCTAGTATTAACCTTTATCTTATCTTTCTTGAAGCTTGTGTATTAATTTAAAACTTGAAGGTCATTTACATTACTTGATTACTTGAAACTTAAAATTTGAAAAGGTCCAATATTTCTTTAATTGTTAGTACGTGATTTATTGTGAAAAAAAGTGTTGAAGTTATGGTACCAATGGATTTATAATGTGAAAGACCTAGATATTGTGAAGAATAAGTTTCTTATAATTCTTGCAATTTTTGTTTTATAAATTTTCTTCAAATTTATCACCCTTTTTATTATCCTAGTCATACCTTACCTAAGCCCCATTAAAACCTTATATTAAGACCTTTTGATTTTTGTTTCTAGTTTACTTATAAATAGTGGAGATATGATAATATCACAAGCCTATAATTAAGAGTTACGCTATGTATTGATTTCAGAGTTCTTACACTTTATGACTAAACACTTGAGTGAATTGAGAGAAAACTTGATGTAAATATTTATGCTTTTAATTTCAAAAAGATTATCAAATTGATTATTATTAATATTGACTTATAAAGCTTAGTTCTAGGATAACTTGATTCTAATTGTATATTAATTTGATTAATATGACATGATAATTTAGAGTATAGATGAAAAGTTGAGGTTAATTAGGGATGGATGTCTGTAAGATTGATAATTTAGATTATGATTTGTTTGAGGACAAGCAAAAGCTTCGTGGGGATATTTGATAAATGCTTATTTGATAATTATATACCCATATTTAATATAATTTGGTTGTTATTTACTAGTTTATAGTATTTTCAATACTTAATTTGCTTCAACTGCAGTTATAGGTTATAAATGCCTTCTTAGATCAAAAGGAGAAGAATTCAAATGAAATTGTGGTATGGAACGATGGTTTGAAGCAATTAAAACCTACACAACCATGTATAGTGACTGCGTAAGTCTTTGTAAACGTGTGAAGATTGAAGAATTTAGGTTACAGTCTTATGAAGCTACATGCCTATGCATATTGCCCATGTAAGTCTTCGTGCCCATGTAAAACCCAAATTTAGGTTTTTTTTAGGTACACGGTCGCTTACATGCCTGCGTAAGTTGACTATCTATAACCTAGAAATACAACTTTTTAATAGAAAAGGACGTGAATGGAGAATAAATAGGAAGAGCTGAGTTTTAAGTTATTTTGAGTTATGAGACATATAAAGAGGTGATAGTTCTGATCAAGGGATGAGAAAAACTTAAAGACAGATAACAACATCCAATCCAGTTTTGCAAAAAGATCCATTAGAAGAAAAAAGAGAGATTTAGAATTATGATTTCTTTTTGTATTAGTTCTTCTGCATATTTATCTTTGGTTTTGTTTTTAATGAGTATGAACTAAATTTGTTTAATACCTAGGTGTGATGAACCGTAAGTTGTGATAATAATATGTTACGATTTTTTAATTAATATTGTTGGGCCCCGATCCTTTTCTTACTAATAAGCATGTATTTAGTTTATTTTGAGGTTTAATTTGATTAATTTGTTTT